>OZ034967.1:49636532-50021532 GCA_964030785.1 Siderastrea siderea | reverse complement strand
TCATTCCTGACTAATCTGAATTGTCTTGGTTGCACATTACATCATATTGTCCAGACAAAAGAAATGAACAAAAGGTTTTGCAAATGGTAAAAAATATTGATTTGTACTAATGACCAAAGTACACGTAGAACAAAAAAGATGTTTCTTTTTTCGTACACCCACTGACCTTAAAAGGTGGTGTCTGTCATTATAGCTGCCCCTTCATCAGGAGAAAAACTTAGAAAAAACCAATCCTGCTCCCTATTCCTGCTTTATGACCCATGTAAGCTTCTTAGTATTTAAGGCAATTTCAATTTTTTCCATGAAATTCGTTAAATAGGTAATTCATCAGATATAATTTAATTTTGATTTTTTGTTTGTTAGTTTATTTTTTTAGTGGACTAGACCATCTAGCCCATGTTTCCTTTCTAGCCATTGGCCATTGCCTCTCTTAAATCAGGCCTTGTATGGCTCCTTTCTAGTCACTGGCCATTTCTTGTCTTTGTTTTCTCTTTTTGCCCCTTTCATGTATGTATGGATTAAGTTAAATTAAATTGTGTTGTATACATGCGCAGCTCGAGTTTGTGTAGGCATTCCCCTGCCCGCGTTCGTCTCCGATACGTCACCGAAATGGGTTGACCGTGAAGGTCTGGGAAAAGCCGTACAGGAATTAGGCAAGAGTCAAAACACAAGGAAACGCGACTGGCAAAAAGATTTTTTGGGACCACTTTTCCAAAAGCTTGGTAACCGTCCAAAATTATCACGAGTGGAACCTGGGCCCCAATTGGTGTTAAAAATGGCGGCCACAAAGAGTTTCGCTCGTAAAGAACTTTCCTTTCTCTGGATCCACGTTTACATTGACGAAAAGATAAAGAGTGAGGCTTGAACTGTTGGATGGAAAGGACGCCAAGTGTTCCAGAAGAATATGAAGAAGGATATTATGTGGCGTTCAAAAAAGTGGTCCCAAAATATGTTGACAGTCACAGGAGTGATAATTTGGGAACACTTTGAAATCTGATACTAGAGTTATAACGTTGCTTTTACATTCTGTAAGCTTAATATTTGGCGGGAATTTTGCACGCCGGTCTTTCTTTTTTTTTTTTTTTTTACAAAATATTACTTACTATACAAAGCTAAAACTGTTTACAACAGAATACGTACAGTATGGTACCTATGCTACAAGATATTATTATTATATAAGATATTATTGTAACTTAGCACGCGGTGCAAACGTTGACAATGCTTACAAAATTTACGAGACATTTTAACAGACTAAAGCTACGATTACAGACTGATGCTATACACTACATATACATAATAAGGCTACATTACTTGTGCGATACTGCGATACTGAAATAAGCAAAAGACAGAAAAAATAGAAAGAAATAGAGAAAAAAAAATTAACAAGACGGATAGCCAAACAAAAGGAGGCTCAAATACTTGTGATTTGGATTTATGTTTTTCAATTTCAAGGTGGCTTTTAAGTATAGCAAAAAAAAGCTTCCCAGATATAATCCTCTTCTCTTCGTGACGCAGTATAAATATAATATTTGGCGATTATTTAACAGAGGTTCAAACCAAGGCGACGAGGAAGATCTTGAGTGAATCCATAGATTATATTCTGTTCTGATAGGGTGATAGAGTCTGAGTGCTTTCTGTTCCACCAGAGAGCAAACTGGGTCCAAAAGGTTTGTACAAAAGAGCATGTTACAAAAAGGTGTATCAAGGTTTGTTTCTCGTTGCAAAGATGGCATTTCTCGTGTTGAATAAGTGAGTCCCAGTTTGATCTTCATTTATAAGTTTAGGGAGAACTGTAGCAATTCTATGAGCCATGGTTTTAGTTGCAATCTTATAATCAACATTAAGTAAAGTGAGAGGTCTCCAATTTTCAAGATAGGATTTGTCTTTTTTCTTTTTCGGTATTACCTTGATGATCCCTTGCTTTTGGGTTATGTTCATTTGTCCCCGCTGGAAAGCATAATTGAAACTTTGTGTCATTTCTTCTCCTAACAAAGACCAAAAGTGTAAATAAAATTCCACAGAAAGGCCGTCGCTACCGGGACACTTTCCTTTAGCGCACTCTTTTAGCACACTATAACATTCTTCAGAGCGTAGGGGGTTTTCAAGTTTATCTTGCTCAGGTTTGTCAAGTTTGGGCAGATTTGCGTTTAGAAAAAATATATCATTTTGCGTTGCATCACACGGGCTAGCAGTGTAGAGATTTTTGTAGAAGAGCCTCTGGGATCTCAAGATCTCGTCTGGGTCAGTAATTTCCCTTCCGTCGTATTTTAATTTTGTGATGTGAGTTTTAGAATGTTGCCTCTTTTCTAAGTTTAAGAAGTACTTAGTGTTTCTTTCACCTTCTTCGTGCCAACGAGTTCTGCTTCTTACAATAGCGCCTTTTGTTCTATATTCTGTAATCTTATTCAGTTCAGCTCGGAGTCGGTATAGTTCTATGATGTTTTCTCTTGATCTGTTTGTTTTGAGTACGTTCATCAAATGATCAATTTTATTTTGTAGTTCTTTTTCTGCGTTTCTTCGGAATTTATTTTCCCTTTTCGAATACTGGACACAAAAACCCCTCACTTCCATTTTTAGCATGTCCCAGTAAAGACCTTTATCTTCAAGGTAGTTGTGTTTAGCTTTGAACTCTGGGATTTTGGCCTTGAGTTCGGAAGTGAACTTGTCATCTTTTAGTAGCGAGTTATTTATTTTCCAGAAGCCTGGGCCGCGCTTAGTATATTCCTCGGACTGAAGAACAAAACTAATTGCCGAGTGATCGGAGAAAGTGGGGCTTGTAATATCTGTCTTAAGAAGAGATGAGAAAAGATTTTTAGAGACAAGCCAATAATCTAATCGGCATTGATTTTTTAGAGAATGATTGCGCCACGTGAATTGTGATAGATTTGGATGTTGGCTTCTCCAAACATCCTGCAATTTATGATTGCTGCATAAACTGTTCATTTCTCTAATTACTGACTTTTTCTTTTTAATAGAGGTGCCGCCGGTTTTGTCTAGCGGTGTTAGTGCGCAGTTGAGGTCGCCGCCTAAAATAATTTGCAAGTTTGTGTGTTGTTTGAGGGTGTTATTTAGGTTGGAGAAGAAAGTATTTTGTGATGAATTGTCATTTGGAGCATAAACATTGCATAACAAGAAAGTAGAATCGTGGATAATGATTTCAAGCATCAAGTATCTCCCGTTTTTGTCTGCGATAGTATTACCTACTTGAAAGTCGAGTTTTGGGTTAAATAAAATCATCACACCCCGGGAATGTCTAGATCCATGGCTGTAATGGATTTTGCCACCCCATTCTGATTTCCATATTTCTTCTACGCTTTCCGTGGAGTAGGTTTCTTGCAAAAATATGATATCAGCTTTACTATTGTGGGCCCAGCGAAAAACTTGTCTCCTCTTTCGCGCCTGGTTCAAACCTCTTGCGTTAATTGACAGAAATGATAATCTAAGTGGCGTTGCCATGGCTAGTTTTGAACCTTATTGTGCTTTGAAGAGGAGAATGTTTGCGTGTATCAATTCTGTTATTATCTGTTTTTAAGCTTATATGCCCTTGAGAATAAGTTGAAATGCAAATTTTTGAGCATAGTATCCAAATGCTTGTGGCTTTTATGCGAGCGAAAACAAAGCGACAAGGAATAACATAAAACACCAAAAAATAAATGAGCACCAAAATTAAGCTAAAACAGCAAACATATAATGGGTACATCGACAACACGAAGAAAAGAAAAATTAAACGAGCCCCTACAGTTGGGCTTAATACGCGCTTCTTTGCGTTTCGGCGGACTGGATCCAGCAAATAAATAATTGCCTGATTCGCTACGTATTGCAGCGTTCGCCCGACCGCTAAACTCGATTAACAATTGCGTTAATTTTGGAAAAGGTAGGACATGTTAGCGGATTTCAAGTGTTGATAAGTTACTTCTAAGGCGAGACTATGGTGTTAGAGTGGTTTAATAGACTTAAGTCAAAGGGTTTGCCAATAGGCCATAACCTCCCTCTTATATAAAGTTTGTCAGGTTGCGACTTACTGAAAGCTGCTGGGATGTTGTTTCTTCTGGCTGTTTTGAAGATTTCCATCTGCTTTCGTCTTCTTTCGACGATGCCGTAGGGCAAGTCTTGGTACATTTTATAGTCCGTATCTTTTAAACGGTGGCCCATAGCAAGAATTTGCTCGCAATCTTTGTAGCGTAAAAACCTTGCGATAATTAGTCTGGGTTTTGCATCTTTCTTGCTGTTAAGACGGTGAACTCGCTGAATCTCTACGCTTCTTGCGTCTTTGTATCCGAGCTCCGTTTCTAGGAAATTACGAAGGACCGTTTCTGTGTCTTCTTGTCTCCCGTTCGGTTCGGGTTCCTCTTCGATATTTTCAAACTTGATATTCTCTCTTCTGGAGTAAGCTTCTTTCTGTTTAGCTAGCTGTCGGCGACAGCTATCAGGACGTTTCTGTTTGATACTTTGATCTGCTCTTCGCATTTCACTTTGCTCGGTTTATACAGCAGCTCAGAATGTGTCTAAAACCAAAAGGCATTCAGAATTTAGATAATACTTGCTTTGCAAATAGTGTTTTGCAAGCTTTGCTATCAGTAAGAGCTTTTTCAAAAGGCCTTGAAGGCGTTCAGCATAGCAGAGAGAAATGTTTTGTTAAAAGAACAGGTGAGATCCAGTCCCCTTCTTTTTTGTTTCCTATGTTTTTTGACCAAGGGTTGTGCTTTCTATTACCTAACGTTTGCTGAACCTCTCAAGTGCACACTCACACTGATATCCCAGGGGTAGCCCATGACCCCCCCAACTTGGGGGGGTCAAAGTGCAGCAACTCCCACCGACAAAAACATGACCACTGACACCAGAATTTGATTCAATTTTATTCGCCATTGGTAGTAATTAGCTTCTCTGGGAAACAGGCAAAGTCAGTTACTTGGACATGCTCTTTGATTAAAAATCTCCAACTGCCTGACTCGCACTTTTTTCCAAATTCCAAAACAGAGAAACAGAATAAGGATTTCATTTTTTGACATTATTTTACCCTTTCACTCCTAGTAGCGGCCAAAGTACAAATTCCAGAAAAATCACAATTTTCAGTTTTTCAAATCCTGCCAAACAAATAGTACCATGCGATAGTACTGTGAAAGAGATTTCATTTGAGTGGTCACACCATGGGACTTTGTCCACAGACTCAAAATTTAGAACTAAAGTATGTGTCCATATTTGACTCTAGGAGTGAACGGGTTAAAGTCACATTGCCTGGCACAGCCAAACCTTAACTGAAATGGCTATTGTTGTCTTGCTGGAGCATTTTTTTATAATTAAAATAAACAGTGGAGTATCATATAATCTGCTCAGAACTGCAAGATAGAACTTTTAGATTGTAGAGGTGCACTGTATAGCCATATGCACTTTGAAGGATCAGAGAAGTTTCCACCCATGTATGAAAAAACATATAAATAATTTACACACGAAATAAAAGTTTATGTTTAATAGAAAAATTGTCTACTTTGTCACCATTTAAATAAAACACTGCAGAAGACCATGTACCAATCAATTACAAGTGGCGGTGTAGGGTAGGGGGTGAGAAACATCCCAGTCAAAATTACTTGATTTGGCCTTAATGTTTTGTTTCCCCCCAATATTCCAAACTATTCTATTCTTCTCTAATTAATATCCACAGGAAAGTCTTGCATTGTGTGTAGTACCAAATCCTTCACCACTGCATATGAGACTGCTCCTGGATTAGTTTTTCCAACCTCTCTCATGAGCATGCTTCCCAGCATTAACTCCAGGTTTCAAAAAGGGGAACAGCAGTGTGCTGCTGAGTTCTTTCAGGAATTCTGCCGTAGCCTTGGTTATAGAACCAATGAATGCCAAAACAATGGGTTTATACCCCAGCACATTGATCTGTCATTTCTCATAACCTGTTTCTTTAATCTGAGAAGTGAAATTAACTATGCTTGACATGTAACACTGTTAGTTGCAACTCTACAATGGAGACACTTCTTCCTCTTCATCTTGTCCAGGTAATGACCTATATGATTATGTGGAATAAACATTAGTACTCAGCAATCAGTAAAATCAGTAACAAAATGACTTTCTTAAAAAACATGTAGCAGTATGATAAGAAAACATGTTAAAAAGACTCATCACAATTTAAACATTTGGCAGGTGAACGATCATAGGGATGAATCAAATTTAAAAATGCCAGCAACTTAAAAATAATATGACAGTGCATTTTAGTGTTACTATGGCAATTACACACACATACAAATAGGCATGTATTTACTACTGTCATTATGTCGCTACTGAGGGAATGTGAGTCTGTAAGCAGGGCTGTCACTAAGGAAAAATTTTTGAAGAAAGTGGGAAAATGGGAAACATAGCCAAGAAGAATGTGTATGAATTAAATCATTTATTTTCATTTAGGGACGCAGTCTTCAGGAGCTCATTAAAGCTCCAGCCAACCCGTACAGCTGGAGACACCATATATGTGTTACAAGTATGCCATACATCACTGCCTCTCACAATGACTATACAAAATGCTTGCTTGTTTAAATAATTAATCAGTATTATGATGACAAGTTGATAATTATAGGGGCTTGGGGGAGTATAGAAAGCATGGTGGCTGAGCAGTTAGCACCTCGAAATTCGAATCTGTATGTCCAGGTTCTAGTCTTGCCTTTGCTTAAAATGGTTATGTTTTTACCACCACTCTCTTGCTGGAAAATCCTGACAGCAATCGATACATAAAATAATCACACTTAGTTACAAACTTGTAAGCCTCTTCCAAGAATTTTTTTTACTGAGAACACAGCAAGCAATCCTGAGCAGCCAGGATAGCTCCATCTTGCCTGCCTGGATGGCCAATCAGAACTTCCCTTCCTCTACCCCCTTGTGACAAGAAACTGTAATGGCTCCTGATTCTTAAAACAACTTAAGTAAACATTTTATTTCCTTCACTTAAGGATTGTCTGCATGTATTTTATAGACATGATATCACATTCCTTATTTTTTAACTAGCTGCAAAGACCAAACCGAAGCCTGGAAGCGATTGGTTATTGGCAAAGTACCTGGTACGATCTGCATCCAACTCCTGCGTTTCAGTTCCAGTGGTGTCAAGATCAAGCATACAGTGAAGTATGATGAAACCCTTACACTTACTGAAATACAAGCATCTGATGACTCTGGGTCAACAGAACGTGCCATAGTATCATACAAACTTGCTGCGGTTGTAGTGCACATTGGCAATAATCTATCTTCTGGTCACTATGTGTGCTACATGAAGAGGAATGGGTTGTGGTATTCTGCTGATGATGTTCGTATCAAAGAATACACTGCATTTGAGGCCATTAACCAGCAAGCATATCTACTATTCTATGAAAAGGATGCTTCTGATGACTCTGTGGTTGAAGTGTCACAAGGCCTGAGCTCTATGCAATCGCCAAGGGACAGCAAGCAAAATCCTTGGAAGGATACAATCCAAATCCAGCATGCTACTCCACCATCCTTTTACATCACAGAGCCATGGTATGATGTGCAAACTGCAGAAATGTGTAAATCAGCAAAAGGGTACCCTGGACTTCAGTACATACCAATATGTGAGTCAGAGAAAGAACAAGCTGAACTTATTGTCACCATGGGATACGCCATTCAACACCACCCCAGAACAAAGGGCTGGGAAGAGGGAGACCTACGCCGGCTATTGCCAGGACAAGAAGAGGGAGGCTCTTGGCTGTCTAACTTTCTCATTAATAAGATCTTCTTACTAATTGAGGAGCAGGCCACAGTAGTAGGCAATAAAGTGAGAACCCTAAACTCTGACATCTTCACAAGAATGATCACACCCTCAACAGAAACATTTCGAGGATACAACTTTCACCAACTGTACCCTAATATCCTGGATTCAGAGGTCATTCTTGCACCATTTAATCATGGTAGGCACTGGTGTCTGGTTGCTGTGAGCATGAAAGAGATGTCAATTTACATGGACTCACTATATGATGGTGCGGGCGCAAACATGGCATCTACAAGAGTTAATAACTTCTTGACCTGCTCTGCTTCAATTACAGGTAGGAACTGGGACATGCACAGCTGGAAATATTTTACAATTCCTTCCTCTGATATTTCACAGCAGCTGAACAGTGATGACTGCGGAGTATTTGTGGCGAAGTGGGCACAGCACATTTCCTTAGGACTGCCACTTGACTTTACTCAAGATGACACGGTTAATTTTCAGTATTCTATAATTCTCGACATAGTGAGAAACTCACTGTCAATGGACATAAAGACCCCTACTGCACAAAACAAGAATGAGACCCTCACAAGAACCATGGCAGCATCAAGTAAGAAGAGCGCAACAGCAGATTTTGCAATCCCTCAAAAACACACATTAAGGAAAACAGCATTAAGAAAAGCACCAAAGGCAGGGCCAGCAGCAGTACCAAACCAAATGAGTGCACCAAAATCAGGCAAAATCTCCATGGCCAAAACCATAAGAACAGGCACAGACAACATGAGCGAAACTTCTTCAAGCAGTTCCAAAAAAATAAGACTAGCAAAAAAAAAAACCCTGAAAAGACCCTAAATGGTATTTCAAGCAACAACAAAGCCTCTACTGCCAATTTTACATCTGCTACACTGTCGGATGACCAAGCCTTGACTGCCAATCAAGCTTCAAATGCAAACATGACAGACAAGACCGCAGCTAGGATCTTCCTGAGTAATAAAGCCTCGAATACCAATCAAAGTGCTATCACAAACAGAACCCCAACGGGAATTATGTCTAACAGTGGGGCCTCCACTACCAATCAAACATCTGCATCCAACAAAGCCTCCTCTGCTACCATGCCAAACAGCCAGGTCTCCACTACCAATCAGACATCTGCATCCAACAAAACTTCCTCTGCTACCATGCCAAACAGCCAGGTTCCCAATACCAATCAGACATCTGCATCCAACAAAGCCTCCTCTTCTACCATGCCAAACAGCCAGGTCCCCAATGCCAATCAGACATCTGTAGCCAACAAAGCCTCCTCTGCTACCAGGCCAAACAGCCAGGTCACCACTACCAGTCAAACATCTGTGTCCTGTACTAGCATACATTCACATGATGATCATAGTTACTTCAATGTCCTACCAACTAAGAAGACAAAACTTGATCCAGCAGTTCTACCTGATGCTGTTTCTGCCATTCTGCCAAATGAATACCAGTATAAATGTATAGAATATGAAGAGTTGGCAAGAGAAATGATGCAAGATAGCTTTAGAGCACAGTTTTGTGTTAAAGATATAACATGCAAGGAAGAGGTAGACAACTGGCTGTCAAAACTTGCCACATCATCCAACATAAAATACAACATAGAAAGTGGTGGTCATGCCAGAAAAGGAAAGCGAATTGTAAGTAGTAAAGGGGGTGCTTATAGACTCAAATTTCCCATTTTTTCATTTGGTAAAGGAAATGTATGGGGAAAAAGTGGGACAAAAGCGGATGGATAATGAATTCAAGATGGCGACGGTAGATGGTTGGAAACTGAAAGTGTGAATGGTTGCAAAAGCGAAGAAATGAGAAACAATAATACATTATTGTGCAAATGTTTTTATTGTGTACAAATGTATTAATTGACTATGGCTATTGTAAATGGTATCTCTATATATTACTCTGTTGCTCATTGGTCTAGATCATTCAAGCAAGCAGTCGATCACAAGCGCCGCTTGGTAGTTATTGTAAAGCACAAAATAATGTTCTTCACCCTTCCGTCGATAATTTATCAAATATGCTGCGACTTGAATTATTACCTGTGTGAGTATATGACAGAGAAGAGAATGCTGACTGATAACGACAGTTCTTCTAATAAGAATCGATTTAAAACACTACCTCCTCTTTCACCAAAAGAATTGGTAAGATTTAAATGTTAGAATATAAATTTATATTCGTACGCGTGAGCTCATGTAAATGATTTCTCTACGTATTACTCTGTTGCTTATTGGCCTAGGTCATTCAAGCAAGCAGTCCACCAGCACTACAAGAGAAGCAGGAGAAGAAAGAATCATTTCGAAAATTAAGCTTGCTAATGAGACGAGGTGCGTTTCCATTGCCCAAATTAAAAATTACAAAGTGAAAGAATTCAACAGAGATGTTTTGTTGTGGGCCATCATTAGCTACTTCATCTGTTGGTACAACTCCTAAATGCTGCAAACGTTCTTTAAAGTTATTTTCTTGTTGTCGCGGTGGATTCGTTGATGGACAAGATGGTCACGACAATGGTCATGATATCCATTTGAAATGTGTACTAGCTTGCTGCAGTGGTACAGTAGCAGATAACGACATTGCTGATAGAACCAAGCGAGAGGGGGGCTGTGCAGAGCCAGAACAAAAAAGAAAACAACGAAAACCGAGGACAAAAAATAAAAGAGAGAAAACTGTTCGAAAAAACAGATTCATGGGGTTGAGCAAGAAATCGAACGACTCGAAAACAACTGCAGAGGAAGCTGAGTTGCATAAATAAAGCGTGCGAGTTATTGCTGTTTCAGGCGCTGTGACTTTGATCTTTTTGAATTAATCACTATTGTGTATAACCAGGACTCCATAAGCGTTATAAATAAAGAAATCTACACAAGAGTGTTGCAGTCATGTTGAGCCGTAACAGCGAACGGTTATTAAACGAAATCTATTACAATGTAAAGCATCCAGCAGGTTTTAGCAATGCCTCGCGATTATACCATGCAGTCAAGGGAAAAGGGATAACATTCCAAGATGTACGTGAGTTTTTAAGTCGTCAACGTGCTCATCAATTGACAAGACCCAATCGCTACAATTACGCAAGGCGCCGCACAGTTAGTATGGGCTTGGATCATTTTTGGCAAGCAGATTTAGTAGAGGTTGCCCACGACGCTTATTCTAGACGGATAAATAAAGGGGTGAATTATTTGTTGACAGTTATAGACATGCTTTCAAGACATGCTTGGGTCGTACCTCTCAAAACAAAATCCGCACAATCGGTCAGTAGAGCACTAGAAACCATCTTTGTCACGTCACAACGTTGGCCAAATTATCTCACAACAGATGAAGGAAAAGAATTTTACAATTCCCACGTGAAAAAGTTGCTAGCCAAATACAAAGTACATCACTTTAGCGTGTACAGTCGCATGAAATCTAGTTTATCGGAACGCTTCAATCGCACTCTCCAAGGAAAAATAAATCGATACATGATAGCAAATGACACTCACAAATTTGTAGATGTCGTGCCTTCTTTAGTATCGGGATACAACAACACTATTCACACTGTAACAAAAATGCGTCCAGCGGAGATCGATATGTTTAACGCTCCGGCTTTGGCAAGACGACTTTTTGGCCGTAAAAACGCCACCTTGCCAGCTAATCGCCAGTCCAAGAGAGACTTTAAATTCAAAGAGGGTGACCTTGTACGGTTGTCGAAAACACCAAGACATTTTAGAAAAAGCTATAAAGGCAATTACACGCAGGAGATTTTTATCATTTCGTCCAGACGCACAACGGCACGAGAACGGCTAAACTTGTACAAGGTACGGGATTTTAATAACGAAACGATCAGAGGGTCGTTTTACGAAGCAGAACTACAATTGTATCACAAACCAGCCAAGTGGACAATTGAAAAAAAATTGAAATATAAGGGCAGCAAAACGAAAGGTAATCAGCAAGTATACGTGAAATTTCAAGACTTCCCTGACCAATTTAACAAATGGATTACTCGAAAACAATTATCTCAAGATTACTATTCTTAAAAAGAGAAAAGAGATATTAAAACGAACACTAAGAAAAATTATCAACATGTCACTTACAAACCGGTCAACTCTACATTACGAAGTAGATGATCTATTTGATCTCACAGTGCTTTCCAACGACAAAAACGTGCAGCGTAATTTTGATGATGTAACCAGGCGTGCTTCACTCATTTACCGTCTACCATACCCTCTGGATTTAACTCGAGGCTGGCAAGTGGCTTTGGTTAAAATGACAATTCCCGTAACGGACAATTCTGGAGTGCAGGACTCACCTCATTCTAACTTGGGCTTAGAGGGTAAATCAAATAAGATTTTGGCCTGCATAAGAAACACCCAAAATAACAAGATTGCAGCTAATATCTCGTGGGACAGAAACAAATCATACCAAAACTTCTTTCAACTCGCTCAAGACGTGCTGACCAGATTTGCATTAAGCAATACACTAATGTGTGTTCAGGATGTTTCCTCTACGCCTACGGATAACAGTGATTTTCCTAACCTGACGTCTTTTCAATTTGCTCAATATGTAGAAAGAAATATGCAATATAAATACACCGTCATCGTAGATTTTGAGCCCTATTTGCACGAGTTATTAAATCTACCGAGAAGAGAACTGTTTCAGCGGCTGAAAAGAAAGCACTCACTAGCAACTAAGAAAGGCTGGATTGCTAAGAATGAAACTTTTGGCATTCCAGGTAAAATAGCATTAAGAGTTTTCACGTTGACGGCAGACATTACGGGATGGATTTTGCCAGCCAGACAACTGATTAAAACTGCAATGGTATTGTATTTACGAATCGATTCAAGAATGACGGTTGGGACGTTATAACACTCGAAATCGGAGCAGGGTTAGCTAAGCTATTACGAATGGAAAGCGAGGAAATTTACAACAAGTACTGGAGTGCATCAGATTGGAGTTTTAAAGAGGCAATGTTGACTAAAGTTTCCTTCGTAATGAAAAACCCTAAAATCTTAAATTCAAAACTCATCAAATATAATGTTGTTGAGGATGCTGCGATGGAAGATATCGTTTCGTACATTGGTACGTTGCAACGCAAAAATGACCACGCTGTAGTTGTAAGACTACCTACAAACTATACACTAGAATTAAAACAACCAGACCTCGAAGCTTTTACTCCCTTGGTGCAAGAAAATGGAGAGATAGACTTAAATGATAAAAAACATGCTGATCAATTTGAAACCTTTTTGACGCGAACACCTAAAATATATAACGTGCATTTATCGCTACTTAAGGCCAAATCGTTTGTAAATCAAAGAGAGGAGCCACGATTGTGCACGTTTACTCTTCAAGGCAGGGAAAACGAAACCATCATCGTGGAACCGTCCATTTTGCACTACAAGCAGTTGACCAGGGACAGTCAGCACACACATCTTAAGGTGGATATAAAGAATCCCCAAGGACATTATCCTTCATTTTATACAGGAGCTTTATCGCTACAGTTACGACTGAAAGCATTCGAAGACAAATGGTACCAAGAAGTATAAAATCAAGGATTCCGAGAGTAGTTTCGAACTCACTATTTGGCAAAAAGAAATGGGTCCGAACTCCAGTATCGAGCAGACCTATTTGAAGCCGTTTATACTCGATCAGCATTACGAAGTAGCAGTTACACAAATTAATTTGCCACACACTTGGATTAATGTGGACAGCGAAGAGAACGAGATGAGTGAGATTGATAACGAAAGGGAAAAGTGTAACACTGAGCAAAGGCTATTACAGGACTGTTGCTGATGTAGCACGGGGTGTGCAAAAAGCGCTAGGTGGTGGGGTTGTCTACGAACAAGTTCCCAATGAAGGGTTTGGAAAGCTGGTCTTAAAGAAAGATGCACAATTGTTTGTAGCATTGAACATTGCCAGAGCTCTAGGCATGTTGTCAGAGGACGGACAAGACATTGCCCCCCTTTTAAAATTACTTTATGGTGAAAACATTCAATCACCGACTGACGCAAAGCAACTTGGCTTTGCAATGTTAAAGAGCAGCGACAAAACAGACTATACGTCATTTATCATACCACTGCCACCAGAGACAATTTGCGCTCATCACCTCTCCAAGAAGACTTTCCAATCAATTTTAGTGACCTCTGACATTGTGAGAGATAGTTTTGTAGGAAGTGAGACTGTACCTATATTATTCAAACATGACGTAAATACTAAACCAGGTTTCTTAGAAGTTATTATACCTAAACGACTGGATTACAAACGCTTAAGGGAATATTGCTTTGACAGACTGAAAATAGAACTAAATGATTCTCAAGGGCGTCCCATTTTGTTTCAAGGGGGTGAGATCAGCGTTACACTTCACTTTCGCAAAAAAAATTATTTGTTAAGAGAAAAGTTATAAATCAAGGGTGCAATAAAAATTTTGTTTATTATAACAGTTGTCGTAGAAGTATCGACATGAATTTCGCAAGACAGAAAAGTAGTGGCCCTTTTGTGAACTGGGGACAATAATCAGGCAGCGGTATTTATTCCAACGGCTTAAATCCATATCAAAAAGGAGGTGATCAAAAAGGTAGAGGAGGTACTTACTCAAGCGGAACTGACCCGTATCAAAGAGGCGGTAATTACGGTGGGATGCGAGCAGTTCAGAGAAGGCGCAATGTTGCCTTATCGACTTATGGCAAAAGGATCAGCAAAAGAAGTAAAGGGCAGCAAGGTGGTTCGTGGGTTACAGCTATACCCATTGCGTTACAGCTACTAGAATCCTTACAGGATGGGAGAGGTCAGCAGAGAGGGGGAAATATTTTTTCAAAAGCTAAGTCACTTGTGAAGAAAGGAAGAGCAGTTTACAAGAGAGGATTAACAGGTGTAGACAAAGCGTTGAACAGTAAGGCAGGACAGATGGCTCTGCAACTAGCTACACAAGTGGCAGATATGCCCAGCGTGAAGAATAGCAAATACGGCAAATACGCAAAGAAGGGCGTGAACGGTCTTAACAAATTGAAAGATTTTGCAGCCAAACAGAAGGGCAGCGGGCGAGCGCGTTCTTTAAGACTTGTAGGTCAGACAGGACGTGGAATTATTTTAGGCAAAAATTCACCTTTCAAAGACATACCTATAATAGGTGACATTTTTTAGAGGTAGTAATACATTATTGTTCTGCAGTCGTAAGTTAATCATTGTATCTGACAGTATATAATAAAAAATACTTTTGACTAATCAGTCAGTTGTCCACTGTATCTTGAGGAGTACACATCGTGTCAATATGTCAAAGCGAAAAACGAGTGCTCATTCGTATGCTGAAAGGTACTCACACACGGGATACACTGTGGCAACCACTCACGCCCCACAGATTGGCCCCAATGTCATCGTGCAGGATAACACGTGGGAATTAACCAGAGAAATCAAACTTTTACCTCAACCATTTGTAAATTCCGGGGGTGCTGCAAGCATAAGATCGATAAAGTTTCTTATACCACCAGTTGTAGCTGAAACTTGGATTCCTTCTGAATGTAGTCTGTCTCTCAGCTATGACGTTAACAAGGCAGATGGTACCGCCTTGACCGAACCTGCAGCAGAAGCAAATGGCGATAATATCCACGCACGTTATGCGGGGTGGTCAAACGCCATGTTGATTGATGATATAAATGTCACCATCAACGGCTCCACGGCCTTGCAAAATTTGGATAGAGACTGGCCTTTGCGCAAATACATGACTTTTATTACTAATGCCACAGATTTGACACGCAGAAGGCCAGCGGCTACACAGATTTTTGGCTGGGACGAAGAGCATGATTCGATTGTTGATGCTACAGATAAAATAAGAGTGGGTACTGCCACAGTTGAAGGCGAGCATGTGCAAACTAACGTAAAGGAAAGAGAAATGCAACTAGCCCTTCAACAACACCCTGCTAATATGTTCATCAAGCCTCTTCCTGGAGATTTCTTTTCCATCAATCAACTAGTGCCTTACAATACCGGGCTAGAGGCAGAAATTTCCTTTAAAGATCCCTCTTTCGCGTTTATTTGCCGAGCTGAGCACGCCACTGGGTTGGGCGCTACCCAACCTCTCAAATTTACTGTCAACAGAGAGGGAACATACTTGAAAATAAAATTGTTGACACCTAATGTGAATATTCGTGATACGCTGGAATTTATTCTTCAAAATGCAAGCCCGAATGCGCCTTATCCGTTCGCTATTCCCAAAATGAAAATGGTTACTGTACCGGAAATGTTCACAAATACCCCAGGACGAATAAGACTGTCAGATGTATTTACAAGGCATTCTCCAGCATGTCTAGTATTCTTTGTACTAATGCCAGATGATGTGTTGAGAGGCAGCTACTCATCGGATCCTACCCACTTTAGACGCTACAATCTCACACACATTCAAATCTACGATGGAGGAAAGCAGTTTTTTGAAGAAGGTGCACTAGATGTCAACAATGCAACGGAATTCTGGCAGTATTTTTGGAGCATGAGTGGCGCGGAGGAAGATGATCGCCAAGCTTGGTACTGGAAACGAGAGCAAGTGTTGGATGGTGGAAAGTTTTTCATACCTGTTGACTTTAGTACAGCTAAAGAGGGAGGAAAAACTACTGGCCCATTTATGGAACATCCTGTGGACGTTGAACTAACATTCGGAGCTCGGGCACCGAACCTAGGTGGAGAAATAAACAATATGCGTCTACTTGCATTTTACAACACAGTAGAAAACTTGTGGCTCTCGGATCCAATCAATAAGAATTACTACCAACCTAGAGAGCAAACAGATTACCCAGGGGCTGCAGGGAGATCAATCACTCCGGGTGGAGAGCCCTTGAGCAAGATTATACGCACTTGAAGAAAAATAGTGGATATGCATGATACATTTCAATTACTTAAAGTAGGCACCAGAGACAGACATATCAGTAAGACGTTTTTGGGCGTTTACGCAGGAGATCGTGTTCCCAAGCGACGACAAATACCTTGTTGCTACATAATTAACACTGACAATAGTGGTGAGCCAGGAAAGCATTGGATAGCCATCTTCGAAAAGAGTTATACTGATCTCGGTCAAAACATATTTTTTGACAGCTACGGAAGCGTACCTTCCCAGCTGAACCCACTCTGGAAAAATTTCGATTCCTATAAACGCAGTAACAATGACTATCAACAAAAACATTCTACAGTTTGTGGAGATTACTGCCTTTACGTTCTCAAGTTGCTCAACGCTGGAAAAACTTTGGAAAATGTTCTAATTCGTTTGGACCCTCACGATAAAGAGTGCAACGATGCAAGAGTTTCCGAACGCGTTCATGCTGAGTATCCTAGAATATTAAATACGTTAACACACCCACATATTAATTGCCAAAGTTGTAAAAGCAGGGAAGCATACAATAAAAAAGCACGTTACTATTAAAACTGCCTCATTCTTTTGTTAACACGGCCATGAATCCACATCCCCAATTCTATCATCCTGCATACGTTTGCATCTCGGGTCAAAGTTACAGCGGGAAAACATATTTTTTACTTCAGCTTTTGAGTAATGTAAGCGCATACTTTGATACAGACGGCAGACCCTTTAAAAAGATTGTATATTGTTACGGGAGTCAGTGGCAAGATATATTCGAAAAGTTCCAAGCAATTGGTGTTACATTTCACGCAGGATTACCCGAATCATTGGACCAACTGTTTGACAAAACTGAAAAGCCATCTCTGTTGATCGTTGATGATTTGATGTCAGAATCGCAAAAGAATCAATTTATGGAAGATATGTCAACTAAAGGAGTACATCACCAAGATTGTACGCTCATAACTATAGGCCAAAATCTATTTGCTCAGGGAAAAAACAGCGTGACCATGCGAAGGAACATACAGTGTTACATTCTGTTTAATTCGCTCTCTGACAAATTGCCGATTCAGCTATTAAGTCATAGATTTATGAGAGCCGGTAATCACTTTATCGCCTTGTTTGATTATCTGATGAGTGCCAAACTGTACAATTATCTTCTGATCGATTTACATCCCAGAGGAGCACTAATGAACAAAGAAATCAAGATACGCAATAACATCTTGCTGGGTGAAATCGACGAGCTAGGAGAGACGGGTATAAATTGCTACGTGCATAAAGGCCCCCGTTGTAAAAGTCGCTGACAACAGACATGGATAGACTAAACGAGTACGCGCCTTTACTGAACGAATTCGTCAACAAGAATAACTTACAAGTTTTGACAGTCAACAACGTAGTTAAAACAATTACTGATGTCATCCGAAATTATCTATTGGGAAACGTTCCGTGTTCTTGCAAGGATGTCGAAACATCTACATGTACAAAGAAGTTAATGAGATTTAGACAATATCCTTTTTTACTACAAATCGGGAAAAGACGGTTCTCTGTAAAAGAACGCCGAGAACTCATCATAATTAATGCACCGATAGTAAAACAAGTTCTACGACATGCATTGTATAAACTACAAAAGGATCCTACAAACTGCTGTAAACTAGCTCGTTCAGTCAAAGAAGAAGCATAAAAGCATTTGAACGCTAAAACATACAGTCATTTGTACTAAGACATTCACCATGACTGATTGCGAAGCTGCGAAATATTTTGACAAATTCAAATTAGTGCCTAGAGAAATGGTCTGCAAAAGTAGCCGTAACTCCTCGCCGACTAATGCTATTCAAAATGGTGGCCAATTGGGCGTCTCAGCTAACACGGAAGATTTGAATCGCTTAAAATTACTTAAGCTGCAAAAGAACGGTGACCTGTCGCGATTACAGCAAACTCGCGACGACATGGAATTGTTTCGAAAACCTAACTTAGGGGCCGAAGGAATTAGCACTTTAATGGAACGCGCTGAAAATCGACATAGAGCTTTAGCCAGGAAAAAAGCCGACGGGATCGAAGATGCGTCAGAGCCCATAAATGAAACGCTTGATGGTCGAATGAATCGTTTAGAAGCATATCTACATCGAATAGTTCAGGCTACAGAAGAGGTGAGCAGAAGCATTCTCAAACAGAAAAATATGCTGCCGACACTAGGAACCGCAATGGCTGAACAAATACACTCTAGCAATATTAATTATTCTAAACAGTCCCCCACGAAAGCGTCTTCGCCGTATAAAGCAAATATATCTCGTAAGATGCCTAAATTAGCAACGAAGCCTTATACAATTACCCCTGCTGAAAGGATTAAAACTATACATCGTAAAGTTAAGAAAGGACCCGATTTCATGTATGGCAAAGGATTTAATGATATTTTCAGCAAAAAAAGACTTTCACATTCTTATAGCATTCCTCAAAGCTGGGAAACTGTACTGTAAAGCTAATAAATTACAATGAAAGCGTTCTCATTTGGAAAAAATAAATATTTTTTACGCGACTTAAACAAAATGTGTTCTATATTTAGAAAGGAAAAACTCCCATAAGGCGCGAATAACACAGTAGGCCATTCTGGAATGCTGTTCTTAAACTCGACACCACTTACACTTAGTTCAAAGCTAGCGCACTTGGATCCACTATCGCTTAGTGTAAATATAATTTGACCATCAAAGGCTCCGCGGTTAGCCACAGATAACATGGTTCTAAATTCTCTACAAAAAGGTAACAATAATCGTTTAAGGTGGTCAAAGTACAACCTGAGTCTTCGAGGATTGTCGAATCGCCGAAGAAGATAGATCTTCCGAACGTCAAAACCATGTAGCAAATGGGCACATAATAAGGCCATTTTTTGTTTGAAATGTGAAGTGTTCCCAAACCGAAAATATTCTAGCATTGTCTCGGAATATCCTTGGGGCGTGTATGACATAAGTTCCTCTAAGCCTAGTTCGTCGTTGAGTAGACTTCTTAGCATCTCGTTGGGGTTTTCTTCGGCCTCTGTACTTTCCAATTGGGATGCGCTTGTTTCCTCTTCATTTTCAATTTGTGTACGGCAACTTAGATGTCTTTTGTCCCTACGTAGAGATCACACGGGTTTTTAATAAGTGCCACTTTGCTGATCAATGATGTGACGCTCAAATGAGGGAGGGTTTATTAAACCCTGCATTTCTTTTTGTCCTTACGTAGAGATCACATGGGTTTTTAGTAAGTGCCGCTTTGCTGATCGACGATGCGACGCATAAAAGCTATAGGGGCTGTGATAATTAGTGTTTTTAAAGGGTGGAATTTACTCACTACTACAGAAAAAGAAATTTACTTGGTGAAGAGAAAACTGTTGAGAAAAATGAACTTTTCTGGCAAAGCTTTACAAGAAACAAGGTAAATTGAACTTTTTACTGTGAATTGAGATGGATGGTAAGATTTTTTTATAGGGGTAGCTTGAGTTAATTGGAAATTTTTTTCTTATTTCTATTTTAGTTCCGATGTCATTAAGTTTGAAGACTCCAACGAATTCAAAGAGCTGCTTATGATCACAACTCCTATAAAAGAACATTTTCCGTGCGCCATCGTCGAAAAAGACACAGGGAGGTACAAAGACGTAATTAACAACGGCCAGTTTCTTGGAATTTTTAATGAACTTTTCGCGACTATTGAGTTGGAGCTTGTAAAACTGGCAATAGCGTCTCCAGGCTTCACAATTTCTTTCGAGGAAGCCTACGAGCATTTTAATGTGGACAGAAACTTGAGATCCTCCATAAGGAGGAACTTACGGAAAAGTATATTTTTTGAAAGTGAAAAGTGTAATGTTTTTTTTTTAAACCTGAGTATCTTCATTATTCTATAGACTTTTAATGGAGCTGAAAACTTGTTTCTTGTTTTCAGGTGTTTTTAAAAATGATTGATTAAGATAAATGTTGGCATATTTAGTAAAGAAAAACATAATTTACGACAGTATCAGTAAATGCAGGGTACTAATTTATTTTTACAAAATATGTATCAATAGCTATTTACACTTTTACAATACAGATTCAATTCAGAAAATTAAACCGGTTTCTTGTAAGACGAAGTCTACAAGACGAAGTCTTGTAGCCTTCGTTCACTTTGAGAACCCGCTTATCAAACACAAGTGAATAGTTCTTTTTTACAACGTGCGAATGTAAATAAGTTCGTCATCACGCGCAATGTAAAAGAACGGCCAAAAAGGCCATTCGCACGCAGTTCTTCTTTGGACAACACAAGATCAACCATCACATCATGATTAACAACTTTCTTTGCACTTAGTTTTTTAACGCTCAGTCCTCGAACTTTTGTAATGTTGGCAACATGTTCACCCGTTTCGTTATTGATTACTTTACATGAGTACTTTTTTGCGCCACCACTCACAAACTCGCTTATGTGTTGGCCGGGTTGCAATTCTGAGGTTAGCTTGCCCAAGTAATCGCCTGTAGGAGGGTTCCATCCATTGGCGTCAAATCGAAAAATTACTGAGTCAGTATCGCAGTAATAGACACGCTCTTGCAATTTATCTAAAAGTTCTCGATGCAATTTAAGTCTAGCCCATATTGTGGTGAACAGAGCCACGACAACATTTGTTTTGTTTCCGGTGAACCGATTTCACTAAGAGATGTTCATGATTAATCTGCCTAGATGTTACTTTGCACGAATCAGTCATCAACAATTCATGGAAACGTGAAGCGTGCTGGACAATTTCCGTTTCGGCTTTATTTGGATCTTGACCAAAGTACCCCCAAGCATTGTTCAGCAGTAGTAATGTGGGCCCACTAGGCCAAGTGAGCCTCATTTTGATGTAAGGATGACGTCATAACCGGAACCGGAAGTCACGTGTTTTTAAGAGGGGAAACCGCTGACCAGTAAGGTAAAAATGGACCGCAGGCTCATGCAACCGGAAGTCACGTGATTTGGAAGGGGAAACCGCTGGCGAGTAGGAAAAAGGGATCGTGGGCTCAAGGGGAAGTAAAACTGCTGAGAAAACGCGGGCTCAAAGTCCAAAGTCCAATTTTGGGAACGGGGGCTTTTCTATTGAGAATGAATTGAACAACAACTAAGTGTCATGCAACATCTTTTATTTGGTATTGACAACAAGTAGAAAAAAAATTCCAAACACATTTACGAGAAGCTGATACAGGTTTTCATGCATTTACGAGAAGCTGATACAGGTTTTCATGCGTCCAATGGCTAGGCTTTTGGTGTGACCCAGAAAGTAGAGGGTTTTGCGGTGAGGCTCATAGGGATCTCGGAGTTCTCCCCAGAATCCTTGCAGGGCGTGGTTGGTCTCATAGCAAATGCCATACCAGATAGGATTGTTTTTCCAATCGTCCTTGACATGCTGGACAAACTCCGGGTCGTTTTTCCAGTTTTCATGGAGGACTTCAAGGACGACAAGAGGAACGTGGCAGGTAGGGCATAGGTGGGTCTGACCATTCTGTTGCTTGGCACAGGCGACATGACAAGGAAGACCACAGCACCTCAACGTGGTATAATTGGCGAGAGGTGTCGAACAGATCACACATGGTGGGGGTTGAGCCATCAGGCGAAAGGATCGGCGAAAGGATCAAAGAGTGGATTGATCAAGAGTTGAAACTCGACGGTGGTGATGATCCCTTCTTTTCGGAGTCGGCACAGTTCTTGAAAAGTGAGCTTGTAACGTAAAGGTTGAACCAGGTGAAGGATTTGTTTTCGGATCTCTCCCAAACGTTCAATGATTTGCAGGGCTTGAGGGCTGACCTTGCCAGGACTGATCTTGTCAGGAGTGTCGGGTTTGTCACCCATTCACCACCGGTAGAAGTTTTTCAAAGTTAATAAACCCAATTCGTTCCGACTGAGTTGTTTTTGACTATGAAGTCGGAGCAGTTCAAAATAAGAAGCTTTGAAGCGGATCTGTTCCAAGTCTTTTTCGAGTCGAGATAACAAGGCTCGTAGACGATCAATCACTTGTTGGGCTTCTGGACTGAGGACTGGATCATCCATTGAGTGTGAAAGATGGAATGGGACAGTGGGTTTTTTATAGAGAAACCAAAGGGTCACGTGGGAGGGAAGGAGCCAATGAGAGAAAGACCCATCATGCTTTGAGAGGGGAAGAGGTGGGGGGACCCCCCTCCCCCCTCCTTAGATAGACCATGGTGCATTGCGCGAATCAGGGTATATAAGTCAAGCGAGGCCACAGGACGTCACTCTTAGCTTTGAGCCGGTCCTAAGTGACTTATGTTTGTTGAGCCAAGAAATGTCAGAAACAAGAAAGCCCTTGGGCTCGTTAGCCAGTACTGTGAACGTGGGGGGACCAGAGGTGTTGCGAAGGAGGGTACGACCCGAGACAACAGGAGTGGAGCGGCAGACCAGACGTATGCGAGAGAGACAAGAAGAAACGTGGCGCCCCCTGACCAGACAGCGCGTGGCAGCCTTTTTCGAGTTATTTTTGCAGTGCATGGTTTGGACTGAGAATGGGGAGCGGGAGGGACGACCACATCCAGAGATAGTGGAAGCCTTACTGAGAGCCCTGGTGGACAAGATAATTCCGTGGGTGGACCGGATGCGACACCGCTCCCGTTTTGAAAGGCACTGGCCCATGACCCTCGAACATTTCTATGAAATGGACAATGATCTGGAGCAGTATTTGCCACGTGTGCATGCGGGTCGTCCATGGCAGAGAATTCGCCTGTATTTCGTGGACATGGCGAGGGAGCGAGAGGAGCGGCGGAGGGAGGAGCAAGAGAGGAGGCAGCGGATACGGGACCAAGTGCGACGTGTTTTGTTTCGTTGAACATTTTTTATTGTGAGTCAAGGCTACTGTGAGTCAAGATACATTTATTTATGATGAACGTGCAAACTCAGTGATGTCATTTTTTAAAATTTTTTAATTAAAAAAGAGTTGATGTTTTTTACAAAGGGTGGTTGGTCTTCTTTGCCACGCGGGTGGGGCGTTCCTATGTACAATTGGAAAAAGCTATCTACAATTTGAAAAAATAAAAAGTAAAAAAAATTTAAAAAAGAAAGCTATGTACAATTCCAAAAGTAAAAACTAAGAAATTACAAATGAAAGTCTTCCAGTTCCATACGTAATTGATCAATGTTCTCGGGTAGACAGAAGGTGCGGTTGAACAAGGCTTGAATTTCTGCTCGGGTTTTCTCGTCCACATCCCGGGATCCCACAATAGCACTGCTTTGATGTAGGGTGGGCTTTTTAGGTCCCCAAGGGACAAATTGACTGCCAGTGACCAGGGTGGCGGCATTCTCATTGACTTGGTAGTAATGGTCCGAGCGGTACCATGATTGACTGGGGATATCAAACAGGTAGACGGGTTTGCCTTGATCCATAGCCAATTGCACAGTCCAACCAGTGCCTCCTTTCACGCGTTTATGATCCGGTTCCAAGATGCCAAAGGCATAGATGGTATGGGCTTTTTTGGCAATTTGATAATTGCGTTGCAGCAATTGCAGGGTGTAAAAATGACTGGGCATTTGTTTGCCTAGTTTCTCAGCCGCCTGGTGAAGATGGGGGTTGGCCAGCATCAGGACTTCCACCGTAGAAGGGGTGATGAAAGTGGATCGAGGATGGTTCGGGGGGACCAGGACTTCTAGTTGCATCCCAAAGTGTTTGGCCTGTTCTTCCACGAGGGCATCCGTACCTTTGGCTCCCCCGGTGTACACCACATGGCCATGACCCACTTGCAGTTCCAAGGCACCGAGATCTTGTTCTCCAATCATGTTGATGTTGGGGGGCATTTAAATACGTAGCCGGTGTCTGGGCCTACAATAGCTAGAATCTCCGTGGGAGTCAACTCTAAGGCCAAACCGAAATCAATGACGTGGTGCTGTCGGCACTGTTTGAACGTGAATCCCGCTGCTAGACCTCGTTTGACCCGTTCAGCCAAATAGTCTTCGGTGGAAGCAAAGTCGTCTCGGTTGAGATCTTGGTAGTAGTCCATCTACTTGGAATGACGAGTCGGAGGACCCAGGGAGCTCCTTAAATAGGGACAGTTGACCAATAGGAAGACAAGAGGACCTTATTTGGATTGAACAAGCTGACCAATGGGAAGATAACAAGTCCTTATATGGTTAGGATAAGCTGACCAATGACAGTCAAGGGTCTAAGGTATAAAAAGGCATGGTTGGTAGGGGTGACATCAACCTTTGAGTACGATGTCTGTCGATCAGAAGAGAAAATCAACCCATCCCCCAGAGGGGAAGAAGAAGAAGAAGAAGAGCATTCAACATATGACGCCCGTGGACTGTGATCCTGTGGTGTGCGACGTGGTGGAAGACACCCGAGCTGCTGTGGAAGATATGATGAAAGAATTGAATGACATGGTGGAGCAATCACCCCCATCACCTCAATTCACCTTGACGACCGTGTATGATCCTCCCAGTTCAGTGGACACTATGGTATGTCCTTGCCATGAGGTGCGTTTGGAGGCCCGAGAATCTCAAAAGGGATGGAAGTATGTGAAATGTCCCATGCAACCGTGTTTGCTGTTTTGTGGTCAAGATCAAGTTCTGGAGTATATGAAAGCCGTGTATAGTCAACCTCATGTAGAAGTGTTGGACATGTGGGGTGGTTTACAATGCTTTTGCCGTGAACCCGCTACGCTTCAACAGAGTCATTCGACCCAGAACCCCGATCGGTTGTTTCTGACTTGTTCCAAGAAAACGTGTGGCTTCTTCCGATGGGCCGATCAACCCTTGGGTCCCAAGTACTGGACTTGGTTTCATGACAACCCTCCCAAAAAAGCCGACCAACAAGCTGAACCACCCACCCGTGATGCTCAAGGATATCCCCTGCGTGGAGTAGACATCCCTGGCCCTCCAGTCCGAAGGAAAGAGGATCGACCCCTGACAGACTATGAGAAACAATTGTTACGAGAAATTCAAGAGCTCAAGAACCGTCAAGAAATGATGGTAGCCCCGGCACCACCACCCCCCAAGTACAGTGACAGTGTGGAGAACTGGCAGAAAGGTCTAGAGACCGTCAGTTACGGCCGACTCTTTTAAAATGAGAGAACGAATAAAATGTTTTATCAATGTCACCATGGAGTCTGTATGTGATGCGTGGGAGTCTGTCTTGTCCCTGGGGCAATGGCAATGTCATCAAACCCTTTGCCAAGTCTTATATGATCATCAACCCGGCACCCAAATCCCCATACCCCGTTGTCCCGAGGACACGCATCCTCTCCACCTGTTTGAAGAAACCCATGTGGACCACAACCTGTATCGATGGGTGGTGTTTGTCTTATGGTTAAAAGCTCACCCAGAGGCATGGCGATGGTATCGAATCATTCAAAAGGCGCATCCCCACACGGTCCCTACCATATCGACCTTATGGGGTGAATGCCAAAAAGTATGGCCCCTCGAAAGAGAACCCAACGCTGGAGTTCGTCGTCCTCATGGTTGAAGAAGAAAACCAAGGTTTCGTCAACGAAGAAGAAGAAGGCCAATGTCTCGCAACAATGGTTGAAGCGTTACCATGATCCTCGTGCCCCGGGGAGTTTAGGTGGGGTGCAACGATTTGCTAAAGCCCAGGGTCTCCCTTTGAAAAAAGCCCAACAGGTGTTGGAACAGGATGTGGGTTACACCTTGCATAAACCTCGACGTCGTCGTTTTGCTACCTTACCCGTGATCGTAGGGGGGTTGGATGATCAATGGGCCGCGGATTTAGTGGAAGTGCAACGTTTGGCCAAACATAATCGGGGTATACGCTACTTGTTGACGGTCGTGGATGTCTTGTCCAAGTACGCGTGGGTCGAACCGTTGAAAACCAAAACCGGGGTGGCCCTCGTGAAAGCCTTTGAGAAGATTGTGAGACAAGGAGGACGTCACCCGAATCGATTGCAAACCGATCGAGGGAAAGAATTTTATAATCGGACCTTTCAACGATGGGTCGACGAGCAAGACATCCATCATTTTTCGACCGAAGGGGATGCCAAAGCCAGTGTGGTGGAACGATTTAACCGCACCTTGAAAGAACGGTTGTACCGTTATTTGACCGCGGCCAACACGTTGAAATTTGACGATGTCTTACCCGAGTTGGTGCAGGGGTATAATGCCACCCGTCATCGAAGTATTGGTATGCCCCCCGAAAACGTGACGTGGGACAACGAAGAAGCCGTGTGGAAACGATTGTATGCCAAACGATTGAAAGGCTACAAAAAACCCCAATTGAAGGTGGGGGATCATGTCCGTCTCAATACGATTCATCGTACCTTTGAAAAAGGGTATTTACCCGGTTGGACCGAAGAAGTGTTTGTGGTGCATCGTGTGGTGCCGGGTCCTGTCCCCACGTATAAGATTCGCGAATGGGATGAGACCCCCGTCCAAGGTACGTTTTATGAAGAGGATTTACAAAAAGTCCATGTGTCCGAGGTGTTTCGGATTGAGAAGGTACTTAAGCGACAAAAAGGTCGTTGGTTGGTCAAGTGGAAAGGGTGGCCCGACAAGTACAATAGTTGGATTGCTCGTGGAGACGTGAAATCCCTTCAACCCCGCAAACGACGACGACGCCGCTAAAACAATGACGTTGGTGCCCAACTCTTCGTTTTACGTGACGTTGATGAGTCATGCGAGTACCAAAGAGTTTCCTGGGAACAAGAGTCATCATTTCAGAAACCGATTGCCTAAACCCATCCGATTTATGGGACGAGGATGGATGGTGGGTATGGTGAGTTTATCCTTACCCACCATTCCAGTGATAGCGGAAGAAGGAGGCGTGGGTGATTCCCATCCTCTGTTGTACGTACGATGGCACGAACGGGTGTATGCCCAAGACGATCAAGGCAACGATCGATGGTGGCATCAACGTCGCGAACTCACTGTCTACGGTCGAGATATGAGAAAGGAATTGGCCTCGTCGACGGGATCGCACTTTTTTCATCAACTGGTGTACCGTTACGAGCAAAGCCGTGCCAAACAAACCGAACCCAAAAACAAATGGACCGAGGACAATGGCGTCAAATTATACCCGACCTTTGAATGGACCTCCGAAGGGGATTTGTTATTGAATACGACCAATGTAGATTACAAACGACAAGTAGCGCACGTGTCATGGGGCAGATCCTTGGCCCTGAGAATGGGATGGATTGAACAAGTGTCCCCCGGCCAGTATCGATTGGGTCCGAATCTCTTGCAAGAATTTCAAGGCATTTCCACCATTCCCACCCCGACGGATATCCGCGATGCCGCCAACAAGCCCATCTTTTGGAAAGTCGAGGGGGATTATCTGAAATTGAGTCTATCGTGTCCTTGGCGGTTTGTGAATGTGAACCAGACCTTTCGTCCCTCGTTGGAATTTCCCTCGGCGCGTCCTTTGCACGTGTATTGTGATGTAGGGACCAGCAGTATGGTAGGGGGTCGCATCACGGATCTCTTACGAGAAATCAAGTACCAGCCTCAAAACACCACCCACTTTGAACCTCGACATATTCAATATGTCCCAGTACGCAATGAAGTGGTGGAAATCGTCGAAACCCAGATGGCCGAAACTAATGGGGATCTGGTGAAATTTGGTGAAGGCGATGCCCTCCTGACCCTCCACTTTAAAAGGGAAGTGGTGGTGTGAAGAAGAAGACAACATGTCGTTCTACGTGGCGTTACCGAGTCATGCCAACCGACGTGAATTTCCCAACAACCAAGCCAATTCCTTCAAGATTCGTTTACCTCAACCGTTACAGCTCACAGGGGGTGGATGGCAAGTGGGGTTGAGTGCCATTTCCTTACCGGATGCTCGCGTCAATTTGTATCAGTTGGTGAAGAAAAATGGGTACGTCATGGGGGTGTCCTGGGGTCAAACCTATCCCAAACCGGGTGCAAAAGACGGGGAAATGACCTCGCGAGTAGACACCGCGCGAAGCATCATCAATGACGTCCAAGATTTGGATTGGGTGGTGGATGGGGTGAGTTTCATGAAAGCCATCATTACTCACTTGGAACATCAACGTATGGAAACGGCCGTTCAAGGGGGTCGATTTACCAATGATCAAGGCAAACACACCTACGTCAAGTTCAAGTGGGAAGGCGAGGATCTGCTCATCGACAACACCAATATCTGCCATTGCGGCACCGACACGCCAACCCTGACCATCTACACCAAGTTGGCGCTCAAGATGGGATGGTTACGTAAAATTGACAGTGGGTTGATTTTGGGACCGAACTTACAACAAGAATTCATGGGGGATCAAATCCCCAACATGACAAAACCCGCTGGCAATGATTGGAACGATGTCACCGACGGTCAGGGGAACGCGGTCTTTTGGACGGTGCGTTCTATTTTACCGGATTATTTACAATTGAGTATGAGTTGTGGGTGGCGTTTCACCAACTTGAATGTAGCATTTCGTTCAGTGGTGGGTGAACCCACACGATCGTTGCACGTGTACTCCGACGTGGCAGGCAGCACGGTGGTGGGCAATCGCGTGACTGATTTGTTACGTGAAATCCAGTACAAGCGAGAAGCACGTGGCACCCTGTATTTTGAACCGTTGCACATTCATTACATGTCTCTTCGTAACGAGGTGGTGGAAATGATTCACGTTCAAGTGGCTGAAACGATTGGTGCCGGAGGAGACTTGGTCAAGTTTGGTGAAGGCCATACCATTGTCACGTTACACTTCAAAAAGACATAAAAAGGGGGTGGCCAAGGGAGTGTCCCAATGACAAGATGCCCAAGACAAGAGTGCGTCGAAGAAGAAGAAGAAGGCAACGAGGGGGTCTCTTGCCCCTGGCGGCCCTCATTCCAGCCTTGATTGCTGGAGGAAAAGCTGTGGCGTTGGGTGCTGCAAGTGGTGCCGCGAGTTACGGGGCTAAAAAAGGGTTGGAAGCCGCTTTTCGGAAAAAACGACGACGACGATGATGATGATGACGGTATAAAAAGGGGGTCACGTGAAGCACAGACAAAACGTTTATCCCTGGTGAAGAAGAAGGCACCATGCGTGGGGGAAGTTTGACACGATTTCGAACCGACGAGTGGTATGATCAACAAGGCAAAGGAGTGATGACGGATCTGATGCGTGGGGGGTTGCATGGTCTTATAAGGACGCGAAATCCTTTAAAATTGCCTAGTAATATCAAGAGAGGCTTGGAAACGGGTTTGACACGCGGTGTTAAACGCAAAGCCGAACAAGTCCTTAAAAAGGAAATCACCAAACAAGCCAAGAAAGCGTTGAGTCATAAGAACGTGAAAGACGCCGTGCGTGTAGCCACTGCCTTATTTCCCAAACAAACCAAACGTGCACGTGATATTTTGGGAGTCTAATGGAACCCGTGCATTCACGACCTCGACGGATTCGTAGTAATCGAGGGTTGTCTCAATGGGGTGGACTGTATCCGTTTTGGAAACTCAGGAGAGGACAACGTGGTGGATGGTTGAGTGCCGAGGTCATGAGAGTCCCCGGGTTTGATTTGAGACAACGTTTAGCACGACGACGACGACGCTATAAAAACCCCTCACGACGACGACGGGGTACCACTCGACGACGTTAAACATGCCTGACGTGAGTACACAAACCGCCCCGGCTCACGAGCGTTCCGAAGGGACCGTCAACCCCGCCTTACGGATTTTCAAGGTGCCACCGACCGACATTAGCATCAATGCCTATCGCATGGTCACCATCCAACCCACCACCACGGGTATCAATCCCATGGAATTCATCATTCCAGGGTTGGACGATTTTGTGGATTTGGGACGCAGTTACTTTACCATGGAATTGAGTTTGAAAAAGGAGGATGCCGGGAACTTGGTGGCCAATCAGAAATTGTGGCCCGTCAATAATTTGGCCCATTCCATCATCAAACAAATTGACTTGCAGTTGAATGGCACGTTGATCAGTCCACAATCCGACACGTATCATTACAAAGCTTACCTGGAGACCTTGCTGAATTATGACCGAGAAGATGGCAAGACCGTGTTAGGACCCCAAGGATGGTACAATCAAGTGGATTTCCCACCCCAATGGACCAACAACAATACCAACAGTGCCACACCGCATCAAAATTGGCGTGATCTCAGTGCCAATCACAAAGGGGCGTTGGCTGCCATGGTAGCTGAAGTGGAAAAGTATGCTGGAGGTGTCACCCACAGTCTAGTGTTTACCCCCCACTTGGAAGTCTTTCACACTGGCAAACTGTTGGTGCCTGGCATCGAAATCAAGATGAAATTTCATTTCAATGGCCCCAGCCTGTTTTTGAATGGAGTGGCTCTAGCTGGCCGATTGATGGAAGGGGATGTGAAACTACGGTTTCATCTCTGTCAACTGCGTTTGAATGACGCCATCTACCAGAGCATATCTGAAAAAAGACACAATGAAGGCCAAGTGGCGGCTTACCCGACCGTCCGCAGTGAAATCCGGACCTTCAGCATGCAAAACAACCTGGTCCGCTTTGATATCCCGAACCTGTTTCAAAACAGAATACCTGACCGATTGATTGTGGGGTTACTGGACAGCCGTGCCTTCAATGGAGATGTGACCCGAGATCCGTTCTGTTTCCAGAAATTTGGTCTGACGTCCATTAAACAGATTGTCAGAGGAGAAGAATACCCTTATGAAACCCTCCAGTTAGTGCACAACAATGGCACCCGAGATAATCTAGGCTACTTCCGTTTTCTGCAAGCCAGTGGTGCCTGGTGTAAAAAGAAAGGCAACATGGTAGAACTGCTGGATTGGGGCCAAGATAAAAATTGTACCTTGTACATGTTTGACAATGTGGCCAATGGATGTGCTGACAGTCAAAACCTCAACCCCAAGCAAACGGGAGATTTACAACTGGTGTTGGAATTTGGAGCTGCCCCCGGTGTCAATATAACCGTACTCGTGTATGGAGAATTTGAGAATTTGCTGGAGATTGACAGGAACGGAGCCGTGTTGTATAACATTTACCAACACTGAAGAAATGGAACATGTGGCCTTGAATAATGTGCAGTTGGATTATTTAGCCCGAGACGACCCCCAATTGAACCCTGTCTTTTACGGGACGGTGGCCTGTGATCGTTTACCCAAGAGTCCTGTCAAGACTACCCCGCAAGGGTACATTGTGAATACCGACCCACACGATCAACCGGGACAACATTGGTTAGCGGTGTGGACGGATGGAAAGGTGTGTGAAGTCCTGGACAGTTATGCTTTGCCATTGGATACGTACGTGCAAGCGACCCCGTTACGAGATTGGATCGTCCAACATTGGAAGTATGTAGTGACCAATGGCAAGTCCCTCCAAGCCATTACAAGCAAGAGTTGTGGTGATTACGCCTTGTTGTACTTGAAAGCCAAAGCCCGTGGACGGACCTTGCAAGCGTTTTTAAATGAGTTTTCGGATCATGATTATGTTAGTAATGACCATCAAGCCGGTCAACGCCTTCAACAATTGATTGTAGGCCAAGAAGCCAGATGGTATCAACTTTGTTGTCATCCGTATCATCAATGTAATGCTTAAATAAAATTTGTTGGAAAAAAGTGGTGTCGGAGTCGTAGCTCAGTCGGTAGAGCCTTTGGATCCCCCCTCGAATACATGAGGAGGGTCGTGCGTGGGTTCGAGTCCCACCGATTCCAATAAAAAGGTGCCTTTTTTTTTCTAAGGGTAGTTCGTCATCATCATGCAAACGGGGAAACCGTTTCGTTTTCATACGCCTTCCTCTATCTTGGTGGTGGGTCCTTCGGGATGTGGGAAAACCGCGTTTACGGAAAAACTCTTGGTAGACAACCCGGAGTTGTTTGAAAGTCCACCGACCCAAATGCATTATTGTTATGGGGCCTGGCAAGATCGATTTCAAGGCATGCAAGATCAAGGGGTGGTGTTTCACGAAGGGATTCCCGATCATGAGGCGTTGGTCCAATGGTTTCCTCAAGGACAGGGGGTCCTGGTCTTGGATGATTTAATGGATGAAGGGAGTCACGATAAACGCGTGTTGGATTTATTCACCAAACATTCGCATCATCAAGGGGTGACTGTGCTCTACTTGTGCCAAGACATGTTTCCCGTGGGTCGCTATGCGAAAAATATATCCCGCAATGCCCATTACATCGTGGCGTTCAAGAACCCCCGAGATCAATTAGGGGTACGCAATGTCATGCTTCAATCGTTTCCTACCACTTGGAAAGACACGTTGGAGACGTTTCATCAAGCCACTACACGACCGTATGGGTATTTGGTCTTGGATTTACATCCCGCCTCGTCCGATCAACAACGTGTATTGAGTCACCTGTTAAAAGACGAAGGATGGACTCGCACCTATCAAAAACGACTATAAAGGCACCCCCTTGGAACAGGTAAAAAGAGAAAAGCAACCATGGCCGATGATGACGATGACCGTCAACCTCCGCAATCGTACGATACCGTGTCCCCTGCGGGGGTGGGAGCGGCCAGCGGCAATCAAATGTCCACAAGCGCCTGGCAAGATTTGTATTTCACGGGAGACCAAGGCCTTCTCGACGTGGCCATGGAGGAAATGGAAGCCGAGCCCCTCTTTCAGTTTATGGAAGCTCTCCCCATTACCGGTAGAGATGGTGCGCCCCCTGCCCAGGCTTCTTCCCCAGCAGGGGTAGGAAGTCCAGGAAATCAATCATTCCAAAGCCCCCAGACCAGCCCGTTGTCTTCTGGTGCTCGAACCCCTGCGACTCCTCCAAGCGTACCCTTGGCAGCGGGTGCTCGAACAGCAGCGGGTGCTGGGGGTAATGGTAATGGGCGTGGTGGTGGACGTGGTGGACGTGGTGGTGGACGTGGTGGTGGACGTGGTGGTGGACGCGGTGGTGGAAGCGGTCGTGGTGGTGGTGGTGGTGGACGTGGTGCTGGTGGTGGTGGTGGTGCTGGTGGTGGTGGTGGTGGAGGTGCTGGTGGTGCTGGTGCGGGTGGTGCTGGTGGTGCTGGTGGTGGTGGTGGTGGAGGTGGTGGTGGTGGAGGTGGAGGTGGTGGTGGTGGTGGTGGTGGTGGTGGTGGTGGGGGTCGTCGTGGACGACGACCGAGACGAATACGAGGACGACGACGAAATACCCCCACTTCCCCTTTGACACCTGCCTCCAATCCAGCTACCCCTCGAGGATCTTGGACGTCTGGGAGTTCTGGCAGACAGCCTCGTACCTTGCGTCAAGCGGATTTACAACGACGTTTACGTATGCTGTTACAAGATCAAGAACAGTTGGCCCAAGGACGTGAAATTGCTAATGTCACCATGACCAATAGCATTGTCACCAGTTATAAACAAGGAGGAGCACCGAGTGTACAAACCTCGTCGTCCCGTGTTTCGCCGTAAAGATGAAAACCGTCGTGTCGTTATTGAATGGATCGAAACAGCATGGTCTTCCCTTCCCCCCGGAATTATTACAACGCATGGATTCCTTGTATGCCTTTTATCATCAACAATGGTGGTGTTATCGAAAAATGTTGAATCATTACAGGTGTATCAATGCCTTGTTCAATGGCATGGCCTTACTCCTGATGGCTGCCGGTATGATTGCGGGTCCCCTTTTGGAAAACAGTACATTGGTAGCCTGTTTGGCGGCGGTGGGGACCGTGGTCAAAGGATGGAATGATTTTAAACAATACCGATTTAAAGTGACCATGAGTCGATTTGCGTTTACCACCTATGCCAAAGCCTTGACCGAATTGAAAACCCATGTGCGGGGTATTCCCTTGGAGGATCTGGAACGATTTTTAATCAAGATGCAAACCTTGGATGATACCATTGTGGATTTCACCCCTCCATTACCCAAACGATGTCTCCAAGATTACCACCGTCATTTTGTGTACCAACCCTTGGAAGCCCTATGCTATGTAGATGGATGTCCTCGTCCCTTGAGACCTAAAGAGTATTGGATCCATAAAAAGCCGCTCCCTCCTAGTCCCACACTCTTAGAACCATGGCCGTCCAACGACGACGACGACGACGCCGAAAAAGGAAACAACGAGGAGGGGCTTTAATGCGTCGCAAACCCCGTTTGGTGGATAAAATTGCCCATGGCATGAGTATGTTTCTATCAGGCCCAGCACCTGGGTTTGGACTGGCTTTAGGCAAATTAGGCGGTCAAGCCCTGAAAGGCATTACCGATAATGTAAAACATTACCGACGACAACGAGGTGGGGGTTGGTGGTCCGATTTCAAACGCAATACCCGTCAAGGTTATAAAGAGACGCGAGACGTGATCAAACAAGACAAAGCCCTTCAACGTCTATTGACGGGTCAACCATGGTGAGGAGGAGAAGACGACGCCGTCGTCAACGAGGCGGTTTTTTAAATCTATTGGTGCCCGCTATGGTAGGATTGGGGAAAGCCGCGGCCTTGGAAACGGATAAACGTATAAAACGCACGATTCAAAAAGCCAATCAACGGTATCGTCGTCGTCACCGATAAAGGATGCAACGTCTTCGACGTCAATTCCCGTTTTTACGGTCCATGTTACAAGAAGCCAATGGTTCCAAACGTCAAGAATTGTTACAACATGCCAATGCCGATCAAATCAATGCTGTGAGTGAACTGGTGTTGAACTTTTTAAAAAACAAGATTCCCGTCACCCCACCCATGCTGGCTAAACTTCAACCCTATAAAAAGGTACTACGTGATTTGGGACGTCGTCGACATTCCGTCAAAAAACGTCGTCAGTGGTTAGTCCGACAAAAAGGAAGCGGATTGTTTCAAGGACTTCACGAGGTGTTATGTCAATGTGTTCGTTAACCCTCCCTACGTGGATGACTCTATTACAAGAGGCCAATCGGGCCACCGACAAGTGGAAAGACGAGTGTCATTATTGGAAGCATAAATATCACCTGTTGTATCGAGAGTACCAACACATCTTGAGGGCCCGTCTTTGTAAGAGTTGCCGTGACCAGGAAGACGGGGAACTTTGCTCCGACTGTAGTCAACGAACATGGACGAGGTGTACATGATTCCCCAAAAGGACTTGGAACAACTCATTCAATATTACAAAGGAGAACTCACCGAAAATGCCTTGTTGAACAAAGCCGCCACGCTCGCCGCCAAAAAACATGTGTTATTAGCCAACCCCCAATTACCTCCCGCCCTGGTCAATGCTCAAACCAAACCGTTGAGTCAAGAATTAATCAAGTTAACCAAACGCATTCGTCAATTTCCTGGCGGGGTGGGGGTTGGTGCCGCGGGTGCCCCGGGTGGTCCACCAGGCGAAGAAGAAGAAGAAGCCGGGGATTTGGTGACGGGACCCGTGGAACAATGGTTGAAGCGCATGATAAAAGGAGGTCCGTCGGCTCCCAAACCCACCATTACCCCTGCTACCAGGGAAGGCGCGAGAGAACCGAGACCTTCTACCAGTCGAGGAGAAGAGAGACCTTCCACCAGTCGAGGGGATATCCGATCGCGTTTAGAAGCCGTGCGAGAACGACGCAAGGCCTGGGAAAAGCATTTAACCGAAAGTGGTGCAGCGAAAGGCAAAGGCAAAGGCAAAGGCAAAGGCAAAGGCGTCTCCCGGGAAGTGCAACGATTGAAACCTTTACCCGGTTGGGAAGATTGGACCAAAACCAAACAGCCCCGACGGAGACGTTTGCAATACGACAGTGAATAAAACATGCCCACCAAGAGGAGAAGGGGTATTAAACGGAAACGCCCCCAACGAGGAGGGGCCTTGGATGTACAAAAATGGATTGCGAAAACGGGGAAGGAATTTCATTGGCCCGGTTATCAGTACATGGGACCTGGCACCCATTTGGCTAAACGTCTGAAACGTGGGGATCCCGGGATCAATCGTTTGGACCAAATTGCTAAGCAACACGACATTGATTACAGCCGTGCTAAGAATTTGCAAGATAAATGGAAAGCCGATACCAAGATGATCCAAGCCATTGATCGATTACCCGGCAAGAAAAACAAGACGGAACGGGTGGTCAAGAAAATCATGCAAGCCAAGAAACGTTTGAAATTGTAAACATTTAATAACATGTTGAGTAAAAAATGAAAATGTCACATTGTTATTCTGCAGTTCGGTAGTCTTCTGTAGTTCGTGTTGAGTCTCAAGCAGGATTGGCGAGACAAAACCCATTGTGATGTAGACAATCCAGATAAAATAAAAACAATGTCACTTGTGTCATTTTGATTGATTGATGAGTTGTCAAGTTCATTTGTTCTCTCACAAATACTGACACGGATGTTCTGCCAAAATACTGAGACGAGGGGGTTAAGACATTAAATCAAACAATAAATCCACGCCCTCGTCGGATGACATGTCATGAACGAGGTCTTCAGGGGGCAACAATGCCTCCGCATCAAAATCCTCGACATCGTTCATGACCTGCTGCCAATCATCGGGTGACATGTCTTTCAATAACTCCTGCAAATACGAAACATTCTCCCAATCAGGGGAGTCCGCAACTTGCACGCCCCCCGAATCCAAATCAAACAGAGTATGAGAGTCCGCGGGCGGTCCGTTTGTATCCACAGATTCCAGTGAGTCACAAAAGGCTTTCACATACGTCGTCACAGGAATGGATTTCAAATAATCCGTCAGGGGGATGGTTAATGTCAAGGGTCCTAAAGCCTCCACTTTCTCTCGAGTTCTCTTTTTTTCATTGTTCGCCACATGCTTTTGGTACCGTTCCCGACGCTTTTTATTGTAACGCCTATGGGACTCCGCCACACGCTCTGGATATCTTTGCCGGTAACGCCTTTGGGCCTCCGCCACGCGGGCTCGATGTCTTTCCCGGTAACGCTTATGGGACTCCACCACACGGTCTGCATGCCTTTCCTGATAGCGCTTTCTGTTCTCCGCCTTGCGTTCCCGGTAGAGCCTTTGGGTCTCCGTTAGGAACTCTCGATGTGTTTCTCGGTACTTTTTTTTGTAGGCGGCCACTTTCTCTGGGTGTTCGGCCCGGTACCGTGCACATTTGGCCATGTCGCGTGCTCGTTTAGCCCTGAGGACTGCCAGTTCGTACTCGTCGTCAGTGTCGTCGTCGTGGGGGTCATAGTCGCTGTCGTTGGTGGAGTCATCGTCGTCGTCGTCGCTTTGATGATAGCTGACTGGGGGTCTGTGACGACGACTGCGGGTCTGTCTTACGCGGGACATCGGGCGATGGTGGCGGTGCTGGGGGAGGTGTGGCTGGCCGCTGAAACTCGTACCGCCAATAGTTACAACAATAATCCAGGCCCTCAATGAACCAATCGCAGGTCATTTGAGGGTAACAATATTCCTGTAAACGAACGGCCTCTTCTGCTCGGCGTTTCTGCGCCTCGACTTTCTCCGGTTCCAGTTGCTTTAACCTTTCTGCAAACTCACCAAAGGTTTCCTCCTCCTCCTCCAACTCCCTCTTCACTTTCTCCAAGATCTCCTCTACTTCCAAATCTAACTCAAATTCTTCAAAGGCTTCTAATAGGTTCTCATGGCCAGCGTCCATTTTGAGATGACTCACCTCGAGGGTCGATCTGTTTTATAGTCTCTCATTCGTTCCCGTCATGCACCATGGACCCTAACTAGAGAGGGGGGAGGGGGGTCCCCCCACCTCGTCCCACCCCTCCCTAGGGCACCCCCTCTCAGGGGGGCACCCTGTTTAGTGATTGGCTCCTTCCCCTCCCACGTGACCTTTTGGTTCTCTATAAAAACAGAGCCCCGATCTCCAGTGATTTCATCTGATCATGTCCTCTCGCCAAGATGAGGAGGAAGCGGGGCCCAGTGGCCTCGCTAGACGCGAGATCATGTCCTTGCTTGGACTAGAGATGTCCGATTCTGAGAAAGAAGAAGAAGACGAGACGACAACAACAACTTCCTGTGTGGGACCTATGTTATGTACCGAAGACATACCGGACAGTGATGAGATTTGTGAAGAGGCCTTGGATCGCTTCGAACGCCAACGTGCGTTTCAAACCCATCTTCTTCAACAAACTGGGGGAGGTTTGGATACCTCGATCGGAGCAGGAACGTTTGACTTTGAACTCCAACCCTATGTCGATCGTTTGAGCAACCGTCTGGGAGTGCGTGAACGTCATTTCAATACCCAGTTACGTCAAAGGGGGAATTTCATTCCCAATCAGAGCATGACTCGAGCTCTAGAAGAGGGGTTACGTCGCGCGGTGAATCAAGTGTTGACCACCACCACACCTCCCCTCCACGATCAAGATCGCCTGTACTTTACCATCGCCTCCAACAGACTCCATAATAATTTTCAGGGCTGGGGATTACGTGCAGGAGAATGGCGCCAAGGCGGCGACCGTGTCGAGGCTTTATTCCAACGTTTAGCCCAAGCCCTCAACAGCAATGAACAATTTGAAATGGACGACTCCTTTCAAGTCTCCATTACTCAAGTCCATCATGCCCCTCAAGGAACCGGTAAACCACGCCGGACCAAACCCGGACATCAACCTCTACGAAATTTAATACCCAAGAAACGTTCCATTATCCAGATCCGCAATGACGACGATCTCTGTTGTGCCAGAGCCCTCGTCACTGCCAAAGCCAAAGTGGACCAACCCCCGAAATGGTCGTCCATTCGACAAGGTGGGAAAATCCAAAAAGAACTCGCGTTGCTGCTTCATCACGAGGCCAACGTGCCCTTCGGCCCTTGTGGCTACGATGCCTTGACCCAATTCAGTACCACTCCTTCCCTGGCCGGTTACCAGATCCTGTTGGTGGATGCCGACCGTTCTTTTCACATCACCACCTTTGGTCCCCTTCAAGACAAACAATTGATCCTGTTGCACGAGAAAGGCCATTATGATGTCATTACCAAGTTGCCAGCCTTTTTCGGAGTCAGTTATGTCTGTGCCCATTGTTGGAAACCCTACAACACCGAGGGACGTCATCGATGCAACAACAAACGTCATTGCAGGGCCTGTTGCCAAAAAGAGTGCCCTGATTTCCTGGAGGCGTACCCTCGAGGCCAGAAAGCCACTCAACGTTGTCAACAATGTCATCGGGACTTTTTTGGAGACACCTGTTTCCAAATGCATCTGGTCAAGGACCACGCCGGCAAACCCGTGACCAACCTAAATTCCGCCGTCTGCTTTCAGCGCCGTCGCTGTGCTAAATGTCTAATCCTACTTCCTGCTTGCCACATTGACAAGCATCAATGTGGCTACATTGATTGCCCCTCCTGTCATGAGTACGTGGACGGTGCAACTCATCGTTGTTTTATTCAAATAGCCACTCAAGACAACAAGAAGAAAAGAAAGAGGAAACGGCAACGAGGTCCCCGCGCCAAACGTAGGGTGGGGGTGGATGCCACACCCGAGGAGGAAGACGACGACGACGACCTCCCACCCCTTCATGTCTTCTTTGATATTGAAGCCATGCAACCCCAAGAACAACACATCGCTAACCTCGTCGTGGCCGAAACCGAAGACGACGACCAACCCGTGTGTTTCCCTGGCAACCATTGCGTCCGAGATTTCCTAGAATGGTTGGATACCTTGACACTCCATGATACCCGCCAAGTTAATGTGTTGGCCCATAACCTCCAAGGGTACGATGGTTACTTTATCATTCATCAATACTATACTGATAACAGATTGGTCGAGCAGCTCCGGAACGGGTGTAAACTCTTAGAGATCAAGCATGACCGTATCCGCTTCATCGACTCTTTGAGTTTCTTCCAGATGCCTCTATCGGCGTTTCCCAAAACCTTTGGATTGACAGAACTCCGCAAAGGGTACTTCCCCCACAAGTTCAATCATCCAGATCATCAAAACTACGTAGGACCCATCCCGGCCCTCGATTACTACATGCCTGAAACCATGTCCCCCGAAGGCAAGCAAGCCTTGGAAACCTGGCATCAAGACCAACGCGATAAACTCTTTGACTTCAAGAAAGAACTGGTGGCCTACTGCAAATCCGATGTACGTCTCTTGAAAGAAGGTTGCTTGACATTCAAACGGTTGTTTGAAACGCTCACGGGCTTCAACCCCTTCGACCACATCACCATTGCTTCTGCCTGTAACCGCGATCTACGCATGAATCGCATGATCCCCAACAGTATTGCCAGTGAACCCGTGCGTGGGTGGAAGAACAATATCAACTACTCCAAGGTGGCCCTGGAATGGTTAACCTGGTGTGCCCAACAACAACAGACCATTCAACATGCCCGTAATGCCGGCGAGTATTGCATCCCTGGCACTAACTTCCATGTCGACGGTTTCGATGCCAGTACCAACACCATCTACGAATTTCACGGGTGTTTCTGGCATGGATGTCCTCGCTGTTTCCCCATTCGTCACGAAAGCCATCTCCGCCACTATGATCGAACCATGCAAGATGTCTACGAGACCACCCACCAAAGAATCCAACAATTTAGAGAGCTCGGATACCATGTCATAGAAATGTGGGAATGTGATTGGTCCCGTCTCAAAGACACTTCCTTGGACATCCGTACGTACCTGGGGACCCTTGACTTCACAGAACCTTTGAATCCACGCGACGCTTTCTGCGGGGGTCGTACCAATGCCGTGAAACTGTACCATCGTGTGACACCCAATCAACAAATACATTACATTGATGTGACCTCCTTGTACCCATGGGTGAACAAGACCTGTGTGTACCCCAAAGGCCATCCTCGTTTCATCTTCAATCCGGGGCACACCGACATCAGTTTCTACTTTGGCCTCGTCCAATGCAAAGTCCTGCCGCCACGTCATCTCTACCATCCTGTCCTGCCTTACCGTCATGACTCCAAACTGCTTTTTCCTCTCTGTGCTGCCTGTGTGGAACAAGAGATGCCCAAACGACCCTTAGACAGATGCGCAGAATGTGTGCACACCGACGAACAGCGAGCCCTGACTGGAACATGGTGTAGCCCCGAATTATCTAAAGCGGTGGACTTGGGGTACGAAATCCAGTACATCAATGAGGTCTGGCATTTTGACGAGACGTGTGAAGGACTCTTCAAAGACTACGTCAACACCTGGTTGAAAATTAAGCAAGAAGCCAGCGGGTGGCCATCCTGGGTCGGTGAGGACGAAACCAAACGCCAGCAATACCTTCGAGAGTACTTCGAGCATGAAGGCATCCAATTGGAGTACGACAAGATTAAGAAGAATCCGGGGTTGCGTACCCTCGCTAAAATGATGCTCAATTCCATGTGGGGCAAGTTTGGACAACGTCTGAACAAGACCCAAGTCCAAACATTTGATGACCCTCAAGCCTTCCACCGTTTTCTAGATACCAGTACTTTGGAGGTACGTCACGTCTCCGTTATCAATGACCAATTAGTGGAGGTGCATTACCAGTACCAAGACGAAGACATCCCCGTGTCACCTAACCTCAACATCTTTGTAGCTTGTTTCACTACCTGTTGGGCCCGGCTCCGACTTTATGCAGCCCTGGAGAAGCTGGGGGAACGTGTCCTCTACTACGACACGGACTCCGTCATCTACTGGACAAACGAGAATCAATCAACCCCGGTCTTGGGCGATTACCTCGGCGAGTTTACGAGTGAATTGGACCCTGACGATTTCATTGTGGAATTTGTCTCAGGGGGTCCCAAGAACTACGGATACCAAACCCACAATGGTCACGTCGAGTGCAAGGTGCGAGGTTTCCGCCTTAACAGCGAAGGCAAAACCCAATTGAATTACAACATCATGCGTCAGAATGTCCTGGACGAAATCCAGAAGCCCCTTCTACGACCCCGTCAGACCCAAGTCGTCAAGACCTACCAGATCGTGCGCGATCCCAAACACTATCAACTGTACACCTTCCCCGAGTATAAACGTTACCAGCTCGTCTACGACAAGAGAGTCGTGGATCCTGTCACCTTCCAAACCCACCCTTATGGATACCAATGAGACTCTTTCCTAAGAGTATACCAAGTCGTTGCCGTTCCTTGCCCATTGGAAAGCTTGCGTCATGTTTTGACTGCGTTTTTCGTCGTGGTGAGAGCCCATGAAGTCACCTTCACGTTCATTTGCCACATCGCCTGTGCATCGCTATCGTCATCATCTGTGATTTGTCCCTTGGAATCCTTACCTGCTTGCTTGCTTGCTGGCTTGGGAGCCATCAATGACATCATCTTGACCGAGCCCATGACGTCACCTTCCATCCTTGGCTTCATCTTGCAGGCCCCCGGTCCGGAGTTGTTGAACGATTCGGTTGTCCTCATAGTATTTCGGGTGTCTACCTCTTGTGAAATGGAACACTCCTTTTGATAAAGGAACACTCATCTCAACTCATCTTCTCAAATGGAACACTCAGCCCATATCAAAAGGAATACTCATCATGGAACACTCATATTATTAAAAGGAATACTCATATTATTAAAAGGAACTCAAAGGAATACTCATCATGGAACACTCATATTATTAAAAGGAACTCATTAAAAGGAACACTCATATTATCAAAAGGAACTCAAAGGAACACTCATATTATCAAAAGGAACTCATTAATAGGAACACTCATATAAACATCTGTGGTTTGGAGTACAGTACCCCATGCGAGCAACATGCATTTTCACTATTTCATCGAAAACCATATCGTCTCCTCCCTTAAGAACTCAGCGTCGCAATGCTTCTCCTTCCCCTTCGGACATGGAACTCTCATCATCTGCTTCCCCTTGTGACATGGAACTCTCATCCTCTGCAAGCCATGGATTTTTACATTAAAATATTTTCTTTCCAACTTATAAATGCCTTTTGCTTGATGTGCCATATCAAACCCATATCAAATCCATATCTGGGCCATATATGGGTCACCCCCGTTCCCAAAATTGGACTTTGGACTTTGAGCCCGCGTTTTCTCAGCAGTTTTACTTCCCCTTGAGCCCACGATCCCTTTTTCCTACTCGCCAGCGGTTTCCCCTTCCAAATCACGTGACTTCCGGTTGCATGAGCCTGCGGTCCATTTTTACCTTACTGGTCAGCGGTTTCCCCTCTTAAAAACACGTGACTTCCGGTTCCGGTTATGACGTCATCCTTACATCAAAATGAGGCTCACTTGGCCTAGTGGGCCCACATTACTACTTTCAGCTCACTTTTAGATCTAGCGCGTGCTGCAGGATTCTTTTTTATTGCGTCATAGTCTAATTTGATTCCTTCTCTTTCTTTGTAATTTTCAATGTATTGCTTTTTGAGGTCTTCTGTAGTACACCATGCTGGCCAGTCAGATGATTCTTGTTTGACCTTGAGAAATGCGTCTATGTAGTGTTTGAAGAGGCCAATCACACGATCTGGATAATCCCACACCTGATGTATCCGAATTATCTTGTATCCGAGCTCAACGGCGTAGTAAATTTCAGGCGTTGCCCACGTTCCTCTCAGCGTTCGCTGTTCGTCGGTGTGTTTGCATTCTGCTCTTTAGCGCATTGAGCGCAAAGCGTGAACATCAATTTGTGGCCATTTTTGTCAGTGGTATGCGCACAGGAATTACAGGATGAAACAGGTCTTGCGGAGCTAACAAATCGCATTTCATCAAGCCAAAATAAGCATCCTTGTCGTAGTGAAAATCTTGCGTGTAGATTAAGGGGTGTCCTTTCGGATAAGCCTCGTACTTGCATACATAGGGGTAGAGCGAACTGAAATCATAGTAATGCAATTCTACATCTTTCACGTACAGCCTCACAGCTTCCGTGCACCCACCAAAGAAAGCGTCTCGCGGGTTGAGTGGCTCGTGCAGGAAATCTGACCCATTTTCTTTTTCCATCCAATCTCTGATACCACCGGTGTTGTTTTTCATCATTTGACGGATTTCGCACTCCCAAACGACTTGAACGTCAAAGCCTGCTTCTTGAAACCGGCGCAATTGAGTTTGACTCTGATCAAAAAGTGTTCCCATACTAACTCCTTTCACTTGATTGATCGTGTGAGCTTCGTAGCATTTGTCGTGCCCGTGCCAAAAGCAACCGTGGACTTGTACTATTGTTTTTGTCACTGGGTCAAAACCATCAACTTTAGCATTAACGCTTTTGATGCGAATTCTCTTTTCACCTTCGCCGTGTTTGCTCATGTACATTAAATCACCGTCAAATTCTGTTTCGTCCCGCCACTTAAGGTAAGGCCTGCCTAATCCGCTCTGTTGATCTTTGGGGAGATAACCATCAGGGGAATGATACCAATCGTATTGTCCTCCATAAAGACGCGGCGGTAAATGAGATTGGGCGTGCTAGCCATAGTGCAGGCTTCTGTCCACGGGTCTATGTCAAACTTCTCCATGTATTCTGCACGATACTTCTCGCCAGCTAAGCGCAAAAGTGTGACATCTTGACGGCAATATTTGATCTGCTCGGCTTTGAAATTGTACATATACGTACTATTCTCAAACGCTTCATTGATTTCGTTATGCCAGGCTTTAAAGTCCTCGTATTTCTTTTCATCCATGGTCAGCTCGGGAGCAAAATACTCCTCTGCGGGCGGTGCTCCTACATAGTTTTGATTTTGTCTAGTGTTAAACTTGTCCGGAAAGAATCCCTTCTCTTCCTCTAGATCAAAACGGCTGGGGAGGTTGGAGAGCGCTGTTGGCCAGTATTTGTAGCTATCCTTAAAGGACAAATTAAACAGGCTCATTGTAATAACACGTGCCCCGTCAAATAGGATTTCCGGTAATTTACTTCTGTTGTCAACAATCCATTTCAAAATGAAAAATATATCATAGCCACCCAGGTTGTGAGCTATCACTGTCAGAGGTTCAGCGTTTTGCTCGCAATGTTCAAATAGCCATTCATAAAATTCTGTCACGCAACCGACCCCTTCAAACAACTTCTCCTGTCCAGTACCTCCGAATTGCGCAACAACACAAATTGGCTCATTCACTGTTTCGTCATTTTCTACCATCGATTCCACATCAAAGAACAGAAGCCTCCCCATTTTTTTATCGCGCTTTTTGCGCTGATTGTCTGTTAATTTAGCTTGCTGAATGTAGCATTTGTGAGTGTAAATGTCAACGGTGTTATTGCAGTTTTTGCATTTGGACTTGAAACAAACGTGTTCTTTTTGCAGATCTTTTGAAACGTCCAAATAACACAGCTTGCATTTTTTCTACTATTGACACGTAGAAAAGCGATGCGTCGTCAGCATAATGTCGATGGCGATCGTAACAATCATGCCCCTTGAAATAGCGAAGGCAAAATTCACACTTGATCATCTCTGTACTGGGTTCGCAAAAGTCTTTACACTGGGTGCATTTACGCGTTTCGCAAACGTGTGGGTTGGCCTTGTAAGCGCCATCACATTTCGTGCAATAAAAACTGTGACCAAGGAAAGCGTTGTCTTTGGTAATCACATCAAAATGTTCGTCGTGATAATATAACGACAAGATGCGTTCAGTTTCGGTAGGGTTGATTTTAAGGCTAAGCATGTTTTGTCTCGCTTTGTTGTAGACCCTGACCTGAAAATCGCGAAATTCAGGTAAACGAGATAACTGATCAATTTCTTTTAGCCCGCATTTGCCGTGGCGCAGTCCTGCTCTTGTCAGCAGACCTCTGGCTTTTTGCACAAGCTTCTTCACGGAGCCTTTACGCTTGATGTTGCAAGCTCTAAAATTTGACTTCGTCAACCTATATTTGGCGACCAACAATGCCACAGGACCGCAAAACGGATTGACTTCCTGTGGAATGGTGATGACAGATCTCTTACTCCCAAGCATGTTTTCCGTAGTTTTAAAAAACTGCTTGCGCCTATTCGCTTCGTTTCTCCCACCGCCATACGGAATGTGGACGTGCTCTACATCTATAGTAAAAGTTCCGTCACTTACGTCCAATTCTGTGTGAGATTGAAGCACTTTTTCCACTTCGTTGAGTAGATCGTTGGCAGTAAGATGTACAATTTCTTGAAAAGGAATGATAATGGGTGAATCCAAAGATCGTGAATTGATAATAAATTGTGCTTGATCCCTCGGACTTGAAGCATTTCTCAATTCTCCGACGATCGACTCTAAAAGCACAAAGATTTGTTCAATCGTTTCTGCGTCTGTAGGTAGTTCTTCAACTCTAGGCACAATGTTAAATCGCATCGACATCAAGTTAAATTTCGCGTTCAATGAATTAAAGGAACCTCGCAAATCCAGCACCCTGCTATTAGCAAAAGTGGGGCGCGTACCGCCAAACTGAATGGCCCAATTTTGCAAAAAATCGGGATCCATTCCGAATAACAGAGTGACCGTTGTATATTTTCTTGGCTTGTAACAACATAGGCTTTTATATCAGCTAAAGTACATGTACGCATTAGAAAGTAATTACATACTAACAATAAAATCATTCTTTGTTAAATGCATCAATTAATTAATTAATCATCGGGTGTGTTTGACAGCATGAATCAAAGATGTGCCGCATATCCGTTTCCCATCCAAGGATTACCATAACGCCTCTGGTGAATAAGGCGTGCTTGCTCTATGTTTCGCATATGGTTGCTTATTTTACCACTGCCTCCTGCACCAAACGTTTGGCTATTTTTCTTTTACGTGCAGAGCGCCTAACTGTCGCTTGGGAAGTAGGCGTCAAAGTTTCGTTGATGATATCATAAAGTTCTGTAGACCCTTTTCTTTTGCTAAGCGCTTGTTGGCTTTTCTTCTTTGTTGTTTTACTTTTCTGCGTGGAAAGCGATGTTATCAGCTTACTCAAAGAATTTGGCCCGTGCGTGACATATTTGCATCCGGCTTCCTTATGTGTTAGTTTTTCGCGCCCATGTACTGGTAAGTTACACCCCGCTCGCAGATGAATGAAACCTGGGCGTTTTCTAGCTTGGCGAACTTTAGGCATGTTCGCTGTTTCGCGCTTTCGTTCGTATGAATTACAGCTCCATAAAACAGACTCTTTTATAAGTCAACAGGTTTTATTTTCACACACAAACACCTAAGTCTTACATCATCTTTCTTCAGCTCTGTCTTCACTTCATCAATGTTCAATAAACATTGTTCTAAAATAAACTTGTCATTGTTCATCAATGTTCATCGTTCATCCTTATTCACTTTTTCGAAATGGTTTTGCAACTAATTTTACTCTTTGAAGCCGAATGCCCGTCCTGGTAGCGTTTCGCTTTTTACCAGCCAAACGAACTTGCTCTTCTTGAAATTTCAACGATTTGACAACTAGATTTTTAGACCTAGTGTTTCGAGCCTTTTCAACAATAATTTGAGCCTGGTAAACTTTATACTCATTTCGCGCTTTGGCCAAATTAGCTATGTCTCCAAAGAGTGTGTCGGTACACTTCACAAAACTACTATCCTCTCTGTTAGTGAAAGGATTCTTGCCTGCTCGGACAGCGCACTTGAAAACGGGGCGGTCAGCAAACTTTTCTGAAGTTGATTTGCAGAAGCTGAGCGCCATTGGTATGTTGTGCTTGTAACAGCGAGGAGGCATTCCTTTCTTGGTGTGCAAATAGCTGGGATGAACTGCTTTGCTCATTTCACGCAAACCCAGATATGTCTCTGGCGTTGTAAATGGCGGAGTACAAACTGAAGACCCAGCGGAACAAAACAGCATTTGTAAGCCATCTTTGGAGACGATTTTCATGTCGCTTTTGCAAAGGAAACATGGGAGTAGTTCTTCCACCTCCTGGTCTTCTTCTTCTTCTTCTTCTTCTTCTTCTTTTTCTTCTTCAGCGTCATCTCTTTTGTCCTAATAGCTTTCATTTTCTTCTTCCTCTCGCCCGCTTTCATCTTTTGACTCGCTTTTATCCAGTACTTCGACATCGCGCTGCTGTGGATCTTCCTCCACACTTTCGTGGTCGATAAACGGGTTTCTTGCTACATCTAATGGTTTGGCTTTAGATTTGTTGCTACGAATTGGTTTCATATCAGACTCGTCATCGCTTTCTATGATGAACGGAGTTTTAACTGTTTTTTTTCAAAACCTTTTTTGTTTTTTTTTCCGAACTCATTCTCTTAAACTTCAGCAAGTCAAGTTGCTTATGTCTGTCTTGGTTTGAAAGCCTTCTCAGCATAGCGTAGTAACAAAATATGCATAAGGATGTCTTATTTATAATATTAGAATATTCCCTCCAAAAAGACCTACTGTCAATCAAAACATTGCTTCGTGCCTTCTTTTGAACTCAGCCGCCAATTACGTTAATCCCTGCTTGCTCTATTGAGCAGGCTATGCGACGGTTTTGAATAAAATAGTTTACACAAGACCATTCATTCTGAATTAAAAATGGCTTCATCAAAACTAATTAGGTTTTGATGAAGAAATGCTCTGCGCATCGATCAAAGAAAAACGATCAATTTGACACAAATTTTCCACGAGTGCCCGAACAAAATATTCGATTTACTTTCTTTGACTCTATGTAAAACCGAGCTTCATACAACAGCGCAAAAAAAATCCTGTACCAGTCATGGCAAACAGAAATATCGTTGATGTCTTGACTGAGTACGAAGACGGTCAACTGATCTACAGCTGTACCTTTAATGGCAAACACAAGCTGGCCAAATACGTCGGCATGAAATTATGGTTAAAAGAAAATGGAGCGCCGGATGGAATGATTCAAATGTTAGAGGGTCTTTTCTGGTTGCTGGAACTTTCAGAAGTCGAAAAAGCCTTTCGCCTAAACGATCCGGTAATTATAAGTTTAATGAAAAGTCATGTCTCGCAAAAAAGGTTTTTTTCAAGTATTAAGTTTGATTTTTTTATTTTTCAGAGGTGGTTCGAAGGTGTTAGAAGTTATATGCAAGCAAAACGAAGTTCAAATCAAGACAAGTACCCAAGAGGAAATATGAAGAAGTGAAAGAGCCAAATTCAAGGGAAAATATGTCAAGAAAACAAATAAGTAGTACATGTGAAAGAACAAAGTTTATCATCGTTTGTAGAGTTATGTGAAAAAACACAAAGTTTCTCATCTTTTGTAAAGTATTGTGAAAATAAAAAAAATTTATTCAGATGATTTCCCTGGTTGTTCACACATTACCTATCTTACGCGAACGTTTTTTTTTTTGCCTTCGAATGGTGTTGTGTTACTAAATATGCGTGAAAAAGTGTATCAATCAAAACGTAGGATACACATCAGTAAGAGCATAGAAATAATCATTCGCGCGTAGCGTATTACTTAGTCCCAATTTTACGATGACACACACTCATTCAGATTGACTCGCAAAATACATGTTCAAAATCACCTGTTTTAAACCTGTTTAATGAATTAAACAAACGAGAAAATAGTTTAATTACACTTCAAACGTATCAAAACGCTAATAATATCGCCCTTATTTCGAATAAATCGAAAATACATTTTCAACGAAATGATCTGTTTCAGATCTATCAAAATACGCAATTACAGTTCGAAACATAAAAAAGAAATCAGCGTTTCAAATGTTCTTGACTTGATCTATGAAGGCTAAATGCTAGGAAAATAGCTTGTCAAACTTTAATTACAGTTCAGTTCGTATAAAGAAAAAACGTTTTAAATGTTCATTACTTAATCCATGAAAACTTAGATGCCGTTGAAAAGGTCGTCAAAATTAGGCTGAAAATCCGTCTGCTGTGTCAGTTGTTCTTCTAGTGTGATGTTTTGCTGGGCCAGCTGGTGCTCTCGGAGCAAAGCTTGATAATCTACCTGGCTTGGCTGCTGGTCTGACTGAGATACTGCTGCTGTTGTTGTTTTTGCGGTCGCTGCTTGCTTAGGCTTCTTTGCTGTTTTTATTTTTAACTTTAGTGGTTTCGGCTACAACTGAAGATTGTAGTGACTTTGATGCTTTCGAAGCCCTCTTGCGTTTTTTAGTTTCTGTAGGTAACTCGTTTTCATCAACTACTTTGGAATCTTCGGCTTTTTTTTGTTCTACTTTTGGGTATTTCACCTTCTAAGTACTCTAGCCATCGTGTATTGGCTTCTTGCAGCTGTTGCTTCTTCTTTCGGGCCAGATGATTTCTCAGTTGAACATCTGTAAACTTGTACTCCACTTTTGAAAACCAGGAGGAACTGTAAACGGTGTTTGCCTAAGATTGACGCATATTTCGCGAAACCCCTCGTAACTCTTCTTAGCATCACCCATCACGCGACCAAGATGTGCCAAAACGTTAGCCTTGATCACTTCATTGACACATCTTGATGTGGTAGCATGGGCGATTAGACCCAGACAGAAATTCATTCGATGGTTCAGTAAATCTAACCACTTTCGATCCATCTTTTCCTCTTCAGTTTCAACATTTGCAGTCTGCACTTGTTCCGCTACTGGAGAAACTGTGTTAACTGTAAACGCCATGGGTGAACTTTGGTACGTTTGTGTGCCTTGTGAGGGCATGTCCGATAAAAAATGAGGGCATGTCCGATAAATCAGAAGCTCTCAACAGCATACTGCTGAATAAATTATAGGTTTTGTCCAAAACGTCGTCGGATAAATCACAAGTTAAGGATGACAATCAACAGTTGCTGTCGGATAAATCAAAAGGTTAAACACTGTCAATCAAAGCGGGAGTAGGTCGGATGAATCAAAAGCTCTCAGCAGCATACTACCGAATAAATTATTGCATTTTTCCAAAACGTTTTCGGTTAAATCATAAGTTATAGATGTCAATCAAAAGTTGATCTTCAAAGCCTAACTGAAACTCAACAAAGAAACTAAAGCATGTCAATCAAAAAATAAAGCTGGTTTATGAACTATATAATAAAAGTAATATGGATTTACAATTTTACACACGAGTTGTAGTTCAACTTTTACAGTTACGATAATGGAACACCAAGGAGATAACGTGTTTAAAAAACCAGAGGAGCCTCGTCCAAAAACACCTACTTCTTACGAAGAAGCTAGCGAACGACCTGCTAAAGTACGTAAAGTATCTGCTAAGAACCCTCGAAAAATGATGGCAGTTTTAAAAGAAAAACAGAGCGCTTCTTTCCTAGGTGAAATGGTCGCTTTACACGATACGCGATCCTCTCCGGATGTGTTTTGGTGGGAAGGTGACATTTTGGTACCAGCTTCATATAACATCTCCAAGTATCTGATGGTAGAAGACACGTGCTTCCCTCCCAGTTACACGCCAATAGACATGCAAGCCAGACTCGTGGATTGGGGAAAATTTGCTATAAGATACAACCCGTATTTAAAACTGGATAGTCTTGATGAGCAGACCCTAGAAGTTGTACTGGTACGACAAAGCATCCATGTAGCCCCCCACGCAAGGCTTACCCTCGCATTTATGGATACAAGATTCCCTCAAGTCATTGAACTCCTGAAGAGAAGTTACAAGCCCTCCGAACATTTTCAAGGCAAAACGTTAAAACTTTGTACTCTTCCTTATAATAGAATAAGTGACGGGTATTCTAGAAATCCGTATATGTTAAGTACAGAATATGCCACTAGCATGATTAAATATCTCGTTGAAAATGGCATAGTAATGATCGAGGGGCAAGAATTAACTAGTAATCACAACGTCGCGGAAAATAGAAGTCATTTTTACTCCGTTACTACCAAAGGTCGTAAAATGTTGTGTGAAGGTATCGGAAGAATAGCTGAGTTCAATTGCTCCAAGAAAAGAGAGCATTACACATTGTTCATATCCAAATTTTTCACGGGAAGGGGGTGGAACGATAAATGCATCAATCCCAGCTGTTTGAACAAAGTTATCCGAGACAATGAATACGCATCGATTCATGACTTCGGATTAGTCCGAGAGGAAGCCTTTAACAATGGCTTCTCTATTTGTGGAAAATGTGCTAGAGATAAATTTTTCGATAAAAAAGCACATAAGTAAATTTACTCTGGGTATCCGACAGTTTTTTCAATGTACTTCTATTTCAATACTATACTGCTTGCTTGAATGATCTAGACCAATGAGCAAGAGAGTAATATATAGAGATACCATTTACAATAGCTCACAGTCAATGAATACATTTGTACACAATAAAAACATTTGCACAATAATATATTATTATTTCTCATTTCTTCGCTTTTGCAACCATTCACACTTTCAGTTTCCAACCATCTACCGTCGCCATCTTGAATTCATTATCCATCCACTTTTGTCCCACTTTTCCCCCATACATTTCCTTTACCAAATGAAAAAATGGGAAATTGAGTCTATAAGCACCCCCTTTACTACTATTGTATTTGCGGGATGGTTTATATGCCAGTGCAAACGTAAAAAATTAACAAAGAAACAAGAAGATGCCAAAAAGAAAGCACAACAGAGAAAACAGATGCGAAGGCAAGCACACCCAATGAATACCGCGGCAGATCAACTTGATCTCTTGTCAAAAAATAGGGACAAAAAGACTGATTGCCAAAGTAAAATGTGTGTGAAAATTTTCACCAAACGAGCAAGAGATGAGATGTGTGAAGTGGAATTATGGTGGAACCACAACCGCAGTGTTAACAGCTTCCACCTACAGAGTTTCTGCCCTATCCTTCCGTCAACAAAAGCTGCATTTGAAAACTATTTTGAGATGGGCATGTCTACCTCCGAAGCATTCCACCACCACGAAACTAAACTTATGCAGGATTCTATTTCCATGACACTGCTGGCAGATAGAAAATATTGTCCCTCATTTACTGACGTGAAAAACATGTAGGGAAAATGGCAACTTGACAGAAAGGGGGCGCCAAATAGTCAAGAGATGTTTAACACTCTTACAGCTATCATAGATGATTACAACAAGAAGAATTCTAGTAAAGGAGGGAAATGTTTTCTCCAAACATATCAACAGTCTGGTAACTCAGAACAGCCTTTGATTGTTGCCATATGCACACCCCTAATGAGCAGAGTACATCAACTAACACAAGCAGGAGAAATGGCTTTCCTTGATGCTTCAGGAAGTCTAGACCGATTTAACAATCCAGTGTACTTCATGTGCACCCATCACTCTGCTGGTACTCTGCCATTGGGTGTGTGGATTACATCAGGCCAATCACAACACGTGACCAAACAGTGCCTGGAAAAACTGCAAAGTGTTCTGCCGCAACATGCCTTTGGTAGAAGAGGGGCAAAAAAAGGTCCACAGATTTTTATGACTGATGATGACTCTGGGCAGAGAGGAGCTCTTTCAGACATCTGGAAGGAATCTCAACTACTACTCTGCACTTTCCACTTTCTTCAAGCTGTCTGGCGTTGGCTTTTCAATGCGAACAACAACATCAATAAAGAGGATCGCCAACATTTGATGGGTCATTTCCAGAAATTTGTTTCACTCAGGGACAGAGAAAGAATTTCTTTCAGCAGCAAAAGCTGCATTAAATGATAAGCTTAATGTAAGGTATCCCAATTATCATGAATACCTTAAAAGATCCCTAAAGCGACACCAAGAATGGGCTCTCTGTTGTCGAAAGAACCTACTTACCAGAGGGAATAACACAGATAATTACACTGAATCAATGATCAATATATTCAAGAGTGTGATTCTACATCGAATCAGAGCAACAACTTGATTGAGCTCTTCAAGTTTATAACAGAAGACCTTGAAATGTACTTTCAAAGAAAATTACTTGCCCTTGCCTTTGGCAAAACTCAGAATCTTCACCTGGCCCCAAAGTGCTTTGGTGCAACAGGCTTAACAGTCCAGCTAAGTGCCATCCTGCAAAGCAGTTCTGACCCTTGCAAATTCCTCGTTCCAAGCAGATCGGATTCAGAGGTCATCTATGAGGTAGATTGCCAAAGTGGTATCTGTTCTTGCCCCTTAGGGAGCAATGGCAACCCCTGTGCACATCAAACTGCTGTCGCCCTAAAATATGGCATTGCAGGAATTAACTTCATTCCCCAGAAACCTGAGGAAAGGTTTAACCTTGCAAAACTTGCAGTTGGAGATCATCAGGAACTACAGTTGCAGAAATTTGTTCATCTGCACGAAAGCCAACATGCCCAAATGGACATAGACAACAATGATCATTTTGTCCCCATGGACACAGACTCATTTGCTTCGCCAGATGTCCCTTGCATTACTCGATCACCTGACGAAGAGATTGAAGCAGAGATTGAATTACAGGACATACTTAAACTTCACAAACAAGTTAGCGATGACATTGAACTGAAGATAAAAACAACTGACAATAACTTTAGGGCATGCTACATGAAATATCTGGAAGTGTACAGAAACATTATTTCAAAAGCAAGAGGACAGGCCCCTGTCGCAGCACTTGCAACAGCTTTCGTGAATTTTGGAAAGGACCAAAATGGGATAATTCTGCCTATTCTTCACAATAGCAGGGTTAAAATCCGAGTCCAACCCACATCAATATCAAGAAGAAAGTCCAAGACAAAGTCTTCAACATCACAAGTACCTGGTCCAAAGGTAACGTTAAATGGGGTAAAGGAGTTAAGACAAGGGGACAAACACCAACTAAAATTAAGAAAGACTGCCACTAGCTCAAAACGCCAGCGTAATCTAGCAAAAAATGTCAAACTGAACCTTCCTAATACTGGGCATACTCGTTAATGTTAGGTTATGTTCAAACTTTGTGTTAAATTCTGGAAGCTGATAGGCGGATGAGTGTGTTAATGGCGTATAATGCATGATTTTCTGCATTAATCACTTGTTTCTTCATTAGCAACCATTTTTTGAATTTTACAGAGTTGTTGTAACTTTAGATTAACTTACATTTCTACCATCTTTCCTTTGAAAGCATACTGCGATTTACTTACATTGCTATTTCGACATAAAATATGTTTTAACTTTTTTGCTGCCGCTGCTGCTGTTGTTGTTCTTTCAGAAATTACCACTTTTATGACACAGAGCACTCAGTTGGAACATTAAAAGGGCAGAGACTTCTTGCAGGGACTCCTTGTTTGTGATTTACTGGCAAAGAAATGCACTTGCTGGCTGTAGAATGAAATCGAAATTCATCATACTTACTCCTCATGCAGTATTTGAATTTCTTGTTCATTGTACAGCTAGCATGTGTGTTTACTCAGTGGAAAAGAACTCAGATCAGTCTCTAACCCTTAATTAACATCAGCTTTAAGATGACTTCACAATGGAGAAATACTTTCAAATGAGTCCCTGTCAGAGTCTATGTCAGGGAAAGTGAATACATGGCAAGGCAATCAAGTTACAGTCCAGTAATAGTTAAAGTAATAATAATAATAATAATAATAATAATAATAATAATAAGATATTTACAGAAGATACAGATGAAGATATGCTGTGTCACCAAAAAAAAACTGCTATCAATGCAGGTTTGGTTGTTTAAAAATAACAAAAGACTGACAAGTATGCTATTTACAAGTTAAAAAATAGATATAAAAAGGGTAAAAAATTTTATCCTGCCCCCTCCACCTAAACTTTTTTTGTCATCAGTCATGCCAATTTTAAGGAACACACTAAAGGGTTATGATTGTTTTGGGTTCTTTAAGCAAAACAAATCCAACCTTCCCCTTTTGAAAGCCTTGCCATCCTTGGAGGGAAGGGTGTAGATAATAAATAGAAAAGCACTTTGATAGAGAATGAAAAAAAAATTAAATTGCCACTTGGGTGTGCATCGGTCCCACCTGCCATATTTTGAAAGAATAATAGAAAGTTCATGGGTAGGAAATCGTGATCTACAATCTAAATTGAGTTCTGTCATAGGCTTGAACATTGGGTTTATGACTTATAAAAGTTAATGACCTCTTATCCTGTACAGCTTTTTTTTTAATATATATATATTTTTTTTAATATTTAATGAGGGTAACATAATTTACTGGTTGCCCAGTAGTTTACAATATGGCCCTCCCTAATTTTACATAAAAAAGAAAAAAGAAAATATACATGACGCGATTAAAACCAGAACCTAATTAACCACATACTATATTGCAATGACTAATAATGGCTTGATGATGAAAACCTGTATCCTGAATAAAGTTCCTTGTTTTTCAACCTTTGACAAATTTAAATTTAAGCTTTAAGTGTTCCCAAATTATCGTTGGAGAGATTGCCATCATATTTTGAGACCACTTTTTCATTGCCGTATCTTCTACACTTATACAAAACTAGAATAACGTAAATTGCTGTACAAAAAAAACTTGCTTACCTCTCTGTACCGTAACGAATTTCATCAGTACGCTTTTCGTCCAACAAATGCAGATCCGTGGACTGTTCTTCACGAATCGCCGCCATTTTGGAAAAGGTGAAAAAAGGATACTGAAGCCCAGGTCACGGGGTTGTGCCTAAATAATACCGTCCAGAAGGACAGCCGAGGAGTACTAGGAACGACTTTCCGATTCGGCCGGCTTTCGGAAAATTCTCGGCAAATATCCAATATGGCGGACTGAGCATTCAAAGCAGGCATTAAAGAGGCCGAGAAACAAGGTTTTTACTGTACACTTCACCCCATTCATGTACAGTGCTTGTTTAAACATGAAATTGGCGTCGAACTGTTCAATGTCTTCGAAAACAAGAAAGCCTATTGGGCATTTTAACCGGCCATTCTGACCCTCCCCACCCCTAGGTTTCACAAATGTTAGCGCGATCCTCTATTTATACGAACCGGCGTGACGAAAAGTGTGATTCCCGACTTATCTAGGAAGATCGAAGGGCCTCTGCTCGTAGGGTATAACTAGATCAGACAACACAGCCAATTTCACATTCCATCCTATTAGCTGCTTTACTCAATTGCGCATGCGTTATACAAGACCAATACAAAAAACCCCAAACTTAAAGTGCTACTATGATCAAAAAATCACTTTTATTTTTTCTTCGGATTTCGAAACTAGGTTTGTTAAACACTCCCCAAGCGAAATTATAAGCGTTAATTTTGAGAAGAAGACCGTTAATTTAAACTGCAATTTTCCGGTTTAATGGTCCGCCATTATTACACCAGAAAGGATACAATGACGTCATACACTCAAGAGCTGTAAAATGTAATGTGTGAACGCGGCTTACAAATTATGCAAAACACGAGTTTGAGAGTGTGAAAGCTCAAAACTCCCGTGCTGCATACTAAATAAGGCACTTTCACACACTGCATTCTACATCTCTTGCGTGTATGACGTCATTGTATCCTTTCTGGTGTAATAATGGCGGACCATTAAAACGGAAAACTGCAGTTTAAATTAACGGTCTTCTTCTCAAAATTAAGGCTTATAATTTCGCTTGGGGAGTGTTTAATAAACATAGTTTCGAAATCCGAAGAAAAAATAAAAGTGATTTTTTGATCATAGTAGCACTTTAACAACCCTTCGTCGTTGATATCGTAAATACTGTAAATTAAAAGACAAGAACACACGAAGGTAACATTCAGCAGACTAATATGCGCATGCGTCTTATATAAGACAGTACCGCTCTTGAGTACTCGTACCACAAGCTTTACAGCACTTTATTCGTATGTTAAGCCAACTGACTATCACGACAAAACCGTGCCCATTTTATAAACCGGCGGTCGCCATAGCGACGGCCGGTTAAAAACTTCTGTTAGCCGACGCTAAATTAGCTCAAGTACTCCAAATTAAGAAACTGAAACGGTAAGCTTGTGAGGGTCTTGTAAGAATTGAAATCTTTATTTAAAAACCGTGTTTTTTGACATTGACATTGTCTTAGAAATAATGGATCCTTTGTCACAAGTCTATTCCGTTTTATGTGTAACAAGGTTGTCTTGTCCCTCTAGTCGGTATTACCCTAAGAAGTAATACCGCCCAGGGGGACATACAGACATATGAGCTTCTTATACATCATACTTTGAATATTTTTTCAAACCATTGCAGGTCTTGCTGATAAGGTATAATGGTAAATCGGAAAACTTGACTTATCGTAAATATTTTTAAACTTAGTGCTCTTGCCTTCACCTTTGGGGGGGGGGGGGCAGGGGGGGTGCAAGCTGTGTATATGTATATTCACCTTTCATTTACTTAAATTTCCACCTGGATTTCTATTACACAGTTTCTTTCAGATTATGCTGTTTACAGGTTTCTACTATAACTCTGATAGCTTAACATAAATATTTTCAGACTTAGTAGTCCTTGTCCCTTTGACTGGTATTACCTAAAAAGATTATACCATCTGTGAAAGGACATACTGTGTGTTCACGAGCATTCTTCACAGCTTACATTTCGTTAATATCATCAAAGATATTGGTCTTGTCCCTTTGAACCATATCACCTAAGTAAATAGTACTGGAGTACTGCCTAGATGGACACATGGCGATTCAGCTTGCATGTTGTAGATATTCTCATGCTTCGTAGTCTTGTCCTTTTGGCAAGTATTACCCAAAGAGATAGTACCATCTGAGGGACACACTGTTTGTATTCATGATTATTCAGCTCACATTTCATTAACATCTTCAGACTTAGTGGTCTTGTCCCTTTGAATGGTATTACCTAAGAAAATAGTACTGCCTAGAAGGACACATGACTATTCAGCTTGCATGTTGTAGATATTCTCGTGCTTAGTAGTCTTGTCCCTTTAGCAGGTATTACCCAAAGAGATAGTACCATCTGGGGGACACACTGTTTGTATTCATGAGTATTCAGCTCACATTTCATTAATATCACTAGACTTAGTGGTCTTGTCCCTTTGAATGGTATTACCTAAGAAAATAGTACCGCCTAGAAGGACACATGACTGTTCAGCTTGCATATTGTAGATATTCTCATGCTTAGTAGTCTTGTCCCTTTGGCAGGTATTACCCAAAGAGATAGTACCATCTGGGGGGACAAACTGTTTGTATTCATGAGTATTCAGCTCACGTTTCATAAATATCTTCAGACGTAGTAGTCTTGTCCCTTTGAATGGTATTACTTAAGAAAATAGTACCGCCAAGGAGGACACATGACTATTCAGCTTGCATGTTGTAGATATTCTCATGCTTAGTAGTCTTGTCCCTTTGGCACGTGTTACTCAAAGAGATAGTACCATCTGGGGGGACAAACTGTTTGTATTCATGAGTATTCAGCTCACATTTCATAAATATCTTTAGACGTAGTAGTCTTGTCCCTTTGAATGGTATTACTTAAGAAAATAGTACTGCCAAGAAGGACACATGACTATTCAGCTTGCATGTTGTAGATATTCTCATGCTTAGTAGTCTTGTCCCTTTGGCAAGTATTACCCAAAGAGATAGTACCATCTGGGGGGGAAACTGTTTGTATTCATGAGTATTCAGCTCACATTTCATAAATATCTTCAGACTTTGTGGTCTTGTCCCTTTGAATGGTATTACCTAAGAAAATAGTACCGCCTAGAAGGACACATGACTATTCAGCTTGCATGTTGTAGATATTCTCATGCTTAGTAGTGTTGTCCCTTTGGCTGGTATTACCTAAGAAAATAGTACCACCCAGAAGGACACATGGGTATTCAGCTCGCATGTCACCAAACGAGAGCCTGGTTGCAGGCTATCATGCTTAGTGGTCTTGTACCATCCATCCTAGATTGAGGTGTCTAATTGCAGTGTTAAGTATTGTCAGAAAACGCCCACAAAGGTGAATGGGTGAACAGAGGTATCAGCTAAGGGCTATTTGTCAATTCATAAATTTCTTGTACACGTAAAATTGAAATATTGTGAATGGAATAAAATTATTGTTTGAAAATTAGATTCATTGTTCTGTGTTCTGTGTTCTGTGTTTCAGTGTTCTGTGTAGTCTTTCATTACAGGAATTGTCCATTTCCCTTCCATGGAAGGTTTCTTTTGGGGGGGGGTTGAGACACCTCCCCTCACCCGACCCCTTGAGAGATTCTAAGACTTTGTATATAGAGACTACCGCCCACCTCCAAATTTCCAAGAACATTCCGTGGTGGAGGTATGGTTATTTTCTGGAACAACACAATTATATTTTTAACTGGGGGTTGCAGTGATATTAATGGAACTGTTCCTCACTCTCTCAAATTTTACCACAAGAAACTCGTATGCAGTCGGATGCTCTCTCAAAATGAAAACCCTGCTTAATCTTAGCATTTTCGAAAAAAAAATGTCACCGTTTGTAAAAAAAATAGAGAATGCAATTTAACAATGCGCTAATTAATTAATTGGCGCATTTCAAAACCATAAAGTTCATTCAAGTGAAATCCAACTACAGGAAAACTCAGAGGTAAAACTGTTGAAGCTTCCCATTGAACTGAAAATTAAGGTTAATACAATAACACTGACCTTTGGCACCAAAGCCTTTGTCTACTCTTCTCACAATGAATTTGCTGATTGTGGCTTTCTCGAATTCTGAGATCACTCTATTTGTTTCTTCTAGTGTGGAGACATACAACTCACCACCAGAGGACCAGTCATGCAAATTTTCAGCTGTCTCCAAGGAAAACTAAGAATATTGGAAAGTCCTACTTTGAAACAGTCGTTTTTCCCGCCAATTTTACTGCGGGAACGCGCACACGTCTGAAGGCTGGGTTTGAAAACACATGGCAATGTTAAAGTTAACACAGTCACATTAAGAATACCATTCAGTAATCATTCTAAAAATTAGAACTTGTTGTAGTCATCACCCATCTTGATAAAGTAAAGAAATTGATTAAATAATTAAATGGATGTAAAAGGACAATTTTTTTGTTAAATATGTTTTATAGACCAAAATTCTCTGTTTTCGTCTTGTCTCTCTTTTACCACCATTAACCAAAATTAGCACCACATCGTTCCTAACTGAGCTGTGAGTCAACAGATGGTGAACAAGTTGATTACAGTTACTATTCCCTTGTCATTGTAAAAATGAAAAACAAAATAGAAAAAGGCAAACAATCAACAATAACTCATTTTTACTACATTTGAAACAATTACATACATACATAAACTTTATTTACACATTCGGATTTGTACAGTAGCAATTCCTGCTAGTATCTCCAAATGAAAAACAAAATTAACTAAAAATTAAAAAGAAAAAATTAATTAAAATTAATGTTTGTTTTCCTTCCAATGGCCTTTGCCTCCTTCACGGGCAGAATGAGAAACAGTTCCATTAATATCACTGCAACCTCAAGTCAAAAATATAATTGTGTTGTTCCAGAAAACAACCATACCTCCCCCACGGAATGTTCTCAGAAATCTGGAGGTGGGTGGAGATCTCAAAATACAAAGTTTTAAAATCTCTCAAGGGGTGGGGTGAGGGGAGGTATCTCAACCCCACCCCCCCCCCAAAACCTTCCATGGAAGGGAAATGGACAATTCCTGTAATGAAGTACTACATTAATGACACAGCACAATGAATCTAATTTTCGAACAATAATTTTATTCCATTCACAATATTTGAATTTTAATGTACAAGAATTTATGAATTAACAAATAGCCCTTAGCTGATAGCTCTGTTAACACATTCACATTTGTGGGAGTTTTCTGACAACACTTAATACTGCAATTAGGCACCTCAATCTAGCATGGATGGTAAAAGACCACTAGCCTACGAGCAGGGTCTCATTTGGTGACATGCGAGCTGAATACCCGTGTGTCCTTCTGGGTGGTACTATTTTCTTACTAGGTAATACCAGCCAAAGGGACAAGACAACTAAGCATGAAAATATCTACAACATGCAAGCTAAATAGTCATGTGTCCTTCTAGGCGGTACTATTTTCTTAGGTAATACCATTCAAAGGGACAAGACAACTAAGTCTGAAGATATTTATGAAATGTGAGCTGAATACTCATGAATACAAACAGTTTGTCCCCCAGATGGTACTATCTCTTTGGGTAATACCTGCCAAAGGGACAAGACTACTAAGCACCAGAATATCGTACCAAATGTAAGCTGAATAGTCATGTGTCGTTCTGGGTGGTACTATTTTCTTAGGTAATACCAGCCAAAGGGACAAGACAACTAAGCATGAGAATATCTACAGCATGCAAGCTGAATAGTCATGTGTCCTTCTAGGCGGTACTATTTTCTTAGGTAATACCATTCAAAGGGACAAGACCACTAAGTCTGAAGATATTTATCAAATGTGAGCTGAATACTCATGAATACAAACAGTTTCTCCCCCCAGATGGTACTATCTCTTTGGGTAATACCTGCCAAAGGGTCAAAACTACTAAGCGCGAGAATATCGTACCACATGTAAGCTGAATAGTCATCTGTCCTTCTGGGTGGTACTATGTTCTTAGGTAATACCAGCCAAAGGGACAAGACAACTAAGCATGAGAATATCTGCAACATGCAAGCTGAATAGTCATGTGTCCTTCTAGGCGGTACTATTTTCTTAGGTAATACCATTCAAAGGGACAAGACTACTATGTCTAAAGATATTTATGAAATGTGAGCTGAATACTCATGAATACAAACAGTTTGTCCCCCCAGATGGTACTAATATCTCTTTGGGTAATACCTGCCAAAGGTCAAGACTACTAAGCACGAGAATATTGTACCACATGTAAGCTGAATAGTCATGTGTCCTTCTAGGTGGTACTATCTTCTTAGGTAATACCATTCAAAGGGACAAGACCTGCACTAAGTCTGAAGATATTTATGAAATGTTAGCTGAATACTCATGAATACAAACACTTTGTCCCCTCAGATGGTACTATCTCTTTGGGTAATACCTGCCAAAAGGACAAGACTACTAAGCATGAAAATATCTACAACATGCAAGCCAAATAGCCATGTGTCCATCTGGGCGGTACTCCAGTACTATTTACTTAGGTAATATGGTTCAAAGGGACAAGACCAATATCTTTGATCATATTAACGAAATGTAAGCTGTGAATGCTCGTGAACACACAGTATGTCCTTTCACAGATGGTACAATCTTTTTAGGTAATACCAGTCAAAGGGACAAGGACTACTAAGTCTGAAAATATTTATGTTAAGCTATCAGAGTTATAGTAGAAACCTGTAAACAGCATAATCTGAAAGAAGCTGTGTATTGTAATAGAAATCCAGGTGGAAAGTAAATGAAAGATGAATATACATATACCCAGCTTGCACCCCCCCCCCCCCTTCCAAAGGTGAAGGCAAGAGCACTAAGTTTAAGAATATTTTCGATAAGTCAAGTTTTCCGAGTTACCATTATACCTTATCAGCAAGGCCTGCAATGGTTTGAAAAAAATATTCAAAGTATGATGTATAAGAAGCTCATATGTCTGTATGTCCCCCTGGGCGGTATTACTTCTTAGGGTAATACCGACTAGAGGGACAAGACAACCTTGTTACACATAAAACGGAACAGACTTGTGACAAAGAATCCATTATTTCTAAGACAATGTCTAAATCGCAAAAACACGGTTTTTAAAATAACGATTTCAATTCTTACAAGACCCTCACAAGCTTACCGTTTCAGTTTCTTAATTTGGAGTACTTGAGCTAATTTAGCGTCGGCTAACAGAAGTTTTTTTCGAAGACATTGAACGGTTCGACGCCAATTTCATTTTTAAACAAGCACTGTACACGAATGGGGTGAAGTGTACAGTAAAAACCTTGTTTCTCGGCCTCTTTAATGCCTGCTTTGAATGCTCAGTCCGCCATATTGGATATTTGCCGAGAATTTTCCGAAAGCCGGCCGAATCGGAAAGTCGTTCCTAGTACTCCTCGGCTGTCCTTCTGGACGGTATTATTTAGGCACAACCAGGTCACGGTCGTCATTTTGAACGGCTACCAAGCTTTTGGAAAAGTGGTCCCAAAAAATCTTTTTGCACGCGAATGAGGTGAGCTTCTGACGTCACGAGCTATTGCGCAATCATCAAGGAACACGTTTTCAGTAATGGCGCACGCATTTTACGCGACTTTGGAGCTAAAAAGATATTGGGATGGAAGGTTTGTTGTTCAGTTTTCTGGTGAAATATAAACAAAACGAGATACTCTGCGACAGAATTTGGCCGAAATAAACCTACGAATTTTCGTCCCGGTGCCACTTTTAAACGACTACAGCGATGAAATATTACCGGATTTCCATAGTTTAAACGACAACGTGATGAAATGTTAGGGATGTTCAGAGTTTAATCACCAGCGGGGATGAAATGTTACAGGATGTTCAGAGTTTAATCACCAGCGGTAATGAAATGTTACAGGATGTTCAGAGTTAAGAAAAAAAACGAAATATCCATAGTAAAAGGTCGATTGGTCTTGCTGTGTAATTGATAAAATTATGCACGCATGGTAAACAAAGGCATCGGCTTGGATTATAATATAACAGAACCGGACAATGATGAAGAAAAGTTTTTGATTGGTTCTTTAAGTGGTCATTGTTTCTACTTGATAGGTTATTTACTAGCAAATTAGAAAATAAAAAAGCTATTGGGAATGTTGATCCAGAAACCTGACTGACCAATATTTTCTAATACTAACTTTTTTCTTCAACCTGATTCTGTTATTTTACATAACTTTATCACTTTCACAGGTAGATCAATCGATCCGTTTCTATGGATATTTTTTCTTTCCTTAACCATGAACATCCTGTCATGTTTCATCGCCGTTGTCGTTTTGACGCAGTTCGGATTAAACTATCGTAAATTAAACTTATGACGCCATCAGCAACCAATGGCAGAGCTACATGTGAGTATTAACCGCGTATTTTATTTCACAAATCAGAGTTTTGGTTATTCAAGCAGCAGTGGAACATCAGCCTTAGTCCAGGTAGGCTGTGGATAAAAATTATGAATTGCAACTAAGCTCAACTGACTGTCCGCATACCTTTCGCAGGTTTTTGGTCCACTTTCACACCGAAGGGATCAATTGTGGTATTATTACGACCAAGAGAGGCTCTCTTGTGACGATACATTAGGACTGCGATATCCAGGGTAAATACAGGTTAATTCAATATTATCATAGTCAAATTCGCTTGTTTGAAAGTCTCATAGTGGTCTATAAGGATTAGATCAGTCACTCAGGGACCCACAGACTTGTCGGCGCAATTTGTTGTTGTTAGCTCGATCACATGACTGTATCTCTGCATTTCCACTTCAATTTGAGCTGTGAATGTGAAGATTGGCCTCGAATTGGTCATATTACTGCCTGAAGCTAAACTGAAGTTTCATTGACACCACCTTTTCTATTTCTTGTTTATTTCAATTTTAAACGTGCTGTAATACAATTTTATGCCAATTCATACCGATACAAATTAAGTCCTAACTTGCTTATTATTTTATCCATCGTAGCACTAGGTTAGCGACCACTTGGGTATTATTTGATCTAGAACTTTATTCAGAGACTACGTATCAAGCTATAAAACAATGCAGGATTCCTCACAGCAGGGTTTTGAGGAGCTCCGCTGTTAGGCTAGCCTATCTATATGTATTATCATTAAATCTTCATTTCGCGAGATACGGCCTCTGTATGTACCAACGTCCGTTTGCACGATTCCCCCATCCCACCCCAGGTAAGCACTAAGGGCCCGATTACATGAGCCGGGCTGGCTCGGTAGCAGGGCGGGCTAGGTCTACCGAGATGACTGCTCAGCCCGGTATTACATGAGGCGGGCCAGCCCGCCTGCGGCTAAATTTAGAAGCTGTCGTGTGAAAAGATGGCTACATCAAAAAACATGAATTGAGTGCCTTTACTTTCGCTAATCCATTATTTTGGTGTATTATTTTCAGTTTTTACGTAGCTTTATGATCTGATAAACCTTTATGTGTTATATAGAAAGAAAAATATCGATCTTCTGGTGAGCCATTTTGCTTTGAAGCGACATTTATTGACGGGAAAGTGTTAGCCCGGCTAGCCGGGCTGGCCCGGCAATCGCGATTACATGGTAAGTTTTCAGCCCGGCTAGCCGGGATCCCAGCTGGCCGGACTGAGATTTTTCCATGTAATTGCGAAGTTGATTTTTAGTGTGTTTCACAGACGTGCCGAGATCCCGCCAAACCGAGCCAGCAGCCTGCCTCATGTAATCGAGCCAAACCGAGCCAGCCCGGTTAACCGGGCCAGCCCGCCTCATGTAATCGGCCCCTAAGGAGTTAATCTCAGACACTTCAAACAGTGCCGCCCCCTGGGGTATTAACGCTATCGCTGAAACTGCTGAAACTCAAACCTAGGAGAAATGAGCTTCTTGTTGTTGTATCAGGTTTGCTTGTCATTGGCTCTACATTGCTGCTTTTCAAAGAGGTGGTATAAATCAAATAGTAATTAATGTGAATTTCCTTTGAAAGCATATCATTTAAAGAGACTGCAAAGGACAAGCACAAACATTTTTTCGATGAAATCTACTATCGTCAACGTGCATTAAGACACTTAAAGTGGCCTAAAATAACTAACATCAGCCATCATTACCCACGTGACTCAAACAGTGCACAAAAGAAAACCGAACCAGGAAACGTTTATTTGTTATAGTTCGCTTTTTTCAGAACACCTCGGTAGCTATTCCCTTGTTTCATTGATTTATTTAACATTTTTCTTTTTTTTTTTTAGTAAACCCTTCCAAACAACAAAAATCTGTATATTTAAGTTGTGTTTTACCAGGCGGAAATTATTGAACGAACAGGTTGAAACCTGTACATAAAGTGCCCTTCAAAGAGAGCTGATTTGCTAATTTCGTTAGTTTTTAAGTGCCAATCAAACGGAGCTTTGCAGTTATAAAACGCAGTTCGCATCTCCAGGAAAGTTCACTGCCATTATTTACTTGGCAAGGTTTTCCTCAAGATGCGTCTTTTGGAATCCTTATCTCTGCTGCTTTTGGTGGGAAATCTCGCTTCACCTGCGGAAGGTAAGAGAGTTAAAATTACTACACCTGTTTTATGACTGTATAGGATTATACATGCGGTGGAAGAAATATCTATTTTAAACGTACTTTGAAAACCTATTCTATTCATAAAAGAAATTAGAAATATAAAGATGCCTAAGCATTTCCTTATTTCACTTCAATTTTTTTGTTATTTTTGGTTTTAATTTGCAATTAAGAGCTAGATTTTTCTAGAAACTAATAATTCAAGCACGCGCCCCCTTTTACAGCAAGCTCCAAAGTTCTGTAACATGTTAAAAATCCAAATTAGTGAAGCGCTCGGAGGTGCTTGTCAGGAACATTTATTACAGTGATCTTTAGTATTAATCAGATACCCTTGCTATATTTGTGGCCAGCTGCAGAGTGAAGATACTTTATCATCCATTCAGTTCCCGTTCTTTTTAAAGGTACCCTTTCAGCAGACAGTTTTCATACATATAAATTATATACAAAATTTCCGGGTTGGACATTCGTCAAGACTAGCCGCAACTTTACTTGTAGCACCTGGAGATCGCCCCGACAGCATTGAAAAGTTCGCGATTTCTTTCGTGTTGACTTGTGGCACTGTTTTAAGGGGTTTTTTTCCCTTTAGGCTCAAAGAAAACCAGAAAAGTAAAACAGTTTAGACAAGCTATAACATGTTTGTGCTCTACGTGATCGTAGTGCTTTGATTCGTGATACATGTCATGGACTATATAAATGTATTAAATTATTATTATTATTATTATTATTATTATTATTATTATCATCATTATTATTATTGTTATTAGTAATAATAATACTCCCTATAATGCTATCACTGTTACTTTGTAAAAAATCACCCAAAAATTGTCGATTAGCCAAATTATACCCAACAAAAATGCTAGCACATCGGTAAAAGTCTATACCCAATATCAGCTGTTGATTTTCTCTAATCCAAAAAAACACAAGCTGAAGAATAGATTCTTTATCTTTACGCCTGATTTCCGAAGGGCTTCCTTCTAGCATGGCAAATTTCAATTCTGGATTATTGGTGGATTTTATTTTCGGCAACACCGCTTTTTTATTAGTGATTTGTACAGTAATTTTTTTCTGGGGAAGGGCGGGGGGAGGGGGGGGAAGACTAAAGATCATTCTTTCCTTGTGTGCGCAATGCCATGCATGCACTGAAAACTGAATTTCACCATATACAGGACTCCAGGAAGGTGACGTTTCTTTTGCCAATTTGTTTGCCTTACCGCCAAAATTACACATGTGTTTCTGACATAATTTTCGTCATCATATGATGTTTTTCTCCAGCTGGCTTAGAAGGATCCTCCATTATAGGGAAGAACAAAGCCTTCTTATCAGTTTTAAGGAACTGGCTCAAACCCGTTGTGCAGAGCAATTCTTCTTCCTGGAAGCGCTGCTGGCGTGCGACCGTGGACGGCGATGCGGCATTCACTTTCCATTCTCAGTGCGATGCAAAAGGTCCTACTGTAACTATAATAAAGGTCGACCAATATATATTCGGAGGGTACACCAGTACCTCATGGAATAGTAAGTGACTTTATTTTCTGACTGTTCATCTCTGAAGTTTGATTGTGGAATGAGTTTTGCAGGTTTTTTAATTTTGTTTTTGAAAGTCGAGCTTTTTTCAGTTGAAACATTTGTAAGGAGTAACCCAGAAACTCTTTGGGCCACTTATTTAAGCCAAGTCTAAGTTAGACGTGTTTTGAGAGCATTTACGTAAAAGAGGACTAGATATATCTACTTACGGAGCAGGTTAGTGCAGGAAGCCAACTGTTTATACTGTGGGTTGTCCCTTCTAAACAAGATTTACGGTAGATGAGGCAAAAACATTTGATTTGACATGACCCGTTTAAATTCGGTTTAGGCCACGGTTTAAATAATCGCCCCTTCTAGTTTTTAGATTCACCAAACATATGCTAAACAGAGAAAGACGCTCAAGCCATTTTTTTAAACTGAATTTACGCCTGCCTTCTTGGATTTCTACTGATGGGCACCTGTATAATAACTGATAGATCCAGTCCTGTACACTTTCGCAATCTATGGCAAAAATAGAAAATGGCAGAACTTAGATCTCAACTAAAATTTTCAACATGGAAAACAAACGTGACTTAGGCACTAAAATTAGTACAAGTACAAGTACAAATATCTTATTATCCACTCCCCTCAGGGATTTTCAGGGACAGTTTACAACACTGTGTGTGGGACTTCGTCAGACTGTTTGTGGTGCAGTTTACAATTAATAAAGTAATGAGTTATGAATGCCCCCTAATGTGAATGTGAATTTGAGATAGACACTAGGGGTGGTCACTGCCAGAGATTTGTTACGTCCCTGGTGCTTCTTTTACGTCCCACAGAGTCAGTTTTGAGTGAAAGTACTGTGAGACGGGGCCTACGGTTTTTCGTCCTTATCCGAGAAGACTAGAAAGTCTAACCATTTGCAGATGCATTCAGAGCAAAGGCAGCACTTTCTCCTCGATTATTTAAAGACCCTGACTGTTGGTCCGGCCGGGAATCGAACCCAGGCCTACCGTTCTACAGTCTAGTACCCAACCAATTGAGCTAACCAGGTGTGAAAGCCTGTTAATCAATATAATGCAAAAACAGATCTCTCTCTTGCATAGTGTCAATCCACGTTCTCCCTTCACTTACCAAGCAATAAATATTGTAACTGTAGGGGCTGCTGTACAGCTTAAAAAAATTGGCCAGGGTGAATGATTATTTTGGGAAAAGCGTTCACTTTTCATTTCCAAAACTATTTGCCTCCACCAACAATACAGCCCTTTTTCTAAGCCCGATGGTTGATAGATAGTCTTCAGGTGGAAAGAAATTGATTGCTGAACGTTTTCTCTTCATCGGGGAATTCCGGGAAGGAATTACACAAAAAATGATAGCGTAGCTTACCTTGCCTACAGTTACTAGTTATAGCTCTTCTCAATTCTACGATTTCTGTAATTTAAGACAGGCCTTCAAATCAGCGACTATTTGATTTAACGTTTTTCTTTACTTTAAAAAGAACTTTTGGATGTATGATTGTTATTTATGAAACTGCTAGATTCTGTGTAATCATAAACTAAAGAACCCCGTAAACAGTAACCTTAAGGTAACAAGTACACTATCGAACATAGAATCGCCCGTCGAAACAGCAGTGGTAAGTATACGTGACCACTGAATTCGCGTTTAAAGTTGTGATAATATGTCACATGTTCTCTCATTTTCGTTTTCCCATTAGGTTCCAGCTGTGGCTTTCAATACGATTCGAAACCATTTTTGTTCTCGCTTGTCAATAAGCCGGGCTGGGGGCCAGTTAAACTATCTCCGCCGGGATCTCTAGGTTCCAGTTCCTTCGACTATGCTATATACAGTTGTTCAAGTTCTGGGCCCTCATTCGGCTTTGGACATGACATTCACATTGCAGACTATGCAGGATCAAACATCTGTTCGTACACCAGACTTGGCAACTCCTACGCCGAACCACCGCTGGCATACAGCTATGGACGCCTTCGTCTTCACTTCGTCCGGACATTCTTGGCTGGAACTTATCAATTTTTAATAACAGAAGTGGAAACATTTTATGAAAGCACTTAAACAATTAAAGCCAGTTCTGTCTCAACGTATGGCCTTTCAAATATAACGAATAAAAATTAAAGTTATTAAAACCTCGTAACATTCTTGTTAACCGGCCGTCGCCATGGCGACCGCCGGTTTATAAAATGGACACGGTTTTGGTGAAAGCAAGTTGGCTTAACATACGAAGAAAGTGCTGTAAAGCTTGTGGTACGGGTACTCAAGAGCGGTACTGTCTTATACAAGACGCATGCGCATGTTAGTCTTCTGAATGTTACCTTCCTATGTTTTTGTCTTTTAATTTACAGTATTTAAGATATGAACGGCGAAGGGTTGTTTAAGTTTGGGGTTTTTTGTACAGTACAGCCCAAAAATAATGCACGCGCAAGAACTTCTTTTTGCGTCCGCAAGCCGAGAACTTCTTGCGGCTACTTGCAGGATGCCTGCACTTGAATACTGCAAGCCGCAAGAACGTCTTTGCGTTTAGAAGTTAAAACCGCAAGAACTTCTTTGTGGTAAGATATCTGGACCGCAAGTAAGCGCAAGAACGTCTTTGCCCTAACATCTTAAAAACCCGGAACCCGGAGAAGGTAAAAAAGAGACCACTTTATAGCGCAAGGCACGTTCGAAATTGGCTGCCTTTGTAACTTGCAATCAGTTGTTTATTTGGTCCCTTGTAAGTTTTTTTCTTCGGTTTTGAATTTTTTATCCGATAAAGAGTTCACTAGGTTCTGAATTTGACACTGGTCGCCTTCTATGTTATTTTTTAACGGCTAGGGAGAAACGAGACTCAAACGAAGCACGCGTGTTATTGTTTATGTGTCCCGGAGTCCCAGACATGCGGTACGCTTAGCGGCGCGAAAGGTTTCGCTCGATTTATTTCACTTAAATGAGGAACAATGGCAAAGCACAGTCCATCAGTCACATTATTAAAGAACCGACATTCACCTGTTCAGTGTTGCTGTACTTCCACCAACATATTAAACTCGGACAAATACTTTTAATTAGTTGCGCTCACACGTGTGAGAAATGAACATGGTCACTCAGATGAGAAGAAATAATACCCGAAGTCTTAATTGGAAAAACACATTATGTTTGTAAAAATAGTTCCACTCATTACGCTGAAGTCGATATCACATTTTAAATCTTCGAAGTAAACCAAAAAAGTCTGAAGGAAACTAAAACTCCGCGATCTGAAAGAAATTCGGCACGTCAATTCTAACCTGAGTAAACACAAATCTGCCGTATGCAAATTTGGTATGATTTGCTTGAATGACATTTTGTAACGCAATGCATGAGCAGTTCTCTAAGTCGTCAAGACAGCAAGCCCCGGGCAGCAAGCTGTGTCGAAAGGCGAATGTGTAGTTGAAATCATATGTCTATGCTATTTCTTCGAGTATCCCTTTTTTGCTGGGAAATTAAACTGGTAAAGATGCAGGGATTCTTGATGACTTCACCCACGCGATGGCATGACCTCCTGCATGTGTAAGTCTGGTCTTGTCTTGCCTGTCAAAAAAGAGTTCGCGCAGTTTGCCGCAATTATAGCTTTTGGACCTTTTTGTTTCTATTTCTTGGATGGAATGAAAAACTGAATTGAGTCAGTTCTGAGTTGAACCCGTATCACTGTATCTGAGACACGCTTAAAAACATTATTCATGTTTTGTCATGTGCCGGAGATCATGTTTACCGGGTGTTTATCTTGCAGTCGGAAAGCTGGCGGATATTCCATTTCGTGATGTGAATTTTCTTCGATACTTCGGTTGTTCGAACATTTGCTTCCTTGATTTTTTGATTAGCCTTGTGAACTTTCGCTTGACTTGGCGAATTGTCGCGCCAACACGCCAACACGACGAAAAATCGCTCGAAAGCTCGGTGATATTTCAAAGAGAATAGAGCGCGAGATTCGCTCTCATTACTTTTGCAATACCTCACACTAACACGAGCACTACAAGTTTCTTCGGCTGGACCCTCACTACTTCTTGCGCCTTCTTGCGGCTTGCGGTAACATTAGTAACTCCTTGCGGCTAGATTTTCAACTTCTTGCGTTTCGAATGTTCTTGCGGGTAAACTGCAAAAACCTAGCACTTTCACTTCTTGCGCGGGCTTGCGTGTTCTTGCGGCGCAAGAACTTCTTGCGCCACTTCTTGCGCGTGCATTATTTTTGATAGGATTGAATGCGAAAATAGGATTGAATGCGAAATTGACTGTGTTGTCTGATCTAGTTAGTGGCTATGGTGAAATTTTTTTTAGCGCAGAAGTTTTTTTTATTGGGATTGACATTTTGAGGGGTGTAAAAATGTGGGAGTCAGAAGGATTTGTGAATGTCAGGACCATATCACGCTTCTGTGAATGTGATTTGCTTTGAAAGTTGCGTTTTGCGTGAGAGGCAGTTTCCCTTGGCGTTTTATGGGGGGGGGGGGGGTGGTTTGCGAAGTGGATTGTAAGGTTTCTGATTGGCTAACTTGTATTTCGCAGCGGACAAAAAGGACAGTTGCGTTTTGCCGGCGTGGGCTAGGAAGAAAAGGAATTGGTACTAGTATGATGATGCAATATTAGTTGATTGCACATCAGTACATGATAGTTCTTGTGAACGGAGAGAAATGAGTGTTTATTTGAGGCGAGAAGTTGATACGAAGGAATCGTCATTAATAAGGAGTTTTTTTATTAATAAGGCAGGTGTTACGAGTCTTTTTGCATTGAAAGAACGAAAATATCTGAATATTATCGACGGATTTATGTGGTTTGCGTGTGGTGTTCGCTAAAGGCTACGAGCAGTCTCACTTTCCGTTCAGAGGTAGATAGTGAAGGAAAAGAAAAACAGGCGAGTGAGCGCGAAATCGATTGTGGCTCGACAGGCGCGTTAGCTTTCAAAGACGTGGGCGACTTTCGTCCCCGCTCGCTTGTTTACCTGGTTAGCGGGTTAGCAAACTGGATTTAAACATCACGTCATGAGATATCTTGACGTGCCCCATACTCTGACGATCTGCTCGAGCTCGTGTTTTTTGATTCTACTTCTATGTTCACTGTTTGTATTTAAGGTCTAGGCACAACAGTAAATACTTCGTCGTCCCTGTGTGAGCATTCTCAGTTGTGGACGAATTCATATCGACATTCAACGTTTGAGTGATTTTGCGTTTTTCAGCACAAATAAAGCGATAAGAAAGATAAGCTGAGTCATCAGAGTTTAAACATTACGTCATCCAGTACCCCTATAGTCAAAATATTGTGTCACACAATCACACTTTTCCTCACGCCGGTTCGTAAAAAAAGAGGATCGCGCTAACATTTGTGAAACCTAGGGGTGGGGAGGGTCAGAATGGCCGGTTAAAATGCCCAACGGGCTTTCTTGTTTTCAAAATGTTGCTGCCTTTTTAGTAATTAAATTAAAACACAAACCATTTCTGGCAAAATTGTACACTTTGAGGTTATATGACAGTTTTAAAACAAATTTAATGACGTCATTTTCCTGCGACGAACAGTATCCTTCAGCAAGAGAGGATGAACTTCATTCTCTCTTGCCCTCAGTTTGTTATTTAAAGGGGCAATCTGATTTCGTGGATTTTTGAATTGGTCTTGGAGTCAAAATTGTGATAAATCCATCTGTGTGTACCTTGTTCGCATATGGATTGCTTTTGGCCACCAAGGGGACGATGACTAGTGCTTTTCACAGGAAGAATGAACAACAATCAATTTTTTACCGATATTATAGAAGAAAAAAAAAGGAAAAAACTTGAAAGCGTAGGTCCGACGTTTTCAAGTTGGAACCCATTCCGTCCTGACCATGCAAAGCCAAAGATTCTTAATTGTTAATAATTTCTGTGCACAAGAATAGACATTTTTAACAAAACTGAACGGCAGTTAATTTTTGGCGTCAATTCACGCAAACTTGTATTAATTTACCTTTTCAAAATGATAATTACAGGGCCTCCTTATCACTGGTGTTACACAAAAAGCTAAATAAGAAAGGGAAAACGAAACAGATCCCGGTAATCGTAGTATAATGGCGTCATTGTGAAAATGGCTTATAATTGTTATAGAAAAAGGTGGCTACAATTTTAAGTGTTGTATCAAACGCTGTAAGCTGAGACAACAGATAAAAGCTAAAGAAATTTGTAAAATTTTTTCAAAAGTTGTGAAGTGTGATGTAACACTAATATAATATATAACAGTTGTTTAGATAGTCTTTGGCGATAAACACTATGGCTTGGCCGAGTACCAAACCGCCAAATGGTATAAAAATTTGTCGCAAAAGTTGGTAATGGTTTGGCTTCTGCTATTAAATACAAGAAAACATGAGTTGTAGAGTAGCGGAAAGTTTGTGGTATACTTGTACATTGCGGATGGTAAAAGGTTGCAGCAAAACTGCCAATAGATTATGTCATATGGTTGCTTGACTAATTATAAGCTTCTTGTCTGAGAAAATGTGATAAACTATTATAAAAAAAGAGCCTGAAAATCTAAATTGCGACTCTATTCAACGTACGGGATACGCTTGAAAGAACACGCGTGACAGGGAAGAAGTTATCGTGAGAATGGGACCTTGGCGTGACAAGACAAACTGTCAAAGGATTCAAAGGAGATGTCACTGTCATTTATAGACAGGTATTTTGACATGTACTTTAGGCTCTGTTTCGTGCAGTGCGTGGAATTAACACCAAACCTTTACTGTCAGTAGTTCCCAGGCTCTTTCTTTTCGCTAACACGCTAACGCACAGACTGACTTCACTCCACTTCCAAGGTCGTTATTACGACTTTGTTTGAGCTTTGCACTAAACTGAAAGAGACTGCCTGAAAGCTTAATGGCTTTCCTTCTAAGAAAAAAAAAGGATTTTTTGCAGTGCTTTCCCTCAGCTAAACCTACATATGACTGACATTTTAGTTATAAATGAAGTCTACTGCTGCGGTCTTGCAATCTTAGTGCGACCGAAATCCAACAATTTAAATTTCCTGAAATGGTGAGATATGCTTACCGGTAAAAGTTTACCGACATTGTCTATAGGTTCATAGACTTTCTTTAAGTGGACTTCCTTTAAGAAGCCAAGACGAGGAACATGGGCGACAAAACAAAACGGAAGTCGAGAAAGTCTTAAAGGTTTGATGATGTAGGGAAAACATCGTTAGCGGGATATCAGTTGCACTGAGATGGTAAACGCTTGCCTTGCACCTTTCAGAAAAGTAGCCAATATGTCAGTGCTATTACTCAGGTTGATACTTCGTCAACCAAACAAAGTTGCGTTAAATGTGGCTAAATGCAATTTAGGCTAGGTTAAACGCAAAACAATGCTGGCCAGCAGTATCCCTCAGGGTTTTGGTGCGGGGTGGCCGGGGGTTTTGTGCAGGGGCCCCACATGGCTTACAGTGTAGCGTCAGATGTCAAGTCATTCCGCGTTTGTTATCGCTTTCGGATAGTTCGCACAGTGCTTTATTCAGGTTTATTCGCTCGATCCTTTGCTATGGGGACGCGTTCGACTAATAATAGTATGCAAACAGCTCCTCCTATCGAGTTGACGGCGAGGAAAATGGTTCAGATACCGGTACGCCTTCAAATAGTGGCTCGCTCGATGGCTTGCCTCCTACGTCTTGTGCTGAAGCACCTGTTGGAGATGAAGGAGTTTCGCCGGCTCTTGCGACTTTCATCGCCCGAACAGTACAAGCTGCGTTAGCCGCCGAATGAGCGGGTCAACGTACTCCGCCAGTTACGACTAATCAGCCAAGTTCTTCTCTGGCCGAGGCCCCAAATCCATCGGTTCCTGCGGCAAATACGACGAGTTCGTGTTCTGGGGGCGTTCCGCCGTCCGTTCCGCCATTGTTGAACAGTTCGGCGAGCAATTTCTTGGCTGCAGGAGCCGGACCGTCGGAGCAAGGTAGGCCTATATTATCTGCTTCTATGGTAGTGCCTTCGTTTGTGTCTACATTCGCGATGCCTGCTATGTCGTCCTCCGTTTACAGCACAGGTGTTTCTAGCTTGCTGAACGGTGCGACTCGCGATGTCGCCGATCGTTCAAACGTCCTTGCAAATATGGATCAACCGTTCGTTGTTGGTCCCGGTTTTTCGCCTGTTCCAGCCAAGCTCGTGGCACAGATTGTGGCAGGCAAGTACATCGACTTGAGCGATCTACTGGCGGTCAATCTTGTACAGAAAGAGCCGGAACCTCAGCTTCTGTTAGATGGTCGACTTGTGTTGACATCTCAGCCGAAAAAACAGCGACGACGCATCGAAGACATCGCTTCGTGGATGGAGGCGTTCGCCATTTTTTCCCTTATTCTGGTGTCGTCCTTTCCGAATCGCTGGAAAGATTTGACTCAGTATAAGCTGCTGATTCTTCGAACGTACCGCCACTTTTCCGGCAGAGTTTGGCTGGCTTACGACCAAGCTTTCCGCGAGCACGCCGCCGCATGTGCAGCTGTTTAACTTCCATGCCGCCGGTTCGTCAGTTCGTAGTTCTCCATCGTCTACGTCGACTGAATCACCCGAGCCCCCAGGATCGTCCTCGTCGGTCATCCTTTGTAAATCGTGGAACAAGGGGCGTTGCACGGCCCCGTTTGCATCCTGCCGTTACGCTCACCGGTGCAGCGTGTGCTCAGGCGAACATCGGGCAAATTCTTGCTTGAAGCAGTCTGCCAAGGAAAGTTCTGAGGACGCCAAACGTCGCAGTCGCTCGCCAAGTGCCTCAGGATCGTCCGCACGGGCAAAGGCTCGCCGAAATTGAACGGATCCTTGTTTGTCGCCTAACGGCCGCTGAGTTTTGGTCACATCCTGACTTTGTTCTAGCCCCGCTTTAGTTGCTGGTGACTTTGACGGCCTTAAGGGCCGTCACCATTATGTTGTTAGTTGCAGTTGAGGTGCATGTGAACTCGTTAATTTTTAAGTTCATCTTTTTACGATAAGATTCTTCGTGCAGGTAAACGTTGACGTGTATTTTGTTTTTGAATACTTGGTTGGCTCGGTCATGTGCAAGCACAGTTCAGCAGCACATTTCTTGTAGACTTGTAAGCTTAATTCTTCGCATTAAAAAATAGATATATCTATCTATGGAGATATAGATTTGGGTGTGGTTGTACAATGTCAAGCATTTGTTTTTATTGCAATCCTGCCTCTCATAGGGTGTCTCGCCCTCCATCCAGTATCCGTGGTGTCTCCGTTGAACGTGTCGCAATTTACTCTGGAATTGGCTGGGCACCCTGATCGACGGACAGTTGCTTATGTTCTCGAAGGCCTGCAACATGGCTTCCGTTTGGGGTTCCGACCTGCTCGCAGGCTCAAGGCCGCCAAGAAAAATAAACCGTCAGCCTTTCAGAATCCCAAGGTCATCGATGATTACCTGGCCAACGAGGTGGCTCGATGTAGGGTTGCAGGCCCCTTATCGTCAATTCCGTTGCCAAACCTACAAATACGCAGCTTTGGGGTAATTCCTAAGAAGGGTCAACCTGGCAGGTGGCGCCTCAACGTGGACTTGTCATCCCCTCAGGGGTCAAGTGTAAATGATGGTATTAGTTCTGACGAATTTTCCATGCATTACATTAAGCTTGACCAGATTATTAGCATGATTGCGAAGCATGGGTCTGGGGCGCTTATGGCTAAATTTGACGTCGAGGCGGCTTATCGCAATATTGCAGTTCACCCGGAGGATCGTTATCTTTTGGGGATGAAGTGGCGTGGCCAATTCTTTGTGGACCTGGCCCTCCCTTTTGGCCTTCGCTCGGCATCTTACATTTTTAATTCAGTGGCTGAGCTGGTGGAGTGGATAATTCGAAATAAGCACAATGTTCTTGATCTGATGCACTACCTGGATGACTTCATCACCGCTGGTCCGGCTAATTCTCAGCAATGCTCTCAAAATTTACAAACATCGCTGGCTGGCTGTCGCTCACTCGGCCTTCCCCTTCACCCCAACAAGTACATTGGCCCGTCCACATGTTTAGTGGTGTTGGGAATTGAGCTACACTCTCTCGAACAGACAGCTCGTCTCCCAACCGAGAAGCTGGCTGCTTTACAGGAGTTGATCCAGTCTTGGCGGAACAGACGGTGGTGCACCAGACGCCAACTTGAGTCGCTGATCGGCCATCTCCATCATGCTGCGAAAGTTGTCTGGCCTGGTCGTACCTTTTTGCGGCGGATGATTGATCTGCTTTGCTGTTTCCGGACTCGTGACCACCCTATTCGCCTTAACGCTGAATTTCAGCTGGATGTGCAGTGGTGGCATGACTTTTTGACATCATGGCATGGAGTGAGCTTTTGGTTGTTTCCGGGGATGTCGGCTCCTGCTGACATAGTGGTGACGTCAGACGCAGCAGGAGCCTTGGGCTTCGGGGCTTATTTGCACAATGAATGGTTTAGTGGTGCCTGGGTACCTTCACAGGCAGACCAATCCATTGCGTACAAGGAACTGTTTCCCGTGGTAGTGGCTTCCCATGTGTGGGGTTCTCAGTGGTATCGGCGACATGTCCTTTTTCGGTGTGATAATGAGGCTGTCGTACACATCCTGCTCGCCAGGTCGTCAAGGGTCCCATGCATCATGGGTCTTCTCCGTCATTTACTGTCTGCCGCTGCTCGTTTTAATTTTACTTTCACTTCACAGCATATTCCGGGTGTTCATAACAATATTGCTGTCGCTCTCTCCCGCTTTCGTTGGCAGGAATTCAGGCGTTTGGCTCCTCAGGCACAGCCTCACCCAGTTCCAATCGCCCATCAGCTCTGGGAGCTCTTGATCCCTCCTCCTTAGAGTTGCAGTGTCAAAACTTTTTGGTGCAGGGCTTGGCTTCGTCTACTCGCAGCTCCTATTTGTCCGGCCAGAAGAAGTTTTACGATTTCTGCTCTCAACTTGGGAAAGTTGATCCGTCCGGCTCCCCATGCCCTACAGACGAGTGGACATTGTGTCTCTTTGCAACGTTCCTGGCCAATACGGTTCAACATTCAACAATCAAGGTTTATCTATCGGCAGTTCGCTCGCTGCATATTGAGCAGGGCTTTGCTGATCCTCTGGTTGAGTGTCTACGGTTACGTCGAGTTCTGCGAGGAATTAAGAGAACACAAGGTGATACGTCCTCGTTACGCCTTCCCGTTACCGATGACATTTTGATGGTGATCTTTCATGCATTGGATCTAAGCCTCCCAGACCATGGTATGTTCTGGGCAGCTTGTAACTTAGCTTATTTTGGTTTCTTGCGCTCAGCGGAGTTTACGGTCCCCAGTCAGGCTAGCTTTTCGCCCTCCATCCATCTGGGAGTCGCGGATGTGGCGTTTGACTCCAGTTCGTCGCCATCATGCTTACGGCTTCGGATTAAGGCTTCGAAAACAGATCCATTTCGCAAGGGCTGTTTTTTGCACATTGGTCGGGGCGAGTACCCAATTTGTGCAATTCACTCTCTGCTGGCATATCTGAATCAGAGGGGAGATACCCCAGGCCCACGTGCTTTACTAACGTCGTGGCTGCGTGACATTTTGTCATCTGCGGGTATCCAAGGCAATTTTTCCAGCCACAGCTTCCGCATTGGAGCAGCAACAGTTGCCGCCAGGAATGGGATCCCAGACCATCAAATTCAGGCGTTGCGGCGGTGGACAAGTTCGGCTTACTTATTGTAAATTCGAACTCCTGCGGAGTCGTTATCCCATTTGTCTAAGCAGCTTTCGCGGTCAGCTGCTAGATGATGGCGTGTGCCGGATCCATCGGGATCAAATCTGTCGGCTGGGCCCTTGCATAGTGGACATCTGAGGAGTAACACCGGTCCATGCTGCTTATCTTAACGCTACTGTACGCATGGTTTGTCTCGCGGTGGCCGGTGGCTGTTCCTTACGTTCGTGGTCTTTGGGTTTGTATGCTGCGCTGTCTGGTCTGGCAGCATGGCAGTTTGCTAGCCTTAGCATCTAGCTGGTGCAGAGTCAGTTAGGCCCTTGGCATGGTATGTATCTCCTTATTGCCTTTTTGAGTTTCTTGCAGGCTTGGGAATTGGTGCTTGGAAGGCGGGGGGGTTTTTCGGTCCCTTTCCACCCTGTGTGCGGGCCCTTCATTCTCCAAGCACTTTGGAGGGAAGGGTGTGGTGGTTGCCGCTCGCAGGGTTGTCATGGATACCCTACGCTTTCGGCTCAGCTGCACTCGTGGCTCCACCCTCCTTGTGGGCACCATTCCCCAAGCTCATCTATTGTTGATGAGTTTAAATGTGGCTAAATGCAATTTAGGCTAGGTTAAACGCAAAACAATGCTGGCCAGCAGTATCCCTCAGGGTCTTGGTGCTGGGTGGCCGGGGGCTTAGTGCAGGGGCCCCACATGGCTTACAGTGTAGCGTCAGATGTCAAGTCATTCCGCGTTTGTTATCGCTTTCGGATAGTTCGCACAGTGCTTTATCCCCGGCCCATCTCTCCCTTTTGTCATGGTAAGTATGTGGTAAGTATCTGTGTTTCCACTGTTTTTTCAGTGTCACGGTGCTGGGTGGGTGGTTGCCGCTCACAGGGTTGTCATGGATACCCTACGCTTTCGGCTCAGCTGCACTCGTGGCTCCACCCTCCTTGTGGGCACCATTCCCCAAGCTCATCTATTGTTGATGAGTTTAATAGGTCATGAATAAGGTTTTAGCCCATAGTAACCGCCAAGAAAGGTATTTTTCAGGTAAGGTCACATCCCTTTTAAAGGTCAAAGTGACGTAAAAGCGGAACTAAACTTACTATTGTCCGAATCTAGAAGAATGCAAACGAATTAGTAGTAATATGGGCCCATATACCCACATTTCCCATTTGTTCATTTCCCGTTTGTTCATTTTTCTCATGTGTTCACTTTCCCATTTGTTTACTTCCCAAAATGACGTCATAGCAAACGTGACGTCACAACTCTTTCCCAGGCCCCGCTGTTAGCCCTAGCATCAAAACGAGGCTGGCTTGTGGGACAATCAAATTCACCATAGCAACCACAAGTGAAATTGAAAAGAGATTTAATGTGAAACAAGCAAGACTTGGTTTTACAAGCGGGAGCGAGTACCTGGACCTAGTGTCACAGGCGTCCCTCTACAAAGAGTCCAAAGTCCAACTTGGAAAGTATGTTTTACAAGAAACTCAAACATGTGTTCATGCGTGGAATCACTTGACAAATGAAAGGGGTGGGCCACGGAGGAAAGAAAGGTCCGCCCATAATGCTTTGCGACCAACTATATTATCACTGGTCGTTGTCCACGTGATCTCACATTTGGACTTGAAAGCGATGAACATCGTGTGAAATGGCAAGCTTGTGTAGCAGCGCTGTCTCGATTTTAGAAGAAGAAAGTTCTATGTTTTAGTCTTCCGTGCCTCGTAGTAAGTCCTGTGGGTTGGACAACTCAGGTTTCCCAGCGAACTGGCCGTTCTCCGATTTAATTTGTTTTCTCTGATGCGGGGAATCGATCGCAAATTCAATGGAAGACTTTCTGCCGCTCGATCATAATATAATATCATGTCATAAAAATTGGGTTATTTTACAGATTCTCAACTCCAAATCATTGTGCACACTGGAAACTACATTCTCTTAGCTTTCACATGGCATATCAACTTATGAATCGGTTGAGAATAGAATGAGAAAAAAAATTACTTATGTGAGAGGTTTATAGCGCTGTGTGAAGAGATCGTTTGGATCACTTTGGAAACCGACACTAACTTAATCAAACACGCCATAAGATTTGGGTTATTTAACACCTCTTCCAACTCCAATCACTGCGTACAGTGGAGTCTACTTTTTCTTAGATTTCAAATGGCATATTAAACTAAGGAATCGGCTGAGAATAGAAGGAGAAAAAATAATCTGTGTCAGAGGTTCATAGCGCTGTGTGATTACAAAGACACCGTCTGGATCGCGTTACAAACCGACACTAACTCAGTCACACACGCCGTAAGATTTGAGTTATTTAGCATCCCTTCAATTGCAAATCATTACGAGCAGCGAAATCTACATTTTCTTAGCTTTCAAATGGCGTATTAAACTTAGCAATCGGTTGAGAATAGAAGGAGAAAAAAAATTATGTATGTGAGAGGCTTATAGCACCACATAGGTACCGTAATGGCATCGTTTGGATCGCGTTACAAACAGACACTAACTTAGTCAAACACACCATAAAATCTGGGTTATTTAACATCTCTTCAACTTCAACTCATTGTGTGCAGTACAATCTACATTTTCGTAGCTTTCAAATGGCGTATTAAACTTAGAAATCGGTTGAGAATACAAAAAGAAAAAAAATTCATATGAGAGGTTTATAGTACCGCGTAAGTACAAATTTGTTACTGAGTCAAACGCGGCACAATTCATGCGCTGTTAATAAACAAAAAGTGATTGTACTTAAAATTATATTACTTCGGCTGTCAGTGGGGTACGTGGATTTCCTCGTGGACAGCATCGTGTCAGTGCTGAAACGACCTGACTCGCGACATCTTGAACTAAGAAGCAGAAAGGTCACAAATCAATCATACAACTTGCAAACATGACCTCATTTAAATTGAAATCAGCCCAGAGTTCAGCGATATGGCGAATACAATATGATAGGAATGAACCTTATTACAGACAAAAACGTGCCAAGGAAGCGAACAGCTGCCGATAAGCTGCAGTAACATGTCTAACATTGCGAGGCCTAGCAATCAAAAGCATCTCGCTGCTGTGACACTGGTCGAGGAAAATGACGGTTGGCGCCAATTTTTGAGTAATTTATTAAAGCAGAGGTTGGACACTTCAAAAGGCTAATGTATCCATTATTACATTACAAAAGAAATGGAATTTAACATACCTTTGTCGAAGGACAAAACGTAAACAATGGCGTCTTCGCGCCAAATGGCTCCCAAAGAAAGGCTTGGAAAAATAGCACAGACCACGACTTTGTTTAGAAATTCTACAGCTATGGGAACTTTAAATAACCAAAAACAAATGCAAAACAAAAGATTGCCAATATCGACGTTGAAGAAGGAGAAAAATCAAAGCAAAATCCTACTATTTTATGCGCCAAGAACAACCTTTTAGGAAACTGTCGACAACAAACCTATTGAATTTCACGCAAAGCACAGTGGGGGGTGTAACTACATAGATTAAACGAACCACAGTAGTTATAGCTGATCTGGAAGTCTTTACTGGCAACAAACTGGAGCCGTAAAACTAAAATAAAATACAATAACAACACTAATGAACCGATGCGAATACTTGAGCGAGCGACATTACACGCAAACAGAAACAAGATCCGAAATAAAATACAATACGAAACTAGCTAAACTTAGGATAAAAATAAAAGAACATAGGTTACCTTGTCCAGCCTTTGGGGCCGCGAAAGGGACAGAAAAACACGCTAAACGAGCGATAAATCCACTAAACTTTCGATAAACTTGAGTCAAACTGTACGACCACGCTAGTTAAACACACTGTCGTCACGTGACCGAAAACGGCGCGAATCTTGACCGCGCGCAGACTGGGCTGGCTACAGTCACATGGATCCCCACGGTGGGAATCCACTGTCCTTACAAAGTCAAATGTTCTAACAATTATCAAATGAAAAAAAAAACAATACGGCAAAACAAAATAAACTATAAGTTCGCAGTTTCTAGACAACAGCTCAAGGTCCACATTGAATACTCTTGCTCTTCCAGTAAGTAATGTTCCTTCGGTCAGTACTGCTGCTTCAGTCCATACTGCTTTTTCAGTCAGTGCTTGTCTTAACTTGTGGCTTCTCGTCGGGGAATTCCCGGTCTCCTTCCTGGATAAGAACTAGCTTATGGACAGGTCGATCAAGATACTGTACTTCGTCAATTCTCTCTCCATTCTTGTCGAGACTGCGAGCAGCCATGGTGAGTTTTACCTTTCTCACAAGGCCATCCTTGCTTGGAAATACTTCCTTGACTCTTGTTAAACGCCACATATTTCTAGGGGCAATTTCGTCTTTCATCAAAACGATATCGTTCACTGCCATGTTGCGTTGGGGTTTGACCCACTTCTTGCGAAGTTGAAGTGTACTAAGGAACTCCGTCCTCCATCTTTCCCAAAATGCATTCGTCAGGTGCTGTACCCTTCTCCATCTTCTGCGGAGGTAGACATCTTCTCTTAGAAAGACGCCTGGAGGTGGCATTAGAACTTTACTCTTCATGGTCAGCAAGTGATTTGGAGTCAGCGGTTCTGGCGAATCAGCGGAAGACATGTCATTCAAGGCCAGTGGTCTGGAGTTCACCACTGCCTGGATTTCTTTCAACAACGTACGGAAGCTTTCATCGTCTAACTGACGGCCACTTTCTGCCAACAGAGATGTGAGAACACTTCTACCTGTCCTTATCTGCCGTTCCCAGGACCCTCCCATGTGGCTTCGCAATTCTCTTCAAGCAAAGTGCTGCGTACCTTGTTTTCATCCATCTCGTTCAGAGCTTCTTGCAATTCCCTTTGGGCTCCAACGAAATTGGATCCACGGTCTGACCTCAGCTGGCGGATTGGACCACGCTCTGCTTGAAAACGCCTCAGGGCGTTGATGAAGGAGTCGGTGTCTAGCGTATTCGCAGACTCGAGATGAATGGCACGGGACGCCATGCACGTGAATAATACACCATATCTTTTAACCTCCTTGCGGCCTTCCTTTATCAAAAATGGACCCAAGTAGTCGACCGCGCTGTATGTAAACGGAGGGGATGGCTCTACGCGATCCTCTGGGAGGTCTGCTAACTTTTGCTGCACAAGTGGCCCCCGCAGCTTCCTGCACTTGACACACTTTTAAACAAAACTCGACACAGCGGACGTGCCACCAATTATCCAGTACCCACGTTGTCGCACTTCGTTGTGGGTCATTCCACTACCTTGATGCTTGGTTGCTTCATGACAGTACTGTAGGATGAGGGTTGTAACATGCGATCGTCTTGGCAAAATGACTGGATGCTTAGAAACTTCGGGCATATTGGCTCTCCTCAGTCGGCCACCAACACGTAGGATACCATTCACGTCCAAGTACGGATCTTGGCGATAAAGACTGCTACACTTCTTCAGGTTGAAATTTCTTTGTTTGGCTCTCTTTCTATCAACGAATTCGCCATGCGCTTGCAGCAAGGACAGAGCTTCGATTTCATCTTTGAAATGTTCATGCTGAAGGCAGCGAATTATTTCCGTCTCGGCTTGACCAATCTCTCCTATGTCTACCGGTTGGTAGCTTTTGGAACTATCCTCCACTGATTTACTGGTTTGAGGTTCTGTAGTTTTATGGACTCTTTTATCTCTTAGAAGACGTTTAAACCGCAAGCACACTGCCACTGCTCTTCTTACTCTTAACCAGTCGGAATATCGATCCAACCTGGCAGTCTCAAAGAAATTAGGATAGCTCTCATCGCTCTGTGTTACAGGGTAGACACCTTGACTTCTGGATCGTTTGGATCCAATGGTTCTGGATTGTTCTCTACTTGTGCTTGATAAGGACCACAGTTCCACAGGAAGTGGGGGCCTCTGAGCCATCGTGAATCATCATTCAAAAGCTGTTTGGCCGTACGACCTCGGGATGCAGCATCTGCAGGGTTGGAGTGTGTGTTGATATAGTGCCATCGCTGAAAACGTGAAAGCGTCTGGTCACATTGCTGATGTAGCCCATCACTACCTTGCTGTCCGTCCAAAAGAACTCAGTAACCTTTTCGTAATCAAGCTCTGGCACAAGCCATTGACTCACTCTGACTGACACGACGGCAGCCGTCAACTCTAGGCGTGCGATGGTTACTGGCTTCAGAGGTGCAACGCGGGCTTTTCCCATAACTAAGGAACAATGGGTTTGATTGCTTCCATTCAACAGACGCAGATAGCTGCACTGACCGTAGCCTGCTTGACTTGCATCAGAGAAGTGATGCAGTTCAATCGCCTTAATGTCTCCAAAATCTTCAGGTTTGTAGCATCTTGGAATCTTGAGACCTTCAAGGAGTCGCAACTCATTTCGCCACCGTTCCCATCTTGATCTTAGCTGATCACTGATCAGGTCATCCCAGTCGGCATTTTCACGACACAGGTCTTGCAATATCTGTTTGCCACTAAGGATCAGGGGTGCTACAAGCCCAAGGGGGTCGTAGACTGAACGTACTGTGGATAAGATGCCTCTTCTTGTAAGTGGGCGGTCTTGAATAATTATACGGAATTGTAAACTGTCAGTCTCTGCGCACCACATAATACCGAGAGTTCGCTCTATTGGCAAAGGGTCTCTCGTCAGATCTAGCTCCTGTAATCCCTTTGCACGATCTTCGGGAGGAACAGCTTCAATAACTTCTTTCTTGTTGCTGCTAAACTTGTGCAACCTCAGGCCCGCCTTTGCACACATGGCTTGACAATTCTGAATAAGGTTGGTGGCAGTGTCAACACATTTTACAGACTTCAGTCCGTCATCAACATAAAAGTCCTTTCGCATGACGTCTGCAGCTTCTGAACCAAACTCTTTCTCTCCACCGTCTGCAGCTCTTTTGAAAGCTAAATTTGCACATCCAGGCGAGGAAGTAGCACCCAACAGGTGTACCTTCATGCGATACTCATCCGCTTCATTCTTCAAATCTCCGTGCTTCCACCAAAAGAATCTGAGGAGGTCTCGGTCTGCCTCGTTTACGAAGAACTGGTGAAACATTCCCTGTACATCACATGTCAAAGCCACAGCCTCCTGGCGGAATCGGCAGAGGACACCCATTAAATTGTTTGTCAGATCAGGCCCTTGGAGCAAGTTCTTGTTCAGGGACGTTCCTTTGTATTTTGCACTGCAATCGAAGACCACTCTTATTTGGCTAGGCTTTTTTGGGTGGTAGACCCCGTGATGTGGAACATAGTTGATCTTGCCATCCCCAATCTTGATACTCGTTTCGGCTTGAGAGGGAACCTTTTCTGCACACTCTCCAATCATCTCTTCCATGAATTTCACATAGTCTCTGTGATACTTTGGATCTCTTTTAAATCGTGCTTTCAACTGAGACAGTCTTCTTAATGCTTGTGATCGATTGTTCGGCAACTTAACATCTAGAGAGCGCAATGGCAATGGCATTTCATAGTGTCCATCCTCCCTTTGGTGGATGCCTTTATTTAAGATTGGAAATGGAAATGGAAATGGAAAAGGTGCGATCTTCAGCTGACAAGGTAGATGAATTCTTGTGTTCTGCTCTTTCGTGAAAGTCTCTTTCGAACATCTCATTGATCTGAGCTGGATTTATAATTTCCTTTGCTCGGGACTCCATCGCAAACGTGGCATCTTCATTGATTACAATCCTGTTGGCCCAACGTTCTGACAGTTCTTCCAAGTCTTCATCCGGAGTTGACTTGCAAACTCTTCCTACAATGCCCCAACCGAGATCTGTTTTTATGCCATATGGGTCGTTATCTCCTCCAGGAATCACTTCTCGCGGTTTAATAGCTTTTGTGCAGTTAGTTCCAATCAATATTCCGACCTGTACATCTTCTCTATATGGCATACGTTCTTCAGCAATACACTTTAGATGGTCCCACTGCATTGCAAATTCTGGCTTTGGAATTTGATGGGGTTTGTAAGGAATGGTTTCTCTTGTGTAGACCTTTGGTAAGGGGATGTGAACCTGGTGTTTTAAGTCTGTAACAACAAGACCTTGAACTTTCTAGCACTCAACTATTTCATCTTCTTGATGCATTGTTGACAGACGAAGGTGACTTGCTACACCGTCAACCTCCAAGGCTCGTTTCAACTTCTCAGTGACAAAGGTAGCATTGGATTGAGAATCAATAAGGGCATAAGTCAGGATATCATTTTGAGGCCTTTCGCTGCTGGACACCCACACTGGGATGATTAAACTTTGATCTTGACCAGACAGTTGCCCTTCGATGGAGCAAATGCTTGTGCATTTCACTGCTGCATAATCTTCACTGCATTGTGAGTTCTCTACATTTACAGCATTTGTACAATTCACTTCTGCTTCGGGTGTAGCTTTATCCGATCTATCTGTGTTCTCGGTAACTCTCTTGTTGTTGTCGTGCAAGCAGGTTGGGTGTTTCTGCTTGCATCTTGCACATTTTAGTACTCTTTCACACTTGTTCTCCTTTGCCATATGACCATGAATTAGGCAACGAAGGCAAAGTCCCTTTCTAATAATGAACTGGGTTCTTTCATTGGTGGGTTTCTTGACAAACTCTTGGCACATTTCTAACTCATGGGATGCATTCCCACACCAATAGCATGCTTTCTTCTTTCCGTTCATGGAATCAGAAGGGTCTTTCACTTGCGTTGCTAGGGAATTTGCATCCTTGCTTTTACGATTTCCATTTCTTCTTTGAAAGTTTCTCTTCTTCTCTTCCTTCACTGAGAAGCTTGAGTCCAAGTTCGTAAGAACAGGCAGGCATTGTACCTCGGCAATCTCAGTGGCGAATTTAACAAACTTGGAGAATGGTAGTCTCGTACCTAAACTCCCCATTTAGGATGTGCCCAGTTTGGTAGGACCTTCAATAACTGCTTGTTGTCGTGTTGCTTGTTAAGGGTTTCAAGATCTTCTACTGATTGCATAGCCAGCTCACATGTTTTCAGGAAGTCTGCAAATTCTCTTAGTGAGAACCCATCCTTCGGAGGAATCTGTGGCCAATTTTCCAGCTTTCTTCGAAACGCTTCTGCGACCACAGAGGGGTGGCCAAATCGCTTTTCAAGGGTTTTCTTTGCTTCCGTGTAGGCGTCATCTGTTTTAAGAAACTGGTATCCTTCAACAATCTTCTTTCGTGGCCCAGATAAACACTGTAGCAGGTACAGGATTTTTTCATTGGAGTTCATTGACCTTTTCTCGATTACAGTTTCGAAAGAAACTTTCCATGTGGGCCAGTCTAAGGGGTTTCCACTGAAAACTGAGAGGTGGGGAGTTGGTAATCTTGCAGCTTCCGTACCTTCTGCTATTGCTTGGGCAATCCCGTGCTGCTGTGTTTCCATGACGGGAGGACAATAAGGGATTGTTGGTGCCTCATACGGTGTTCCATAAGGAGTGGTTGAACTGGTGATGTGCAGAGGGGGTGGTGTGACTAATTCTTGTTTACTGGCTGATTTGCTTTGACCATTGCCTGGTCCCTGGGGAGTTCGGTCTGTCTTGAATAACTCTGTGTCCTTTGCTTTCTGGGACGAAGAGGTGAGATATTGAGCTCTGCTACCTCGGACGAACGAGTCCGGTAGGAGAATCTGGCTGCTTACAGAAGTCAGGTCTGGCAGTGAAGATATGCAATCGCGTACGCGGTCTTCTTTCTCATCCTCCTTCAACTGAAACTCCTTAAGGTCGTCCAAATTGGGATTCTTGTCTTTTTCTTCTTACCTTGCAACAGCATCGACTTCTGCTTTGGCACTCTCATAGCTCTTTATCCTCTGAATCTCTTGAATCTCGTGTTTCTTTCTTTCCATTTCAAACTTCTTTTCAGCTTCTATTCTTGCATATTTCATTTCTACTTCCTTTTTGGCTAATTCGGTCAGAGCCTTCATTTTTAAGAGGGAAACTTGTGATGAGGTTGATCCTTTTGAGACACGAGTAGAGCCTGTCTTTTTCGAGTAGAATGACCTCTTACTGCCACGAGAGCACAATTCTTCCTTTTCCAGCTGAAAGATCTTCTCACCAATTCTCATTCTTAGCTCCACTACTTGTTTATTCAAACATGCTATGCTTCAACCACATCATGAGACTCTTTCCCGGTTAACAATGGTACATATTCTGACTGTGCTTTATCCAAGTCTTGCCTAAATTCTTCTATATCTGATCTCTCCTTTCTGAGAATATGAGGGTCTGAAATGTCAATCCAGTCCATATCAAGTTTATGTAGTTTGTCCTTTAGTTTTCTTAAAGCCCTTTGATAATCCTTTTCTTTTAACAAGCGCTGGTATTCTAAGCCTTTCTCGGTTAAAGTGTGAGGTCGTTTACTCTTCTGACAGGTAGGGTCTTCAATGTGGTTTGATACATCTGTTTCTTTGGCTTCTTCAAGCCCATCAGGGTCTTCAATGTGGTCTGATACATCTGTTTCTTTGGCTTCTTCAAGCCCATCCCCACTTTTCTTCGGCATAAACGATGCAGAAGTTGGGTTGTCTTCAATTTCTAAGCTGGGGTCAGGGGTATCCACCGATGCCATCTGAGCCAGCGATCCGAAATTCAACTCCGCTAGTCCCGTTCCGCGTCCGAATTTTCCAAATTCTACTCAGTTCGAAATTCGCGCAAGTTTTACTGTAACTACATAGATTAAACGAACCACAGTAGTTATAGCTGATCTGGAAGTCTTAACTGGCAACAAACTGGAGCCGTAAAACTAAAATAAAATACAATAACAACACTAATGAACCGATGCGAATACTTGAGCGAGCGACATTACACGCAAACAGAAATAAGATCCGAAATAAAATACAATACGAAACTAGCTAAACTTAGGATAAAAATAAAAGTACATAGGTTACCTTGTCCAGCCTTTGGGGCCGCGAAACGGACAGAAAAACACGCTAAACGAGCGATAAATCCACTAAACTTTCGATAAACTTGAGTCAAACTGTACGACCACGCTAGTTAAACACACTGCCGGCACGTGACCGAAAACGGCGCTAATCTTGACCGCGCGCAGACTGGGCTGGCTACAGTCACAGGGGGACCTTTATTTCCTCCATGGGGGTCCCCTTTTTACTTTTCACTATCATGCTTTTGCGATTCACTTGGTATGAAACCCTCAACACGTGAAAGGGGTTTTACTCTCAAGAAGCGGAAGGGGATGTCAGGTGGCGGTACCCCCTCCCCCTATCCATTTTTCCCATCGTCCTTTGCAATTTTCTTGGTATAAAACCCCTCAGCATGTGAAGCGGGGCTTTACTCTCAGCTTTAGTCCGTTTTAAGATGACAGAAGAGAAGAGAAAGAGAGGGTTTAGACGATCTGACCAGTTTTTTAAATCTCTATGACGACGGGACCTTGAATGAGGCGGTGAACGAGGAAAGAACGCAACTGGAGAGAACGGAGGTAGAGGATGAAAGGGTAAAAAGAGACCCCCTCATGGAGTTAATGGAAATGAAACGGAAACAACGGGAGCAAAGAAAAAAGTACCGGGAGAAACACCCTGAGATTTTTCGGGAGCAAAAAAGAAGATACCGCAAAAAAACACCCCGAGGTCATACGTGAGCAAAACAGGAGCTACAGGCAAAAGAATCGGGAGAAATTGGCCGAGATTAAACGGAAAAAGTATCGCGAGGCACACCCTGAAGGAGTCCGCAAGCATCAAAAAACAGCAATTCGACGTGCTGAAGAAGAAACGCCCCCTGAAGGAGTCCACAAGTAGTAAAGGTCAATGGCAGGTGAACGCCCAGTGCTACAACAACATCAAACGAGAGCAGGAGGCACAGTCATCATGTTGAATGAACACTTTTTATTTTGATTGTCAGACAAGACCTGTGAGTCAAGAAGAAATGACAATTTTTTTGTGAATGAATTTTTGTGAAAATTTGATTTAAACACTGATATTTTTCAACAACAACAACAAACTCTCTGTCTGTGTCCATGTTTTGCCACGTTGTATTGGCGCGTTGCAAACGTTCTTATATTTCTTGTTTTTTAGTGTCACCGTTGGGTGGTTAGAGGAAAAGGTACCCTACGACACCAGTCACCATAGCAACAGTGTCAAAAAAAATTGGAAAAGTACTACCACGCTCCTTGGAAAGCGCGGACCATATTTGGGTGGTTAGAGGAGGGGGTACCCCTTTGGAATACGCAAGGGGTGCTGGGAAAAATAGAGGAAAAAATACGGGGTTGGGGTACCCCCTCCTTCATTATAGGCCAACCAGGTATCTTGGTGGAGATGACAGGTGTCACGCAACCAATCTCCATGAAGTGGGTGACTCACGTGATGTCTGTCACGTCATACCTTTCATGTGGGCGAGGCCTGCCATGTAGCAATAAATGAAGGGTAGCCCCCTACCCCCCTTCTCTTTGCCCAGGATTTTTTGCGAGGGCGAGTACAAACGGGAAACGATTTCACATGGAGGCACAACAATAATAATAATAATAATAATAATAATAATAATAATGATAATAATAATAATAATAATAATAATAATAATAATAGATTACGTGACCCTGCTGACCTGTATGGTATGTAGGTTCACATTTCAGGGAAAAGCAACGTCCATTAAGGTTGCCGGGTCCGGTCTAAAAGAAAAAGACTGCTGGCTGATAGAGATTGCAGGCTCAGGCCTTAGGATAAGACCGTTGACTAGGATCAGGTCAGAAAAAAGACTGCTAACCAGCAAGCTAGGCTCTCAGGAGAATTAGGATCGTAAGCACCGGCCCAATGGGGAGTACTGCTGGTTAGCTCAGTTAGAGAAGACCCCTGCCCATTAAGGCTTTAGCGGGGTGAGGCTTCAGAGGAAGACTACTGACCAGTCACAAAAAAAAAAAACAAATTTATGGCGTTTTCGCACGACGATTTTCCGTGATACATTATAATGCCTTGCAGCATACCCAACCACCTCCAACCCTCTCCGCAGAGGGCCCTTATTTGGACGGAAACTAGACCAAGAGGTAGGTACCTCACCTCCGGTCTTTGTTGAGCCCATACCTCTCTCTGTCAAACCTCTGTAGCTACAGACAGCTTAGAGTAGCTTCACGTAGCTCAAACATGAACATTTCTCAAGACAATAATTGTAGCAAAAGCAACCTTGGAGAGTTCACGTGACAATCACTTTTATTCACGTTCGTTACAATACAATTTCTGTGCAACTCGGTTCAGTTCTTGGTCTCAAAGTCAACTTTCTTTGTCTTCTTCGTCGTCTCTTCTTCTTCTTCTTCTTCTTCTTCTTCTTCTTCTTCTTCTTCTTCTTCTTCTTCTTCTTCTTCTTCTTCTTCTTCTTCTTCTTCTTCTTCGTCTTCTTCTTCCTCCTCCTCCTCCTCCTCTTCTTCTTCGTTCTTAGGGACTGGCCGCGGTTGAAAAATTCTGTTTAATAAAACTGGCAATAATGCATTGAAAAATTTGGCTTGAGCAACCGCTTCAGATGCCCCCTTTTCCAGTAACCGCTCCACTTGTTTTCCAAAGCGTGAACTAAGGGACTCTTGACTCCCATGGATCACCGCTGTTATATTCCTACTCACTGTCGTCTTCGTCCTCGGAATCAATTTCCATGTTTTCATCGTTATCTTCGAATTCTTTATCCTCTGAATCCTGGTTTATGCTTCCTTCATTTGAGCCGACTTCAGACACCACGTCCTCTGGGGAGAAAGTAGCCATGGTTGTACTTTCCCCTTGTTGTTTTTCTAAACGTTTCCAACTACCCCGTTTCTCGTGACGGTCTCTATTGTAGCTTCGACTGAATGGTTTTTGACAATACTGGCAAAGATGTGCCATACACTAACTCATGCGGACTCGGCGCTCTTTTACTCAAAATGAGCACCATGCGCTTGGCGCCTATTTATATATGTTCACAGCGCATCTCAATTTGAGTGAGTGACTCAAACTCATAATGAGCAATGCATTTTGAGTGGGAGTAACTCAGTTACTCGATGAGTTGCTCACCCTTATACTCATAGTGTATGAGTAACTCATAATGAGTTTTGCATGCGTGCCGTACTCAGTTCCTCGGAGCTACACGTGTTCATACTCATGCTTCAAACATCACTCTAAGCTCCAGTGAGTTACTCTGAGCTGCTCGCAGAGCTACGTAACTCGATGATTACTCATACTCAGTGCATGGATACCTTGTACGTAATGAGTTTCTTAAACTTATAATGATTTATGCACATTCACAATGAGTCATGCACGCCCCGAGTAGCTTTGAGCAGGTCCAAGTAGCTCCAAGCTGCTTTCCGAATTATTCCGATGCACTCCGAGTTGCTCTTGGAGCTCCTCTGAGATACTCTGAGCTACTCTCTGACTTACTCTGAGCTGCTACCCTCTGACCTACTCCGAGCTGATCTCCGAGTTACTATGAGTTACTCTGAACTGCTCTGAGCTGCCCTGAGCTACTCTGAGCTGCTCAGTGAACTATTTGAAGATATTTGCTCATTATGAGCATAAGTGGCTCAAAAGGAGCAACGCATTTTGAACATGAGTAACTCACTCAAAATGAGTAATGCATTTTGAGCGTGAGTAACTCAATCAATAAATTGCAACGTTTAAAAACTGGCGTAAAAACTAAAAACGTTACGATTTGAAATTTATATTTAAAGAAGCTAATATTACAACGGTAAAAAACTGGCGAAAAAGCTAAAAACGTTACGATTTAAAATTTGAAAAATATATAACATAAGCAGGATACGTGATACTATAATAACATAAGCTTAAATGATAGGGATAACGTACCGCGTTAAACTTTAAATACGTTACAGTTCGAAATAAGAAAGTGGAAAATATCAAACGAATACCAAAAAAATACAAAAAATACAACTGAAAATACAAACAAATACGGAGGATGAAAAATCGGAAAAATTGTCATGTTTCATCTCTCCTGTTTGTAATATAAGCTGTTTTAGTTGTTATTTTAGCATCATATTTTATACCCTTAGTTTAAATTGTAACGTTTTTGCCATTAAAGTCATTCTCTGTAAGACCCTGAAGAAGAAAGGCTGTGCCTTTTGAAATATTGGCAAAATATATAGTTTCCCTATCGTTGAATCAGCATTGCTTTTTTTATCGTATTTGGTTCTTTATTTTTTGCTGGTTAGATCCTTTACTACAGGATCCGGTACTTTTATTTTGTTACGGTGGTCCATGCAAAGTTTGTTGTTTTTTGGACATCTTAGTGCCTTTTGATTCAAGTTTCGATTTTTTCATATCAATATCACTTACTGCGACTGGCCAGGTGTGAGTATTCTTATTTTGCCTTCAAACAGTTTTCAGGAAAAAAAAAAAGGGAACGCTCTAGTACAGAGCTGGCTGGATTTAGCAACTCTAGACTAAGTGTCAACTTGAACCCAGTTAACTACCTAGTCAGTGAAACAAGTTCTGTACTACAGTTTCCGTTTTGATTTTAATTCTCGCTTATAATTAGCTTTTGACCGAGAGAAACGAAATCTTCGGTCAATCCTGCCGATTAGCGTTTACCGGTTTTCGCACAACTGTACCCAAGGCAACAGATGCGCAGCGCAGCGGGGACGCTCTAATGAACCGCTTTACGACGGTTTTACGAAATAAGGCAAAAAGAGAACAAAATTGAGCAAAACCTGGAAAACAACGTGGTTGCCATAATTTTTACCGGCAAGGCGTACTCTCGATTCAGCGTATAATGACCACAAAACCGTTCCTTATCGCTTTGACTCTGATACATAAGTTTCAAGACATATTTACCTTTGTTCTAGTAAGTGCGATCCTTTGTTGCTTTAATCCTTTTCGTAGTAATTATGGCTAAATACGTGTACATAATATTCTGGTAACAATTTTAAACACCGTTTGTTATAAAGGTTGTGTGGTGCCGATTTATCTGAAACTTGGTCCCTGAAATCTTTGAGGTTCTAGCACCTGTTCAATGTAATATGAAGGAAAAACGTCTTTTCATTTCCCCGATAATACACATTTTCTTTAAAAGCCACGTTCAAGAAAATTGCTGAAAATGTTCGTATATTCGTATCGATCTCAATAAAAGTACGCTTTTGATAAACTTCAAGCATTCCTCTTTCAGCGTCTAAAATATCTCAGCAATCGAATGCTGTTGAGCAGCTAAAAATTTGATTTCAAAACAGTTGCCCCTCTCGCAAATAAATAGTATCGGGCCACCTTAAAATATAACGACTTCTATCGATATGCAATGGTGCTTTTGCCATCCCATTAAAAAGAAATTAGTCAAAAGTAACCACGTCTGAATATTGGCAAGACGTTTGGTAACGGCCCCGTGGAACCACACCGAACGTGTCCTGGATTCCATAAGCCTTAAGTGCTATATGTTAGTTTATCCTTGCATCGAGTAGTTTGCTCTACAATGGAAACAACGCGACAAATTCAACGTTGACGATAATGAATTAACGCTATTAATAATACAAAATCCTAACAAGTACTCAATAACACTGCACACGTCTTCGAAACGTGACTTTATTGTAATTATTGGAAAAACATACTAAAATTGTCTACAAACATTGTTGAATTCTCTTTACTCTCGCTACGGAAAGCTTTTCAACAACACGCAAGTGTAATACACAAAATACAAACTCAAGTACGTGATTCGTCCTAATTTTAACACTAAGTATAAATAACGCCTACTTTACCAAATTAGTATTTTGTTTGCAGTTCGTGTGCAGCTCACAATTTCGTTTGATGTACACAAGTAAAATATTTCAAATCGCATAACTTTTGTAAGGCTAGGGACATCTTATGCCAATGAAATGCTTCCCTCAAAATTTCTTTCAATTCCCGTTTCGCTATCTTATAAAATAAATTTCATTTTCGTAAAATAAACATTTTTATTCATTTACCAAATAACAAAATTTGTAAACTGTAGCGTCCCTAGAGACGCGAGGCGTGACTAAATTACTTTTATTTAACACTTTTTACGATACCGACTTCATTATGTTTCCACCGCGAACTTGCAATATTTATTGCAAGACACTAGCTCTGAAAGCGCATATTTTTGATTAGTAAATTTGCTGCGTATGTACAATATTACGATTAACGATTCTCTAATATAAATTACTGTATCATTCCCTTCCCTTAAGACATCACGTGGAAACGAATGGCGCCTGCGCCAATCTAGTAACTGCACCATTACTTCATCGCCGTTACTTGGGATGCCACGTTGCGTGACAGTCGGCGATCCATAAAGGGGTGACACTTCCTAACTACGGCTTTAAAAGTAAGGACAATTTTCTAAGACTGAGTGTCGAATATTGATATTGCCCGAAGCAAGTATGTTTGAGGAGGAAGTAGCTGTAATAATCACAACGTATCAACCATGCATTTTTGTATCGCTAAGAAAACGTAAACTGAACTCTTTCCTCTAATAAGTGTCACCTAATTTTAGTTAAGGTCCACTGTTACATATTTCTTTTGACAAGTATGTGGAACGTTGTACGGTGACAGTTATTATTATTATTATTATGAAAAAAAGAAACATGTTAACATTCGCCTTATTATTTTTGTCACATCAAAGACAAGATTTTTGACAAGTTTTTTTTTTTTTCAGTGAATTGCTGAGAGTTTCAGCAACTAGATGCCCGCCATGCATGAAGTCTACAATTTGAGGCCACGCTTAACTACCCACGTGAGTTCATTCGTTTACTCTGGCTTTCAGCTTGAGAAGTTATGTGATAAAATGTTGCTTCTTGAGGGAATTACTAAAAATTTAATCACCGCTACAGGAAAATACGACTCACAAGCTTCAACCACGTATGCAAAGGTAATGAGCCCAGTTCCCTGAATTTAAGTCCTCCGCCGGAATCATCATCACCCTGCGGAACTCTTGAGAACGGGACCTTTTGGGATGAACGTCACGCAGTACGGAATAAATTGTTCTATCTTTAGACTGCTTGCTCGCGTAATTTGGATCTAGTTGGACGGCGTCTTTTCACCGCTGGTTGTCTAGCGCGGTTCTTGGTCAAATGACGTAAATGTACAGGAGTAGCTACAACAGAGAAAAAAGAAGAGCATTAGAAAGTGAGCATTCCAGACTGTTTACAATCGATTATTATCCCATGAGTTCGAACGCTTTAGTTCAAACGGTCGCCACTTTTAATATAACGAGGGAAATCATAGGAGAGTACTAAACTACTCAGAGGGTGGATGTGCTCCTCAGCACCCGCCCCCTGTGTAGTTTTCTAGCTCGTCATAAGAAACAAGATGGTGGCCGTTTGACGCATGGCTTTCTTTCTCAACGTCTTCGCGCTTCGCTTCAAGTATCAATGCCACGTTCTACAACTGGCCAGGTGAAAGTATTCTTATTTGGGCTTCAAACAGTTCTTGGAAAAAAAAACGGTCTAGTACAGAGCTGGCTGGATTTAACGACACTAGACTAAGTAATAATAATAATTAAGCAATAGAGAACTTTTTCCGTGTTTACATAGCCTCATCTAAACACGAGGGGGCCTGGGAGAATTCGAGACAGTTATGCAAACCCTCGCCTGCGGCTCGGTTTTGCATAACTTTCGAGAATTCTTTCAATCCCCGAGTGTCAAAAGCGTGGCAAAAACTTCACGCAAGATTTTTTTTTCATTTCGCTAAGCGATAAAGTTATGCCGAGTTGTGTTTTTTATTCAGCGCGCGTCTTTCTTTTGCTTGTTTTCCTCGGGCTCAGGGGGGAAGAGATAGCCAAATACCAAATCAAAATTTGGTAAATTTGTCTAAATTTCCTTAATATTTGTACTTGAAATTACTTTACGAGTCTTGCGAAAGCTTTGAAATGTTTTCAGATTGTGCCTGGAAACACAGAAAGCGTGACGTCACAACCGTGTTTACATACTCTCATCTAACCACACCTATCGACCAATGAGAGCGCGCGTACTATCTTAAATTTTTTATAATTAAGTAATCATAAAGTGCCAACTTTGAACTAATCAATGAAGCAATTTCTGTACTACAGTTTCTACTTAATTTTTTATTTTGGATTAAAATTAGCTTTTGTACGAGAAACGAAATTGTTTTCGCACAACCGGTTTTCGCACAACTGTGCCCAGAGCTAGAAAAAAGCAAATTACTCACCAGGGAGGTCAAAGGTGACTGCGTACTCCTCTCTCCTCTCTTCTTCTTCGACTCCTTCTAAGTCATCATCAGTTTGACCGTCGTCACTAGCTAAGTCCTCCTCACTGTCCCCTCTGGGGACGCGTGGACCTAAACTGGTCAGTTTTTCTGTTAGAAGAGCTCTGCGAGGAAAGAAAAGAAACTTTCAGTGAGCACAGCACTCCTTCACAGAGCCGGAGGTTAGGAGTATCACTCCACGCCGAACCAATGGTAAAAGGCTTGTGCTGCCTTTACTGTCACACTAGCAGATGGTGAGACCACAGGCATACCATCCCCAGTTTGTACAGTGAACTGTGCTTTATAAGTTATTACATAAGCTATTTCTAAAAGACAATTTGTTCTCTGAACGTAATTAAGCACAGTTAACTGATGAAAATGATGTTGTCATTAATTTTTCTGTGTTTGTTTGATGTAAGGTTCGCGAGAGAGGTTTTACAAATTTGAGGATTCCAAGGCAGGGAAACTTGAGTAGCAAAGTAACGCATTCACAGTCACATAAAATCACACTTGAGTATCTTGAGGAAGAAACTAACCTCTGTTCTCGCAGTTCAAAGAGCTGTTGTGTAAGTAGAAATTTTTCTTGTTCTTCGCCTTCTAAATCATTTTCGACTAAGCCTTCGTCCTGTGATTCAAAAGGAAACATCCAAAATCAAATAACACAAACAAGACACGACAGGTCTATTACAACGACTGACCAATAAATAATAAATACTGTCACACAAAAATGGTCGGGTTATGAGACCGGCACTCTAGAAACCGATATCTATACACTAACCACCAGGTTGCCGCGACTTTCCACAACAAAAAAACACTGTACCAGTTCGTCAAGACAGAGAAAATCAAATAAAGACAGATTTACACCCTACATCCCAAGCTTACAACGCCCGTGTGTCACATTTACACGGCTCGATATGCCTACAACATGCACTGAACCATTTGCTCTACTTCATTTTTTTTTACTTTTTGTACATTTTATTAAACCAAGCATCTGCTTGTGACTGTTACATGCAAAAGCCTTTTGATAATCGTAGCAGTAAACAAAATAAAGTAAATTACATACGAGTTAAGCGAGTTTCTCGGTGTCGCGAGAAATATGTTGACTTGCTCTATTGTGCTTTGGTGCACATTTCTTTGGAACTGTTTGTTTTACATCACTTGATGATCGTAACACCGAGAAGGAGCCAAGCCGTAAATCATGAAATCATTTTTTTAATTACTTTATTTAACAAACAACACACGTTACATTACAGTTGATAACAGAAAAAAAAAGGAAAAGAAAGACAAATTACAATTAATTATGAAGTCAAGCAAAACACTGCTGCAGTTAGCTAAGCCAGCGATCATTTTGAACTTACTTCTTCGTTGAGGTTCAACACTGACAGACGCTTGTGAGCTGTATCTGTCGCCTTGTCAAGCATCCGAATGTTGTTTAGAGTTGCCCGGATCTTGGACAACTGGCCGAGTATCAGAGTTTCCAGGCATCTAACAAACACAACAAAACAGATAAAAAGGTGAACGCCTTACAAATGCTTTGCGTAAGAAGCAATTCAAGATAATACACTTAACGGTAAGCGCCTGATGCATTTTAGGAATGCTTGGCTTTTTTATCAAATGAGCTACAGAAGGCTTAGGCAGGGGAAACCAAAAATTGTTCCGAGAAAACGAGAATTTGAGATAGCCAAACGCAGCATAAATAAATAACTCAGTAAGTCAACCTACGGTAACGAATTTCAGTTCGAGTTAGCGGGGGATTGGAGATAACTGGGGTTCGAGATAGCGGGGATACGAGATAACAGGGGTTCAAGATAGCGGGGGATACGGGATAACAGGGGTTCGAGATAGCGGGGGATACCAGATAACAGTGGTTCAAGATAGCGGGGGATACGAGATAACAGGGGTTCAAGATAGCGGGGGATATGAGATAACAGGGGTTCGAGATAGCGGGGGATACGAGATAACAGGGGTTCAAGATAGCGGGGGGATACGATATAACAGGGATTCAAGATAGCGGGGGATACAAGATAACAGGGGTTCAAGATAGCGGGGGATACGAGATAACAGGGGTTCAAGATAGCGGGGGATACGAGATAACAGGGGTTTGAGATAGCGGGGGATACCAGATAACAGGGGTTCAAGATAGCAGGGGATACGAGATAACACTGAGGAGTTCGAGATAGCGGGGGATACGAGATAACAGGGGTTCGAGATAGCGGGGGGGATACGAGATAACAGGGGTTCAAGATAGCGGGGGATACGAGATAACAGGGGTTCAAGATAGCGGGGGATACGAGATAACAGGGGTTCAAGATAGCGGGGGATACGAGATAACACTGAGGAGTTCGAGATAGCGGGGGATACGAGATAACGGGTTCAAGATAGCGGGGGAAACCAGATAACAGGGGTTCAAGATAGCGGGGGATACGAGACAACAGGGGTTCGAGATAGCGAGGGTCCACTGTATATCACGAAGATTTCGCTAAATACACCTAGAACACTAAAAATAAGGACTTGGTTATTTTTGCAAAACATAAATATATACTAGACTGGAAAATGATAACGAAATGCTTTAAAGCTGCAATCCATGTCTTTTGGTTTATCAACAAAATCGATATTCTCTCGTTGACGACTTCTTGATTATTCAATTAACAGATATAGCTACTACCTCGCAACTTTCATTTTATACATTGAAATCACTCACCTGGTTTGTTTGCCCACGTCTTGCATGCTCTCCAGCGCGCTCATTCCGGGGGGTGTCGCCATGACACACTGTGCCCAGATGATGGACAGAGCATTCGCGTTCATCAGATTTTCATCCTGATGTTGGGATATTCTGCAGGTGCAAAGTTAATAATTTTAAACAATTTTAGCAGTGAAATTGTATAACATACACAAAAAATCAACAAAGAAACAATCAAATAAATAAATTAACTGAAAACACACGCGATTGCTCTTCACCGAAACCACAACAAAGTCGCCACACAGAATGAAAGAGTTTTCGTAGAACAAAATGCCATCCCTGGATGGAATATTAGCCCGTTGGCTTTAAATAACTTTTAAGCTTCAGAAATTGCATCAGAAACAGAAAAAAAGCTTAGTCAATACCACGCACTTTCAAATTCTAACGTCGTATTGACGAAACGAAGGATAATTTCTGCCAAGATTCCTATCCCCCCTCCCCCCCCCCCCCCAAAAAAAACAATTATGGCGTGTACCCCTTACCTTGCAAGGTGAAACACAAGTCTTTCCAGTGTGTTTCTGCTTGCTCGAGGAAGCTTTTGCACCAAAGCATAGAGAGCTTGCAGTCGTAACTTTTCTTCACTTAGTTCTGAGAAACAAAGAAGACGAAGGCGGGTACGTCAGGAAAATACGACAAATTGAAAGAGACTGCACCATTTACTACGTGCAGCAAATTCATGAGAGAAAAAAAAATTGCGATATTCCTTAAAAAAAAAAAACCAAGTAAATAAATAAAACCAAATTTACCAAAGGTTGTATGACTGGATGACAAAAGGTGCAACCCACACATACACTTGTCAATGTTCTAACTGTTAAAAGCATCGCTTCAAGCCCGTTTTCACCTTTTGTCATCAAACTTCTCCATGTTAACTAAATTTCATGTGCTCTTGCCAGTTATAATGTCTGCGAGATTATTGAGTGAATTTTAAGCTGTCATTATGGAGACGATGACTTTAGTAAAGCTCGCCGTCTTCACGTGACTCACCAGCAGTGCGCATGAAATCCATGTAGAGATCAGCCGAGATAACAGGAACCGCCAACTGTCTGAAGAACAATTTTAACACTCCAGCTACCACGTGAACAGAAAATTCCTCTAAATTTACAGCATCAATTCCTGCAAAGCATTACAGTCTTCAATTAGTGATCTCCAATGCTGGAAGACGAGACTAGATCAAAAGCAAAACCTTGAATAAAAACCTTCAATAAAATTATTTACAATGCCACTGACCTAAAGTACAAAGGTCGTTCTTTAGTTTTTTAACCGAAACACCACTGGGAGATTTTCTGTAAAGGCCCTCTGTATATAAACCTGTCGAAACAAAGGCAGAGCACTCAATTCCAAACTCAAAACAACACTGAAAAGTCTTTTTCGATAACTGGCTTACAGATTCAGAAACACTGGATCAGAAATTGCACTAATTGCCTCAAAATAAAGTGATCGACAGCACACTAAAGTGGCTTACCTCTTTTTTCAATGTCGTTAATGAGTTTGTCGACTAGGGGTGGGACAGAGTTTTCGTTTGTCACGAGACACGACAGGTCACCACCAAACAGTTCCGCCTGAAGAGGAAAAAAAAAGTACAGGTTAACAGGCCATTATAAAAAGGCAGGAACGGTGGACATCTCAGGGCAATATACACGAACAGAGGTGGATACGTTGCTTGTTCATCTCGGGTTGTCCTTCTCAGTGGTCAAACGTACAGCGCGTGCGCAGTTACCGCCATAATTTTGCTAAGAAAACTACAGGCAAATGTGCACAATTTCACTCTAACCGAAAAACTTGACGGCGTTCTGTAAACTTAAGCTTTTTGTGTTCTGTGTTCAAAATGAAGTAGCTGTCTTGAAAAGAAAATTAAATGCCATGTCAGGTGCTGTGGTATTCAAAAGTTTTCGCCGTGAAACAAAAGTCTTCACCCAAAAAGATGGCAGAGAGACTGAGCAACAGTTACCAAAGTTCAGAATTCAATAAAACAATTATTCCACTCGGGTTTGTTGGATTTGAGGTGATTGTAACCTGCTCAGCGCTATGCGCCCCTTTGGTTATTTGTCACTACAAATCGAACACGCGCTCGTCAAATAATTGTTAAATAAGACGCGGAAAGTGCCAGTGCACAGGGCTCCCCACAAAAGGAAAGGACGACTCCCACTGCAGGGATCCCCACAAAGAAAATAGTATTGTGAGCCTGATATGTTACTTACTTTTCCCTTGGATTTGTTGGAACCTTTTCGGCAAATGTTTTGAGACTTGGCGTGGCACTTCTTGTGGCAAGTAAATCTGCACTCTGCGATGAAAAATATTTAAGTAATCACATGATTTATCCAGGTATCCATGAAACAACCATCTGAGAAACACACGAGTGGCTCACGGCACATTCTAATCGGGATCAGAATAAATCAGGGACAAAAACGGAACGCGGTACACACCAAACTTTTCCTTTCACTTTTTCGCTTTGTAGGTTATTTGTCTGTTTCAATACGTTTGCTTTAGTTTTCTGTCTTTCTGTCTAACAGTCTGTCAGTCTTTCAGTCAGTCAGTCAGTCAGTCAGTCGGTCAGTCAGTCAGTCAGTCGGTCAGTCAGTCAGTCAGTCAGTCAGTCAGTCAGTCAGTCCGTCCGTCCGTCCGTCCGTCCGTCCGTCCGTCTGTCTGTCTGTCTGTCTGTCTGTCTGTGAGACTGACTTCGGTTTTTGTTTGTTCGATTTACTCTTAACAATGATTGTATAGTAAGAATGGAAAAAATTCAAACCGGTTGTTCAACCTTTCATTATGCTGTACACCGTACAAGGTGAATTTTTTTCCGACCTTAAGCACTTTGGCGTGAAAATGTTAACTCTGTTGGACAAAAAGGAATGCGTTACCCTGGCAAACGAATCCCTTGTCGAGTCCCCAGATGAACCCACCGCAGTGCTCACAGAACGTTGGGATACTGAACTGAGTGGTGGAGAACTTGTGCCCGTTAAACTCCTGAAAAGGAATCACAGAATCTGGGGTGAGTTTACAAAAGAGGTATTTTAACGACGATTCTCGCTACCAGCATGCTTAACATGTGTTAACACGTCGCACGTAAACCATAAATTTTTAACCCTCTAGGCCTGAATATCAACATGCATGTTCTCCTTACTGTTTTCCATCCATATATATCTTATGATGATCGTACCTTAAACATGAACACATTTTAGTTTTGGTGATCATTTCTTTTTTTCTCATAACCTTTATTAGTAGTGATACTGAAAGGAGACATGAGATGCTTGTCACTACAGGGGCTTTAAAGGGATAGAAAAATCACATCGTTCTTAAAAACCTATTCGTACGCCACCACTACAAAACCAAAACAAAGCCAAACATTTCTTCTTATCAATTTTTTTCCTGAAGCAATAACGCCTAAGTAAAACAAAAAATAAAGACAAAAAACGAACACAGGAACAGGCAGTAGGATTAACAGAAAAATAAATACGTGGTAGAACCAGGCGACGGGGATAAAAAACCTGCTTTCGACATTTAGCTCAGTAAAATAGATGTATGGAAGAAAAAACGAAGTAATTACAAGAAATAAATAAATTAATTAATTAATTAGTCAAGAAAAATTTGGTTACTGTAAAAATTGGCATAAAGCGAACTAAAAATATATGTTACTGCACGTAACTATTTCTAGTTACCAGACGAGGAATGGCTGTAAGTCATAATTTCTACAAAGGAAATAACACTGACTGAATGCAAATGCACCCTGAGACGAATATACTAGACAACGCCAATGTGGCAAATAGAGTTCGGTTAATGTAAGTTTAACAGTCATGGCGGTAATACAGTTAATTACGCCACCGACAAACAGATTCCATACCATCCCACATCGTTGAAGACATCTTTGTTGTACACGAATGTTTGATGGTAGTCAACAACATTGAACTTTATTAGCGAAAGAGCAAACAAAATCGAACCCAAAGAGTAATGCCTAAACGTTAAAATCGCTTAAATAAAATTCCACAGCAAAAAGCGAAAAGATTGAGCCACGTTCAACAAGGGCGAGAAAAATATTATTTCGTACCAGTCAATTTAGCGACAGATTTCATAACCAGCGTTTCGGTTACATAACATAGCAAAGGTACAACGTAAAGAAGGACAGAAAAATTAACGTTAATATAATGAAGTGTCCGTTCAAATTAGCTAAGTATCAGTTAATGCAATAACTGGAAAAGCAATTAGGAGAAGGTCGCCACTGACGTTACCTTCCATTGTCAATTTACCAAATTAGAGTAATGTTAATTAATGGCACACGTACCACACGGTTATCGAAACTTGCTGTACGACTCCTGACTCCAATACTCGACCATCTCCTCAACCTACTCACAGGGACATCACTTGGAGTATCATTTGTCGACGAACACGCCATAGCACTGTCACTAAATTTTTTCATAACGCACTAAAAGAAAATCGAACACTAGACCTTGCCGACTGCCGTTGACGTAGGTTTCATCGCGCATTTTTATTGGTTGCTTATTTTTAATGTATTCGCAATTATTTTGAGCGTTTTCATTTTATGCAAATTTTATGTGGTGGTTGTGCCAAAGCTAGACGACATTGAAAAAGTAATTTTTGTTACTTGAAAATCACAGAATTGAAAGCAACACAAAAGGAGATGAAAAACGTCTTAAGATAGGATTTCTTTTGTTTCAATTTGTTTTTCCGACTACGTGTTTAAAGCAAATTATTTTAAAGTTACTTATCTCTTAGCCCGCTTAGCAAGCGTTTCCGTAAGCATTTCTATGCATGAAAAAGGTTTTCGCACGAATAGAAGGTTTGCTTTCGTCTGAAGTTTTCGCGGGCAAAATGCGAAAAACTGAAACGTTTCCTGTGAAGGCTACGGAAATCTATTCTAGAATCTAGAATTCTAGAATAGAATACGAAAATCTATTCTAGAATCTAGAATTCTAGAATCTAGAATTTTTGGAATTCTAACTATCTGACCAGCAAACAAAACAGTCGATTCCCCAGGCGATTGCGAGTACCTTTCGCGCACATTGGTACGCGAAATAGAAACATATATGAAGCCCGCGGGTCGCACTTGAAGGCTGATAGTTGCAGGACGAGAAGTTTGGACGGCCATTCTTGTGGAACTAGCCAAACCTTCCTACCATGCACCCAGTCAATACGAGCAACTCGCTACTAAGGCCACTTATTTTGGTCTGACAAAAGCAGCTTGTTTTTTCTAAATACACCACAATCATATCACACTGTAAATACTACCACTAGATGATATAAGCGGGATTCCACCGTAAATACAACCTTTCTATATCGTGTCATTCATGACAGGGGGAGGGAAAGGATTTTTCGGCGATGCCACTCAACTACGACAACATGGTCTATAAGGAAACTTCGGGAAAAGACGCTATATCTGTACCCTTTTCCTCAAGCATGAATTAAACTTTTCGACTCCATACATTTATTTAGACAGTAGCACCTAAAGTCCTTAGACTAAATGGTTGGTTTCTTTATCACTACCACACAATCTTTCTTGGTAAACATTAACACTTACTGTGAGCTCTGAGGACTTTCGCTTCTTCACATGAGCTTTCTTGTGATGCTTTTTGAAAAAAAAAAAAAAAAAGAATAATGGAGAGTCAACATCACCGCTACAAGGAGGAAGGGAACTTAATATGTTATAGTGTAAAATAATAATTTAGATACAAACTTCTAAGCGTACGATGGTTGCCGCCGAGTCATTGTGGTTGTTTGCAGAAACAAAAAACACTGTTGCAGAAAATATTTATGAATTAGAATATCAGTGTTTCCCCAAAACATCTCCCCGTTTGTGCGTACGCGTAAATATTTGCTGCACAAGCAACATTTTCTAAAAAAGAGAGACACCTTTCTAGCGTGTCGAGGCACTTTGCTTCCGCAACAGACGTTCCCTGCGTGTACAAACGGGAAATCAACTTAGCAAACACTGACGTTCATAAATGTTTCCACAATTCTAATTTGCGTGCAAAATCAACAGTACTCTAACTGAGTGAGTGGTTCTCCTCTTACCTTGGCCGGTTTGGACGGGGTGTGCGTTCTGTAAACAAACAAAAGGGGGGAAAATTCAATAAGAAAGACATCCAGGGATTTTCCCGTTTCTGATGATGTTACGATCGAAGTAGAATAAGGATCAAAGCTAAATTAACCCTTTAAGCCATGACAGTGATAAGCTTTAAATTTTTCCTTATAATATCAATGCATTTTCGAGCATACAGATCATGAAAATTAAGTATGTGATCACCAAACACAACTTCTCCCCACTAGAATTACAATAAATCTATGAAGTCCAGTATAAGGAAAATTTGTTTTTGAACACTGGGGATTTTAATAAGGGTGAACGCAAACGCGCGAAAGGCAACGATTGGCTTTTTGGTTTGGCGCCTGATTGGTTGAAGAAAGTCTAGGTCCTGACTGGTTAAAGAACATTACACGAGGTTTTTCTTTCAACCTTTTACACATTTTACCAAGCAACGTTAAATCAAAATCGCGATTACGTGAACAATTTTGCGACAGTGTGAACGAACGAAATGCCTTTATATGTGTGTACTGTTACTTATTACAATATTAGCAGTCTCAAAAGGTTATTTTTTTTAGGCTTGAAGGAACCCGAACCCACGCAATTGCGATAAATGTATAACGGGCGGTTGGTTCAGTCGTTGCGCCGATATCGCAAGTTCACGGGTTTGCGTCTCGTCTAACTCTTTAAGCCCCAATATCCACATACAAATTCTCCAGACTGATCTCCGTACAATTCCTTAAAGTATTAATTGAGAGAATTTGTTAAAAGATCAAAGCAATTTCCTTTTGGTGATCATTAACATTTTATTAATTCTCATTACCTTTTCCCTTGTTTATGTATTGATATTGTTAGGAGAAAATTGATGTTGGTCACTCTTGGGACTTAAAGGGTTTAAGCCAATTTTTCAGTTTTTCAGGTTTACAACTACTCAAGTGTCGGTCTCTCCCCTCTCTGAAGTGATGACTTTTCATACTCAAGATAAAGCCCTCCTGGCAAGATGTATTCAACATTCTTAATAAACTAACAATGACCATCACAGTTACCTTGAGGTGATAAACTCAGACAGCACTCCAGCAAACGCGTTTACACCCATAGTGACAGGGAAACTGTCTATAATCCGCTCACTTCTTATTATTTTGTTCAGTGTGAACTCAAACTGGCCCATCAAGTCTTCATACTTCAGCGTAAACGTCGTGTCTCCCTGTGACAGGAAAAAAATATGAAAAGACAAGTCTTAGACATCCTGTATTCTCATAGATTTACCTCTTTACTGTCGATGAGCGAATCCGTAAGCGCGACACTCACAATCGGGACACACTATGGCGACAGGTCGCAGGGACATGACGCAGGGTAGGTCGCAGCGACGATTCCCTTCGTGTGACACACCATTTCTAATGAGAACGGCAATCCCTATTGCTGCGACAGACGTTTCTTCCCTCAACAGGCCTCATAAATTCAAACATTTTTCAGTGAATTAGTGCGTAAAGCGATTATTGCTAACAGTTTTTCTCACATCTCACACTGAACTGACCGGTTTTTACCCCAAGACACAATACACTGTCCAGAAAGAATTCTACTGTTGTCACTTTCATGATTCCCAAAGTTGTTAATCCACATGATCGGATAGCATGGTCTAAATGTTTGAATGTGAAGATAACATCCTAGAGTTTTGACAACAAAAATAACAGACAAGGAACAACGCTTTCCTGTGCTGCTGATTACATGCTGTATAAGGTGATTCCAACTTATGAGTCAGAAAATCCTGAAGAATGGAGATTCAAACAATAGCCATTAAAAAAAGCACTTCCAGTTCTGTTTGGTACGAGTGTGAATTGAGACTATAGAACATTACTTTATTATTTGTGGAGTGTTTGTTCGCTTGCTTTTGTTAGTTTGTTTTTGTTTGTTTTCGATATGTTTCAAAATAAAAGGACTCAGTTTCAAATGGAACGATCACCGACAAAAGTATACAGTTCAACGCCTTCATCTCTTCAATCCAATCACGTAACGTTTTATAAAACAAATCAACGTCAAATTACACTCAGCCAACGGTTTGACAATACTGAATTTAAGTTAACTTAGTCTTACCTTCATGAGCACAGAGTAAGATGAAATAAGCTGCATGTGAAATTCTTGAAGAGCTTTTCTAAACACCCGGTCGACAATGGTGTCTCGTTTATTCTCTTCTTTGTTCAGAATTGAGACCTGAGAAAAAGCGAAAAAAGGTAAAATGACAGCCATTTTGTTTATACCTCTAGTTTTGCGCTTATCTGTGTGTAATGGGTCGAGTTTTAGCGCTTCAACATCCACTTTTTGTGAAGCTCCAAGTCCACACCATGGTGGGACCTTCTGCGTTTGATTGTCTTTGAGTTTGCATCGACGCCCCTAAATAAGAACTTCGAGTAAGTTTTTTTTTCATTGGTTTTCGTCTCTCATCGGTTCACCCTCAGTGCACTCCACCACAAAAAGAATATAATATTTGAAAACAACAAGAACAACATGTATAAACTCTAGTTCCATTTGCGATCTGAGGACCACAACGCTTGCGCTATTACGTGCAAAACGAGACTTGGAAAAGCAATACCGCATTGACGCCCTTCCATGCAACGTCCGTGAAATAGAAGCAAAGGACTCCGTAGTTCGTACCTTTTTCATCAAAAACGCCTCCAGCTCACCCAACTCCTCACTTCCCCTCAGCATTTTCTTGCCGCTATTTTTCCACTGCACGGGGCCTGGGGTGACAGTACAGCTAACTATCTTGGTCTGCTTTAAAGCCTTGGTCAGGTCTGCGAAAACACAAAGCGTAAGCTTCACAAATGAAAGACGTGTGTACAAAAAAGTTAGATACCGAATGAAGTCAAAAAGTAACAGTGATGTCGTACTTGGTTAACAAGCGGCCGAGCTTTACTACATGGTAACTGGTTTAAACCCACGAGTAATATCATACGTCAGTGAAGTGGGATCGTCCGAGTGAATGTAGACTGAGAAGGACTGTTTGTGATGACATTGACTGACGTTTCAACAACCTGAGTGGAAGTCATCATCAGAGTCAAGACTACTGACAATCTTAGCCAAATGCCTTACGAACATTTCCTTTATTCTGTCATTTTGTAATCAAATCTAACATCGCCGATAATTTACTTGACAAATAATTCATCTTAAAAATCTCTCCTTCCCGCACCCCCTAAACAACGTTGAAGTCCATAAACTGTACAAGTATTTAGTCTCATGTGAATTATGAAGCTCATGTGAACAGCTTCTAACCTTCATGCGAAGCAGCTCCTCCGTGTAAATCACCAGATTTCTTCGCCGCAGTTCTGTTCAAATTAGAATCGGACCTTCTTCTAATAGAGTTGCTGCGCGCAATTTTACGAAGGAATCCTTTCTTCACTTTCCCGCCATACTCTCCACGGTGCAAGCTACCGGGAAAATTTGGCTTCACAAATGCCATGTCATCCACAGATGACGGAGGAGGCCTGGTACTACGGTCATCCAAAACGTCTGAAGCGCTAAACCGCTGACCAGATTTCGCTTTGGAGGACAGGCGTCTTCGAATACTGCTCGTCAGTTTTCGGGAGAACGTCGAGGGTTTTAGTTCATCTGGGATATCTTCTGCTGACTCTGCCGTGGGTGTCGTGGGAGATGGAATGGGACTAAGCTTACTGAAAACAAGCCTTGGGGGTTTGGTTGGCGCAAGTTCAATCTGGGGAGGCCGAGGGTGTCGTTTGGTTTCAGGGCTATTCGGTTCTGAGCTTGACCTCTGACGGATCATCTAGGTAAGGAAAAAGAACCGTTAAATTACAGTACGGAAGTAAAGGCCCTCGAAAAGTAATAGCCTAAAACACAACTTGACTTTCAACGAGCTTCGATTAAGAGAAAAGAAACTTTACAGATGTTTAGAAAAGTGACGGTATGACTTAGGATCTGAAAGTATCCTACCAAGATATATCAGCCCATACAAGGTGCAAGTTTCACCTATTCGAGAGTCTCAAACCTGACTTTTTGTCACGTAGTTCTAACTTTCGAGTCCGTGGACGACTTCCTACAGTGTGTCCATTCAAATGAAAGCTTCTGTCGGTACTTTCTGGGGATGGGTTTATAGATGGTTCTAGCTTTTTAATCTGTATATGAGTATGACTATTCAATTTTTTGCTCTTGTAACTAAGGCGCCCTTAAGAGTGAGAGCGCGACTGCAGGTTATCGCAGGAATGACGAAGGAAACACCTCTGGCAGACAGCCATCAAGAAAAGAACAAGTTAGAGTGCTTCAAAAATGATCGTAAAAGTTCATCAATAGTTGCACAAATATTACAGACTGAACTTGGCCAAAGCTTTTCAAACATACCTTGCCTGTCGACTCATTTTGCGGTACTGATCCCTCAAACAGTTTGGATACATTCTTTACCCTGGAAAAAAAATTCAATTCAGCACACTTATTCGAAAACGCCTCTTCCGAACGATACTGAGGATCTGAAATACTCTGCCATTACACGAAAGCCTTTGCACCTCCCTCGACTCTTTCAACAAGAATTAAAATGAATTTATTAACTCATTTTACTCGCTTAAGATAATTTTCTATCCGATTAATAGTATTTTTGCCATCTTTTTTGTTGTAGCCAAAAAATTAACATTTCAAGTTTAGCCTTGTTTTCAAACGTTTTTTCCCCTTTTTTTTGCTTGTAAAGCCAAACACTTGTAAGATTACTTTAATTTCCGGAAAGCCATCGCTCTATAAACAGCTAAATGCAAAAGAAAGGCAACGACACTTGGCTGTTCTTACTTAGAAGTAGACCGGTCCCTCGGCAACCATGGGTTCTCATCTTCTCCGTTTTGAGCTCTGTTTGCCATTTCGTGGTTTTCTTTTAGGTCGTCTTCAGAAGTAATATCATCTTCAGAGTAACGCGTTTCGTAGCGGGACGGGTCGCTCAACGATCGACTGAGGGACCGCGTCGGAGATGGTTCCTGCCGACTAAACGACAACCAAAACAGAGTTCAATGTTATGACTGTTACATGTGTGGTGTATGCCTTCACAGTGGTACTGCTTTTAACGTAGCAGGTCAATTTTCACATATTTTCGGTAAGAAGGCCACTTCATAGTCGAAAATTTCAGCTTAGCTAGCGCTTACATATCGAAACGACAACGCGATATCGAGCGTAAAAAGAGTATCGGCCCGTACTTAGCGTATTCCATAACTTACGAGGAAAAAACTATAACATTTCAATTTTCAATGTACTCATATTTATTTTAATTGTATATCGTTTTGTTGAATTACGAAAACTTACGGTGAGACACCCGTGTCGAAGGAATCGCGTGCTAACATTAGCTCTTTGTGTTGTTTAACTCTGTCTGCATGCCTGCAGAAAGATCATAATACAACAAACGTTCAATATTCATTCCCAACAAGAAGGTAACATCATTCGTATGTCATCCAAATCGTCCCACTTCACTAATAAGCTAGAAAGACTTGACTGCCCACCACTTGACAAAGAAATTTGCGACCAAATTCCACAGAGTTTCGTGAACATAAATAGTGGACAAGCGTTCAAAATCACAACAATTTGTCAAACTTTTTCGCTTTTCTTTTCTTTAAACCTAGTTTGAATATTCCTGATTTGTTCAAGACCCTGTGTCAGTTTCTTGTGTTTCACGATTTTGTTCCAGGCACTGAAAGCAGTTTTCAATTTACTTACTCTCTTGTCGACTTTTCTATGACCATAGAAACTGATAGTAACAAAATTCAAACACAAACACTCGTCAAAGGTCGTAAGGACCCTTTGATTGGCTGTGTTTGATAGTTTGGTTTGCTTTCTGTTTTCTACCTTACTCTGACTCGTTTTTACCAGTGCTAATATCACTGTTTCCGCTGTACATGAAAAACGCGAAAATGAATTGTCTCCAATTGCCTATGTGTTTCAATTAAGTTATAATTCAACAGCAAGTACATAATCAAGAGAACAGTCTAACGAACCTTTTCCTCGTCAGGTATCCCCTTGCGTAACTCTGTAGTAAAATCACTCTGTCACGTATACCAAGATAGTAACGCCGAGCCACGTACATTCGCCAAAAGGACTGGATTCGAAGGGTGGCAAGCGCCTGCAGTTCGAGTTCGGCACGGACCATGTAACCGCGCCATGCGGCCTAAGGTAAAGATGGGAACATCAACGACAGAAAACAAAATGAAAACAATTATCGTTAAAAGTGCAGTCACAAGCAAGCAAGCCAAATTTACCCCTCAAGGCCAAATTTCATCCATACCACCCCTATAACACGAACACCTTCAGAATGGGGAACTTAATTTGTCCCGATCACGTCCGGTGTAAGATGAAATTCTGTATAGTGTTCCACTTATAATATTTTTTAGCTCTTTGTGAAGGCATCATTGGCGATTCTCGTTCAGGCAAAACTCTCCAATAAGGACACCAAAGGGTTACAGACGAGCGTCAGTGTATGAAGATCTCCTTATTAGAGCGACAAGGATCATACATACTTTGAGTATCTCCGGGAGCAAGTGAATTGTCCGTCATAAGGGGGAAGTGGGGGCAAGGGCGTGACTGTACTAGTATTCCCCCGGGTACTCCCCCTCTTATTAGTCGCGATCTCCCAACTGGGAATCGGTTCACAGTTGAAGGCTGTAACTGGAACCTCTCCCCTAAGCGGCCACCTCCCTTCAGCGACCACATTTACATGAACCCGTAAGAAAGAGCTCTCAATCAAACATTTAATTTAGAATCTGTTGTAAGCGACCTTTTCCCTAACAGACCATCCTTACGAGATCTCATTCAAATGAAATCTCAGACTCTGTCTTTAGAATCTCTTATAGGCGACCACTCCCCCAAGATCCCGTTTGAATCAGTCAAATCTCATTCTAACACTGTTTGAACAACAGAGTTCCTCTGTCGATGGTACTATCGTGTGATAGGTTGCCCGAGGAAAATTTATGTTCACAACAAGTTCGAGGACTTATACACATAGGGCCTGAGACAGAAGGACTCTATTATTTTTATTGAACAACGCTAAATTTAGGGCGAAAATTGCCAAAAACAGGCACTATGCGCTGATAGGTGCCCGCTGAGGAGAGACACTATCGCGTCACGTGATTGATTTCGACTAATGGGAGCACGCCAAAATCTAGCGTTGTACTCACATCTCTTTGAGGACACCCGTCCCTCCTCGTAAGTGACCATTTCTCCTCACCGAGAGGATGGTAACTGATTTAATCGTAGCGAATGTTTACTGTAAATGTTAAACGGATAAAGCAGGAAAGCAAGCTGTGTAATCTTGGTCGCACCTGAATCACTATGGCAGCATTTCGTTGCCTGAGAAAATGCCTCCTCTGCAGGACTCCCTTGATCCAGCGCTGTAGAATACAGATCTTGTGGATCTGCTCAGAGTGAAGACGCGATTGTAACAGAGAGTGCTGACTGTCTCGCAGGAAGATCTAAAACAAGACAAAAAAGTAAACAGAATTTGATGTCATGAAACACTATCAAGAGTCTGAGGATCGAATCCAAAAATGTGACTTTTAAAATTAAGCTATCGAGAAGGTGGGTAAAGTGCTAAGTTTGACCATTCGAATAAGGTCTATTTGGGTTGTTGGGCTCTTCCTATGGTGCTGTTTGATACGCTGTGCAAGGTGGTCTAACTGTTGAGTCTGTTGATGAAATCTTAAAGTGTGACCATTCCAATGAAAGCTACTGAGCAGTGCTTTCCTGTGGTGCTGTTTATCATGCTGTACAAGGCGGCTCTAACTATTGAGTCAGTGTGACTATTCAAGTGACAGTGTGACCTTTCAAATGAAAGCTAATGACCAATACTTTCTTGTGTGGCTGTTTACTATGCTGTACGTGGTGGCTCTAACTTTTGAGGGAGACTATTCAAATGAATGATCGACAGGGTGACCACTCAAATCAAAGCTACTAACCAGTACTTCCCTGTGGTGCCGTCCATCGGGCTATACAAGGTGATTCTAACTTTTGAGGCCCTAGATGAATTACAAAACTATGACTATTCTTATCAAAGCTACTGAACAGTACTTTCCTTTAGCGTCTGTTTCAGTTTGTTTTTAAATGTTTCCGAATTTAGGTACTCTAAATGCTGACAGAGTTGAAGTCAGATGTACTCACCTTCTCCTTGCCCATCTGATATTCCCGCGGGTCCAACCCGAAGGACTCCAGAAGGGAAGGCATCCTCTCTCGTAAATTTCCATTCTCTTCTCGCGGAAACAACAAGCTGTAGCGCTTCAAGAATTCCTGGTGAGGAAAACAACGATAGTTTAAAATAAGTTTGAAGATGTTAGAGCAGTTTTCAACTGAGTGTCGAAAGTAATGTTGTGCTTGCTTTGGTTTTGCGTCACTTCGCTCTCTGATTGGGTAAAAAGCTCGCGCCACTTTCTCAGCCAATCAGACGAAAAACAAAAACCAATCGTCACTTGCTCCCATGCGTTTTCCCGCGCTAAACGCTAATTACTTGTACTTGCTTCGATTTCTAATTGGTTTATTTTGTGTTTTGTTTCTTCTGTGATTGGTTTGAGTAATTACTTTGGTTTTGGTTTTACGACACTCATTTGAAAACCGCTCTAAAGCGTCATTCTGGAGCTGCTTTCGTTTTTGTGTGCGGAAAGCTATGATTGGTTTAAAGACTCGTGCAACTTCCTCTGACCAATGAGCACGCTGATTTTTAACCAATAAGAAGCAAATCCAGGACTACCCGTGACTTGGCTTATACTCGCTTTGCCGCGCTTGGCACGAGTTGCACATTTTCCCGCGCTTAACACTGGTTTCATGTTTCCCCGTGCTTGGCAACGGTTGCACGTGATCCCGTGCTTGGCACCGGTTTCATGTTTTTGGCGTTCGAGATCCGACTGGCTCATTGCGTTAATTGCCTTTGTAGTGAATGAACAATTGTGTTTTATCCAGTTTGGTTCATTCACTTCACATTAAGAGCCCTAGAGCGGGACAATGCAATTAAAGTCTCGTGAATGTCAAGTGCCATAAAGCGCGCTTAAAATACCAACAAAACCACAACATGACCTTTCATAGTTACTGGCCCTCTCTATTAAATGCTATTTGCGGCGAGCATAAGAAGAGGGAAAAGCACAACAAGCCATTCACGCGATGAAAAACCTCGCGTGACGAGGATCTAAATATCGCGTGACCTGTGCTTTGTCTTTCGCAGCAAGATAACGTCTACTTTTGGCACAATTATCGCAGCACAGGAACGTAGCCTCTATAGCTTCGCGAGTCCTTTGGCCAGTGTCTTCAGAAACAGGTGTTTTACAGGAAATCGTCAGCACAGCTTAGCCAAATAAAAACCCGCTTCCCTAATCCACATGCAAAAATAACTCAACCTGTACAAAAGAGGCCTTTTTGCCAGGTATTTACACGAAAAAATTTTTTTTCAAGGCCAAATGCGCGAGTGCAAGCTTACAACATTAACCAAACAAATCTTTATATAACCTAATTCGTCTTCGGTCAAAGTTCTTCCGGGAAGGAATCTTAAAGAAGAAGAGTAAAACACGGCTAGAGGTCGCATTTAATGATCGTGTGATTGGATTTAAAGTGAGAATAAATTAGATTAAGTCTACAAAATTGTTTTTGTTTTGGATAACAGAAAAGAGCAAATGAAGTCTCATGCGAGCAGATGACCGGCGTAATGGAAAAGATAAGTACTGCTGAACTGCTAGTTACGCAGTTTTCGTTACTTTCTTAACAGTTGACGTTTTATGAAGCTTCTTTAGGGGTTGGAAAGCCCAGACATGTTCTACCTAACATCGTCAAACAGATTCCAGACGCAATATGACCCCTAGATATATTTGCCAGAATTGTCTCCATTATTAGCCACAGGAAAAGTTATAAGCCGGCAGAAAAACCATTAAGCAGAGACAAAAATCCCCTCAGATCCTACTTCAAATGGTATGTTAATAATTTATTTTCCTCCAAGAGCCCTTCAATGTTACGTAATGTGTTATGTGGTGTGATTCAGACATTTGAGTCTACGGATGAAATTTTTTGGGTGGAAGTTGTTGAGTAGTACTTTTCTGTGGTTGTGATGAACATACGTTACGTTATAAAGTGGTGACAATTTTTGATACTGTGGATGAAATCCTAAACTGTGACCATTTAACGGAAAGCTATTAAGCAGCAATTTCCTGTGTGGCTGTTTATTATACTGTACAAGAAGGTTCTAACTTCCAAGTCTCTGGAGTGTAACCACTTAAAGGGGCTATGTCACGGCAGTCCAGTCCAATTTGTTTGCTTTGCTTTTTCAACTACTCGCCCTTACTCGCTATGGAACAAAACGTTAGCGAAGAAATTTCTAGTAAATGACAAAATCACAGCTTCGTGACAAACAATATATTAAATTCACAAACAACAGAGATAAACTATGAAACACTGTTAGGCTGAACGGTTTTCAAAAACGCCAGTTGCAGTCCGTTTTAATCTTCTTCAATTTGGCCCATCCGTGCCTTCTTTTGCATTTGCTGTGTTATTTAAACCTTTCGTCAATGTTTTTAACGGTTATTTTTATGTTTCGGTCAATTTGGTAGCCAGGTCCTAGTGGCTGAATTTGGCTAACTTTTGTGACACAGCTCCTTTAACTCAAAGCTATTGAACAGTAGTGAGTACTTTCCGATGGAACTGTTTGCTTTTTAACCCTGCCACGTTTTGCGTTTTAGTCTGTCGATAATATACTCTGCTGTGGATTGCTGAGTACTTTCTTATATATATCCAGTGCTGTTTAAGTTTCGACGCCGTACTTAACACAACAAAAATTTGGGATTTTTCCTGAAATACTCGCTGGAGAAAACCACTCAAGTACTGTCTGGAGTAACAAGTCAAGCAAGTCTAATTATATAAAGTAATAATACCCGTGACATGTTAAACCTGCTAAACAGGATGAGTGGCACGCATGTCGCATTCTAGAATAAGCGCGTACAGAGAAAAGCATCCTACATCGTAACGAAAGTAACTATCACGTATTGATAAAGAAAAAGATGGAAATAATATTAATCCCTATCACCACACTTGACGATTGAGACATCACTGACCCGTGCTAGTACGCTCACCACGAGTCTCCCAGAAGCTCAATGCATTAAGCCTCCGACCAGTGTACGTAAGGCCATGGGTTCGACTCTCGTCAAAGACTCGGAATTCTTTCATTCTAGTCCTATGCCGGTGAATCGCCGAATACAGCTTGCATTGTCATTTTTTGTTTAAAAGAACAGAAATTGTTTCATTTGGGCTTTCACAGCTCCCCAAAGCACACTCAAAAATGCTACACGGTATTGACACTTCTGCCTATTTCAAAACAATGTTTTGAAACAACATGAAACATTTTCAAGTTCGCTGTGTCTGTGTCTATCTACCTTGAACCAAAACCTGTTTTGTTACCATTGGATACTGCTGAAGACAAACCTATCTCAAATTCCCACATTCCAAAATACTTGATTCCCTTGTGTTCGAGTTACCAAGGGAGTTTACGGTGGTTATCTTCAAGTTGCTGATTTTAGCAAAAATCAAATTCGTTTAACCAAAACAAGGGGAGAGAAAAAAACCGTTTGCAAATTTTCTAATTATAGTTTTAGTCTCGGAAACCGCAAAAAAGCTCAAAATTCAAATCCGGAAAAACGAAGAAAAAACATAACTCGTGCCATATACGGGTATGGCTTTTCCTCCGGATGCATGTCACAAGAATTCTATGGTTTTCGACTAAAAATCTCCGCATTTTTGTAAAAGAAAATAACCGTTCGGTTCAATTTGTTAGACGTAGTCAGTATGTGCTCTAATTCTCCGGAAATGAGTTATTCTCTTTATGTCTGAGAGACAGACAGCATAATGAACCCTTTATTTATTGTTCGCTTTGAAAACGTTAGCATAAACGTAACTCTAAAGGGACCTAAACAATAAGGGCAGTAATCGGAAACATTTGACTCAATTTAAGCTCTTTTCCTTTCATGTGAAGGTGATTTCGTCCGTTTATGTTACTAAAATGACCAAATGTTTCGCTCGCATTATTAACCATTTCCATTTCCTAAGTCGAAATATGAAAATATCAATTCTCTCAACCAAATGTCACACAGTTATTTCAATAATAGCTCGAGAACAACTTGGTATTTGTGTTATAGAGAAACAAAGTATAACACAAAGAGCCGGTAAGAACTTGCTTCATGAGTGCGCACAAATTTATGCAGAGTTTGAAGATCGCATTTCATGGCATATATCAAACACGAGAAAGAGTTCTTCATTAGGATATCCAAACACCGAGAAGAGGATACCTGTTGAAACACTCCTTCAAGTGTTTGATATAGCTTCTCAAACCATTAATAATTCTTGGAAAAATTCAAAGCAAAAGTTCGCAAATTTTACGCTAATTAAGATCAGGTATCAGGGGCACCCAACGACAATTTTCGGGAAAATATCTGTTCGGAAGACGATTTGAGATCTAGAATTTTCGGAACATTTGTTGTAAAATTTCTTGCTTGCCTGCCTCTTCTAGGATTTTCGAACATCTAAAATATGGTATTATTGCCCATTTTTTAACGGATTTCTACCCTTAAAAGGTCACCTAGAATTTTCGGGAGCCTTTTTCTGGCTAAAATTTTCGAAAAGGTAAGTTTTCATCCCTATAATTTTCGGATCACTAGACTTTCAGCTAAGAAATCCGAACAGATGAAAAGTTTTTAGGGGATAAAAATACGCCTATATCTACCATTTAAATACTAAAATACGTTCAATAATGCTAAGTTAAGTGGTTTTGCACTATATTCTCGTTGGGTGCCCCTGAGGTATCCAAATCACCGTCACGGTAGTGATTTCCTCCTAATTTCTTAGTACAGTCAACTGTCTTCATAACGGACATCATCGGGAGCAAGTTTTGGTGTCCGTAATAGACAGAGTCCGTAACAGCGGGAGCGTTTTTCAGTAATTCTTATTTCCCAGGTCTTCAGCTCCTGTCCGCAATAGCAAGGTGTCCGCAAGGCGAGAGTTGACGGTAGCACGAAACCCTGACTGTACTGCAACTTAATTCTCACGAGTCTTGCCTATGTATCGATCCTTACATATCACAAAAAAATTCACGTTGTTTAAACTAATACAAGATGTAAGCATAATCACGCTAAACCACAGACAATGACTCGACATTCGATTACATTTCTACATAAAGGATGATTGCTGGATCATGGTTGTGGCTTCCCATTTGTTTACTCTCCACACTTCAAGGTTAAACCTATTATTAACTAGCAGAAAAGAAGATATTTCCCTAATTTCCTAGAATTGAAAAATGAACAGTACCAAAGGCACGTACTGCTCATTAGATTTCAATTAAATGGTCACACTTAAAAATTTTGTCCACAGACCCAGCAACGCTTTGTACAGTATAATTGGCAGTACCACAGGAAAGTACTACTCAATGGCCTTCATCTGAGTGTCACATGTATGGATTTCATCCACAGCTTCGAAAGGTAGAATCACCTTGTACAAAATTACTAGCAGTACTATAGGAAAGTACTGCTCAGTAGCTTTCATGTGAATGGTCACACTTTAGGATTTCGCTCACAGATTCAAAAGTTAGAATCACCTTGTACAGAATTACAAACACTACTACCATAGGAAAGTGTAACTCAAAAGCTTACATTTGAATGATTACACCTTGGACCTAATCCACAGACTCAAAACTGAAAACCGCATGATATGACTTCATGTTTATCTCTACTAGGAAAAGCTCTAACCAAAACAATGGAATACCACGCAAGGAACAGACAGACAAGCGAAATTCAAGTCCAAACATTAACATTCTTATTTAAATAGGCGTTTATCCGGAAGTACCATCTGATAAAAATCACCGATTCAACGCTTTAAAAAAAGGTGATTAAGCACGCGTGATGTAATTAATAACAAGAAGTAAAATTTAACTCTCATTCTTCGCGGAAGGCTAACCTATCACACAGAAGATACAATTGTGAGCTTTTAAGTTCAATGCGTGTCTTGAATGAACCAGACAGCCTTGCGTTTAATTCTAGTTCTTCTTCTAATTCTCCTATACAAAACCTGCGTCTGAAAAATTTATTATCATGCCTATTTTTGTCTATGTCGAAACAAAGAAAGGAAAGGAAAAATTCCCCACTGGTATAAAATGAACATCGTTTCTATCTCGATCTGCAATTTGCCTACACTATGACAAAAGAACACTGTTTGTTCAAAAATAGTTCAGCATAGCACCTGTTGATGATGGACACCAATCGAGAAAAATCAAGAAGTCGATTTTAGAAATATATAATCTACAGTAACTACATACGTACTAACGAAATCAAAGAGAGAATTCAAATTTAATTTCGACTACTGACCTGTATCAAATGAAACACAGTGAAGGCAATGAGGACAAAAAACGTTGACCCCTCGACACAAACTCTCCATGCGGCAGACGAAAAATCCTTCAAAACAATAGCCATTCTTGGTCTAATCGCTCTTCAAGGCCATATTAAAAACAAAAAGCGAGCTGTGAGCTTGAAAGAACTCGCTTAGAAACTCCCATAAAAAGTTGATCGATGAATGCGTAAGTGTGAAGTCTCTGCGCTTATATGGGCGATGTTATGATCAAACACAATATGTAACACTGAACTCGAGTCAAAGCACGCCAAGGTCTGAGTAAACTATTATCTGCGACGGATCAGAAAGACGTAATCAAGACGAGTGTTTCCCGGCTTAGCGCCAAATATCGGGTGACACTTTTCGTCACCTACTGGGAGCACGCACGAGTTTGAGAATTGTACTTCGGCCAAATTTTCCTGTTCGCCTTTTCCTGTAGGGTGTTTTAATTGCACGTACTCTAGCTCTGTTGTTCCTAGCAGCGGGGCTTGAATTAATGTCAGCCACAGGTGGTTTTCTGACGAAGAGGTGTCAAAGCTAAATTAGGATGGTCCAATCAAATTTACAAGAATTTTAATGAATATTCTCGAATTCTTTTTCGCGAAGAACGTACACTGTTACGATTAATCTTGTACATATGCTTCTCAGTTTTAAAATGAATGGAATAAAGTCCTTAAGTAAATTTCAGCCTTGCGTATGTTCTTTAATAGCACATTCTTAAAATTTTGAAGAATCAGGCACATGATGACTAAGTCGGGCGGATTTAGTTGTCGCAATCTTGTTGAGGTTTATTATTTTTCTTTCGCTTTGCGTTGGAATCATCGTGGCAGCCATATGTATATTCCATATTCTCTCCTAATTTACTACGACGACCTTAACAAACTGTCTCCAAAAACTAAAAAAGTGAATGAACAGGTTCCGAAATGGTCGTTTGAAACTGTACATGAAACAACAGAAATATCGTAAAGCCGTACAAGAATGCCGACAGACAAAGTTGGACTAAATTGGAACGGTTGTGATAAGCAAACGTTTTGATTATAATTTTGTGGGAGGCGGTCTTTATCGAGTCTTTAGAGCTTCAAACTCCTCTTTGATTTGTTGCTAACATTTTCCTCTTTATTTTTACAGTTTGGCCTAGTTTGTAACGAATAAGGACGCCGATCCTATCAACAGCTAATAAATATTGGATTGAACAAAGAAACAACAGGTGTAACATAATTGTGCAGATTAAATACAGAGGCACCAAGGCACGACTGTAAAATGTACGTGGAACTAAACAGCACAAGCACTAGGTCTTCCTCAGAGGAAGGAATTCTTGGTTGTTTACGATTTACGTAAAAAAAAAATTGGTTTGCCTGAAAATAGGAAGACTACTGGTTCGGACAACCGCAAAACTTCAGATTGAACGGAATTTCTCGAAACCATTTACCAAAAATTCCAGAAATTTCGGTCAGACACTTTCTTTCAAGAGGAAGGCGTTCCATTCGAAATTGACGCTCCGAAGGATTCACCATTTTTGTTGAGGCCAAAACATCGTCGTAAAAGGCATGAAACTGGTGTAAAAGACTTGAAATGTACCCGCCGGGAAAAGGGGACTACCCTTTTAAAACTTCAGTTCGGTTCGGAAGTTTTCCAGTGAAACGAACTGAAAAAGCATGATTTATTTACCACTGTGCGTACCATTTGTTCCTTTCTACTAGTTCCAGGCCTAACGCCAATTTTGAATCGTGTGCGTGGCTATTCAGCTCGCTTCAAGGCACTCACATGCAGAAAATCACGCCAAGCAGCCATTGAATTATAGTTCAATCAGGTATGACTGAATTGTAATCGAAATGTAACTGGAAAGGTCAAACCAGCCGATTTCTTTCCCGAACAAAATCACAAAATTCAACGTTTCTTGACCTAATGCCGCATCCTTGTAAGATTTCGGGAGTAAGATAACTTCGCCTGTACTCCGCCTGGCTGGTTCAAAACGGATCAATATTCAAAGATTTAAAAATTGAAGACAAAATGCTCATGTGTGATATCTGATATCGTTTTACTTAACTCTCTTTGCCAACTAATAGCTAATACGCTTGATAAATCGCAGTCCAAAGTAAACTAAAGTAAATTAGTTCACTCACTCGAGTTTTTTCTAGTGCATGATAAAATAATGAAACATTCGTATGGCGCTAGTTCCAAACCGACTTTAAATGGTCAAAGATTCGGCTTATGTCTGATACGTGATTTGGTTTGAGTTAACTCTCTTTATCAACCAATAGCAGTTCAAAGTAAACTACAGTGACTTTTTTTTATTCACTTGAGTTTTATTCTAGATATAAAATAATAAATGTGACATTTTATAGCGCTCAGGTTCCAAAAATACCGCAGCTCAAAAATTCGAAAACATGAAAATAACATGCTCACGTCTGATATCGGACATCGCTCGCGCTTCTTAACTCTCTTTAACAACTAATAACTCACCCAATTAAAGACTCCCAGTCCAAAACTAAACTGGAGTTTATTTTTTCAATCACTCGAGTTTTATTCTAGATATAACATCCAAAAAAAATTACATAGAGCTGGTTTCAAAAAGATCAAAGCTCAAAGATTCGGATATGAATATTAATTCTGACATCTGATATGTGACAATAAAACAGACGGCTCGTCAACTTGAGAACGCGCAGTCAAACGTTGACTTCAGTGAGTTATTTCATTCACTAGAGTTTCACTCTAAGTGCTATAAAATAATTAACCCAACATTGTACAGCGAGTGAAGGCGCGGTGATGTAGTGGAAAGTGTGCCGAAAGGTCGAAGCATTGGCGGTTCACGGCTAAGTTGGTCTCTACGATGGAGTGTTGTTTTCTTAACAAGAAACTTTACTTCATGTTGCCTTTCTCTACCCAACTGCAATGGACTTGCATCCCATCCAGGGGGAGGTAGTTATACTCTTGGTTGCTTCATGTGACAGAATAAGCTCCGGCCGTGTGGGGCCATCTGCAGTTCGAAACATAGCGACGTGCATCGATTCCAAAACAAAACCAAAAAAAAAAAGAAAAAGCTACTGGAATCATAAAGATTTAAAATCATTTCACTTGCCATGAAATTATAGAAACGCCTCGATTAATAAATGCGTGATTTATCAATTAGTGATGTTACGAAAAGAGAATAAAACAATTTAGATTCATTAACTAATACCCCGCTAAACCTGTTACTAACTGTACTCGCTAACCGCGAGCCGTTCAAGAACCTTTCTTGCTAACCGCTAACCGTGCTCGACGCAACTACATGACAATTTTTCCGGCTACATTTTCATCCGTGTTTTTTTTTCTCATGAGCTTGTTGTTGTCAACAGCTTGCAGTTAATAATTCAGTTCAGGGTTCCAAATAATGACACTCCATCGGTTGAACTTCGTCTGACTATGCCGTATAACAAGTGTCGTGGTGATGTGTATTTCTGCCCCCATCCTTTCAATATGCCTTCCACTGACATCTGAATTCTGGGTTTCTCTGATGCTTCGACACGCATGTCTTGATGCGCAATCAAAGTTTTTGCTTTGAAAATAAGTCACTTAAAATCCACATATCTTGGGGGTCACACCCACGTTGAATCGAGTGAGTGTGCACTCTCGTCAGCCCCACGAAACAAAAATTAGAACATCTCGTGATAGTCCATCCCCCTTTAGCGGTCATCTACGAAATCCCGTTTACGTTCCCACTCAAGCGTTGTGTTTAGAGTCTCTTGTATCTACATCTTCGTGGCGTCTCATCTGAATCAGTTCTCAATTAAGCGCTGTATTTAGAATTCGCAAGCAAACACCTACCCTGATCTAACGGATGGCAAGCGACTTTTACTCCAAGAAGTAAATTGACAGATTTCCTGACTTTGTTTCTTCTCGGTGGCGTTTCTCTTCCCGTCCAGGTCGCCAGTAGACCCAGAACACGCCGTCTTCTTCTGGCAATCCAACGGAGCAAGCACGTCTCCTCTGCACCGCAGGAACAATTCGTACTTTTGACAAGACATTGCGCGCCATTTCCCCATACTCCTCTCTCGAGCGAATATTGTCTTCAGCGGGAGAGGGGAAAACAAGCGAGCGACTTGCAGAACAACCCATGATTGAAAAAACGAATGCGAATAGTGTATTGGTAGTTTAACAGCCGATGCTTAAGGCTAGTTGAGCTTATAGGAAATGATTAATGTAAATCCTAGCAACACATTCTGTATCATAGCAACTGTTGCTAGGCCTAGCCTGTTGCTAAAACAAAAACACACGTCATTCCCTGCTTGTTTTCAAAATAAGTCGTCTCCTAGCGATTGTTCCTCTGTCTTTTTCTGTAACTGAAACAAACCCACTCGTCAATTTGTTTGTTTTAAAATAATCCATCCCTTAAGAACTGGTGCTAGATTGGTCCTGTTGACCAAGAGAAAGGCTTCAGACAAACGGGTACGGCATTTCCAAATTGAATTCAACGAAAACACAAGTCATTCCCCGATTCCTTTTTTTCAAAATACGTCGTCTCCTAGCGACTGTTCCTGTCTTTTTCTGTTGCTCAAACAAAACCGCTCGTTAACTTCTGTTTGATTTCAAAATGATGCGTCTCTTAGAAACTGTTGCTAGGTTGGTCCTGTTGACCAAGAGAAAGGCTTCAGACAAACAAGTACTGCATTTCCGTTCAACACTGTTGAATTCAACGTGTTTAACACCTTTGGCTACCCTCCTGAATGATGTCGAATGCTGTATATATACATTGGTGACACAGGGAGGAGACTACGCGCCCGTTACCGCGAACACCTACGAGAAGTTGAAAGAAATGACAAGGACGCATCCAAACCAGTCGCCCGACATTTTAATCTCCCTAATCATTCTAGCCAACACATGACAATCTGTGACCTTTCCCTACACCAGGGTAACCACTCACTACGTAAACCAAGTGCAACCCACAATTTCTTTGATTCTCTCTGACGAAGGGCTAATGCTTGAAACGTCAGCTTTCAATTTCTTTACGGTGGCCAATTTACCTTATCAACTCAGTTGATAAATCCAAAATTTTGTGTTTCACGTCCCCACCGACGCAGCACCAAAGTTTCTTTAAAAACTAACCCCCTTGTACAATTGTTTGGCTGTCGAAATAGGGTTGAAAGACGTTTGATTGGCACCGAACTTTTGATCCATCATCATTCAACATTTCTTTTGTTCTCGGGATCACGGATCAAAATTCAAAGATTCGAAAACTGGAAATATAAAACACTTAAATTTGATATCTGATATCACTTGATTAACTCTCCTTACCAACCAATAGTTAATTTGTTCATACACTTGATAAATAACAAAAGTAAATTAGTTCATTCACTCGAGTGTTTCCTAATGCATAATAAAATAATAAATGAAACATCTGTATGGCGCTACTTCCAAAGCAAGTTGTGGTCAAAGATTCGGAAAATGAAAATAAATGCCGGCTTATCTCTGATACATGGTGACTTCGTTTAAGTTAACTTTCTTTATCAGCCAAAAAGACCTTTGCTCAAAAATTCGAAAACACGAAAATGAAATGCTCATAACCGATATCGTTATCAACTAATAGCTCACCCAATTGAGGACTCCCAGTCCAAAACTAGACTAAGGCTAATTCATTCATTCACTCGAATTTTATTCTAGATACAATATTCAAAAATTCTATCCAGCTGGTTTCAAAAAGACTAAAGCTCAAAGATTCGGAAATGCAAATTAATTCCAACGTCTGATAAGTGACAATAAGAAAACGGCTCGTCAACTTGAAAACGCGCAGTCAAACGTACACTTCAGTGAATAAGTTTATTCACTCGAGTTTCATTCTAGGTACAATAAAAAAAATAATAACTGATGAGAAAATGTACAGCGCTAGTTCCAAACAGTCGAGGCGCCGTGATGTCGGTGTTGTAGTGGTAAGCGCGGCGAAAGGTCGAAGCCGGTTGGTTGTTCACGGCTAAGTTGGTCTCTACGTTGGGTTGTTGTTTTCCAAACAAGAAACTTTACTTCTTGTTGTCGGTCTCTACCCAACTGCAATGGACTCGCATCCCATCCAGGGGGAGGTAGTTATACTCTTAGTTGCTCCACGTGACAGAAACAGTGGTAAGCTCCGGCCGTGTGGGCCATCTGTAGTTCGAAACATACGGATGCTCACCGATTTAAAAAAAATGAAAAAAAAAATGCTATTACTTTTTACAACCATAAAGATTTGAAATCATTTCACTTGCCATGAAATCATAGAAACGGCTCGATTAATAAATACGTGATTTATCTATTAGTGATGTTACGAAAAGAGAATAAAACATTTTAGATTCATTAGCTAATACCCGCTAATCCTGTTACTAACTGTACTCGCTAACCGCGAGCCGTTCAAGAACCTATCTTGCTTACCGCTAACCGTGCTCAACGGAACTACATGACAATTTTGTCGGCGACATTTTTATCCCTGTGTTGCGCTTGCGTTTAAAGGTAATTTTTTTTTTTTGGGGGGGGGGGGGGGACTCATGAGCTTTCTGCAGTTAATAATTCAATTCAGGGTTCCAAATTATAGCACTCCATCGGTTGAATTTCGTCTCACTTTGTCGTATGACAAGTGTTGTAGTGATGTGTATTTCTGCCCCAATCCTTTCAATATGCCTTCCACTGACATCTGAATTCTCGGTTTCTCTGATGCTTCGACATGTCTTGATATGCAATCAAAGTTTTTGCTTTCAAAGTAAGTCATTTAAAACCCGCATATCTTGGAGATCATACCCACGTTGAATCGAGTGAGTGCCCACTCTCGTCAGTGACTATTTCAAGAAATCTCGTTTGAGCAAGTTCTCAGCCAACATGCACCTAGACGTACAATCTTTCGAAGGCGCTAATCTCCCTAGAATCACCTCTCAAACCAACGCAAAAATCTGCCTTTAGCGGTCATCTACGAAATCCCGTTTGCATTCCCCCTCAAGCGTTGTGTTTAGAGACTCTTGCATCTACGTATATCTTCGTGGCGTCTCACCTGAATCAGTTCTCATTTAAGCGCTGTATTTAGAATTCTCCTGGACTAACGGATGGCAAGCAACTTTTACTCCAAGGAGATCGACAGAGTTCCTGACTTTGTTTCTTCTCGGTGGCGTTTCTCTTTCCGTCCTGGTCGCCAATAGACCCAGAACACGCCGTCTTCTTCTGGCAATCCAACGGAGCAAGCACGTCTCCTCTGCACCGCGGGAACGATTCGTACTTTTGACAAGACATTGCGTGCCAGTTCCTCATACTCCTCTCTCGAGCGAATATTGTCTTCAGCGGGAGAGGGGAAAACAAGCGAGCGACTCGCAGAACAACCCATGATTGAAAAACGAATTCGAATGGCGTACTGGGAGATTAACGTCCGATGCTTAAGGTTAGCAGCGCTGGCCAGCAGCGCTAATTAGAAAGGATTAAGGTAAATCCTAGCAGCATATTCTGTATCATAGCGACTGTTGCTAGGCCTTGCCCGTTGCTAAGACAAAAACACACGTCATTTCCTGTTTTTTTGTAAAACAATCATCTCCTAGCGACTGTTCCTATGTCTTTTTGTGTTGGTGAAACAAAATCACTCGTAATTTTCTGTTCGTTTTCAAAATGATCCGTCTCTCTAAGTGTTGGTTCTGTTGTCCTCGAATAAGGCCTAGGTCAAAAAAGTTCAGCATTTCCATTCAAAACTGTTGAATGCGACCTGTTTAACACCTTTGGCTACCATGCTGAATGATGTTAAATCCTGTCGAAATAGGGTTGAACGACGCTTCAACAAACTTTTGATCCAACATCGTTCAACAAATAGTTTGCTCTCGGGAGTGAACAATTATGTTGAAGTGCTTGCCCGGCACGTGGATAAAACAAAAATTTTCATAGTTCAACAACTTTTAACATCGTTCAAAAAGATGAACAAAAAATGTATCTATCCAGTCCCGAGCATCGACTCGGTCGCCAGTTTTGAACCCTCAAATGATACCCAATACGCTACCTGTAGAGCGTCGAAAATATCGATATGATTTCAGTGAAAAAAAAAGGAAAGCCGCGAGGAAATATCTGATGTGTACGATGGAATAGTATGATGAGGCAGGTGCCTGGCTTGAGAACTCGTGTCCCGTTCCAAAGAGCCGTTTCACTTTCCCCCCTTTTTTCTTTTCCCTTACTTTGTAACTTATTATGATAAATTAATTAAACTCTCTGCAGTTACCTTTGATTTTTAAGTGAGCTTTCAGAAAGCTTAGATAAAAAGCATGCGCTGCATTAACACTGCATACAGCTGTCGCAGCTAAAGGTCCATGTGATAGTACACTGAGATAAAGACGGTGCCTTCTTTTGTTACTGCGCATACGCTCCGCGCATCTCAGGTTTGGCCTAACATGTTCAATTCAGGAATTTGCCTACTAATACAAAGGGTTTTTGCGCGGTTTATGACTATGTGGAAAAAGCAGATGTTAGCAAGGGCTATCAAAATCTAAAAAGAAAATTGTGGGTAACCACCGATTTTTCTGAGATAATTAAGCCTAAATTCGGAAAGAAATTGCCATAGGATTATCTCTGAATTATGTGTGGTTACCCACATTTTTCTTTTAAGACTCCAATAACCCTTGCTAAGATCTGTTTTTTCCCCCAGTCAAGACCTTTGCAAAAATACCTCGGTATTAGGAGGCACCGTCCTTAAGCGAAACATGTCAGCAGTGTTGTACCGTACGCCTTGTTGACCTCGAGCCCATGATCGTCAAAGTTCGTGCAGCTATTTTCAAGGTTTACACGGTTAAAAAAAGTTCAACTGCCAAAGTCAGCAGGCTACAGTTTCCCCTTAAGCATCTTCTGAGTGATGACGTAAACTGCGGAGAACGAGGAACCTTAGCTGCCACCCAAAAACTGTCAGACTACCCAGTAGTCTGATAATTTTTTTCTAAGACTGCGCATTTTCTAAGAATAGGCCCGTCTTAGAAAATACGCGACTTCACTGAACAAAAGCCCATTGTTCTGAAGAATTTGATCCGGTACAATAGAGCATTTCTTGATACGGGCACGCAACTTCTTGTTTATTAATTAACTGAAAGCGATACGATTATCTTGTGCACAGCGAAAATTAGCGCATCGTTTTCCCCTTAAACTCGCGTTCCGCAAAGCAGGGGGTAAAAAAAAAAACGTTCCGATTCCAAAAAAGCGAATGTGCTCTGTTTCAAGAAGGTCGATACATGCCTTAACCTGTTCGATTGTCGCACATAAAAATACCCATTTCACGATCAAATGGAAAACAGGAAAACTACACCACAATCATATACATTTTCAAAGAATTCAGACCATTTACGACGGTTTCACGTCAAAAGCAAACAAGAACAACAATTACAGAACAACTGAAATGGTCACCTTTCAGCGTGGGGAAAAATTAGACTGCCTTTAAAACGGGTCTCTTGCGAGTTTATTGTTTTCAACAGGTGAAAAAAATCAAATACATTACCCGCCATCTTGACTGAAACGAAAACTGTAATACTATATTGAACTTCTACATCAATTTGACGTTGATCGGACGACACGAACTGCTAATAGTTGCTGAAACTATTAATTGACAGCAAATTCGTAGCTTAACTGTGCAAAAGTATAAAATGATAATATAGTCAAATCTAGTAAAATATATAGTACAATTATGTCAAAAGCTTACCTCGAACGTAAATCTCCACTGATAGCCTAATGTCCTGATTCTTACAGTCTCTAGCATTCCAGTATATCTCAACTGGCGAACCACCAAGTCACCGTCGAATGTCAAAGGTGCCTTGGAAGAACAAGAAAATAAATTAGAGCTGCTTCATTAAAAAAAAATTAAGTTGACCACAATCCCCTGAAAGCGCCAAGAGACTCAAAACTAACAAACGAGAGCTACTGAAAAGCGAAAAGTACTGCTCCAAAGCTTTCATTTGAATTGTCACACTTTATGATATCTTCCACAGACTCAAACGTTAGAAACATTTTGTACAGCACAACAAACAGCATTGCGGATAGCTTTCATTTGAACACTCACTCTTGTTGAGGACTTCATCCACAGAGTCGAAAGTCATAACCACGTTTTTCAAAGCAAAAAAAAACAAAACAAAACAAACAAACAAAAACCAGCACCACAGGAAAGTAGTTTTTCAACAGCACTCATTTGAGTGGTCACACTTTAGGGTTTCACGCACTGACTCAAAAGTTAGAATCACCTTGTACAGCAACAACCACGTAATAAGCATAATCAACAGCACCACAGGAAAGTACTGCTCAGTAGTTTTCATTTGAATACCTACACTTACGGTTTTCATCTACACATTCAAAACCTACGCCGTAGAAATTGTACAGCACAGTAAACAGCACCACATGAAAGCATTTCAATGCCATTTGAATGGTAACAAACACTCTAAGATAAGCAAGACCACAACAAGAAACCGTTAAGGGGGGCCGGACTTGTTGAAGACGAGGATCAGTAAAATACTTGATAGCATAAAATATACTGGCAAACCGATCTTGGGGAATCAAACAAAAAACAAAACTTGGATATAAACTATAAACAGACTATACGTAAACATTGCTAGTTATTCCAGTTTGAAAAACAAACCTTCTACGGGGGCGAGAAAAACAAAATGAATACCAACGTTACGGAACCGTTATATTTAAAGGTTTGAAATATGAAATAAAGGACGGCGATAGGACAATAGCTAAACAAGCTATCATCGCCTTTTATTTCATATTTCCATAGATACAAAACGTTGCAACCACCTTGCAGATATGAAAGGTGTGACGTGTTTCATATTCCAGTTACGTATCACTTGAATATGCTTACCTTCTCGGCATTGGATCTGATACAGCGAACAAAGAATGGTTGAGCTTCTTCCAAGATTTCCAAGAGGCGATTGAGGGAAGACTGATGGAAAAATAACAATAATTAAATTAAGATAACCAACTCCTAAGGCAGGTCTTTGTACTAACAGGTAGGGCCTAAAGGCGACAAAGAAATTCTATTTGTCGTTCAGGAACGTGTTGAAATCAACACACATGAAAACCTTGTTACACGAATTTGTGTTTTTGTAACGATGAAACGAAATGAATATGTTTTCTTTCATTAAGGAGTAGAGCTGCGGCTCGGGTATGAGAGAAAGGAATAGGTAAACGAAAAATACTACAATTGCAGTCAGGATATGACATAATACATTCATCAACGTCCTGACACTGTCTGGTGAATTGTAAATCAACGATTACAATAAAACTCAAAAGAAGACGTTTCCATAAAAAAAAACTTCGGCCTTCTTCGGTTTGCCAGCTTTCATGAATGTACAAAGGAATAGGTGCTACAACCTTAATCAAGTACAACGACAAAGGGACTAAAAGTCTGTTCCCTGTGCTACTAGAAGTTTTTTAACTGTTTCATAATAACCATAGGCAAAAATTCCCTACAATGCAGAAGCAGAACTTGCTTAATGCGACTTCTACTAACTATTTTTTTCGGGGCAAAAAATCCGACAGAATAATTATGTTCAGTTCGTTACATTTTACCTTGGTTGTTGAAGATATTACACAACGCAGACGATCCAAAAGTCGTTGAACTAAAACCAAAAGCTCGCGTAACTTTCGCCGCTGCAGGACTCGTATTTTACGAATAAGGGTTAAAATCCTCAAGTCCTCAACTTGAAAATAATAGACACACGACACAAACACACAAGCCGCCATACTGCAGACCTTTCGTTTCTTCACTCTTACACTGTTCAATTACACGAAAACGCACACAACAGCCGGCATATGAATCCAAATGATGCGAAATTTCTTTCGACCATCAACACAAAGTCAAAAATAACTTCAAAACAAGTTCACTCAAGTGGTTTTCGCGTGACATGACGTCATTTCTACTCTTTGAACTATGATAAAGAATTATTTATATCAACCTCGCTTCCATGACTATCTTTTCAGTACAAAAATACAGTCAGCTATTTCATCAATGGTCTTCTAACACTCAATAAAATGAACATTTGCAAACTGGATACAGATTTCTTCGCGATTTACGTACATTGAAACATGTATGAAGCAGTCCGCCTATTTTAAACGGTCAGTTCTCAAAGTCCAGAAAATGGCACTTCTTATTTACTGTAACCCTGACCTCTATTAAATGGTCGCGGTCACGTTTTATTAAGTTCCAACGAGTGTATTTTTGTCCTTACCTGTGTTAAAAGGTCACTTTGTTAAAGAACACCTTACATACGTGGCCGCGACCGGTAATCTTATAGCGCAATTTCTTTTTAAAAATCACAGAGAGAGGTTTAAACACTTTATGGCCAATTAATCTCGTGTGCATGTATGTCTCCCTCTGTGTCAATTGTGTGTTTGTCATGTGTGACTTCCTCTACCGACTACGTCAAATTTGCCTTTCGCTGATTTCCTATTTTAACCACTAGATTGTGTAATACACGGTGAATTAAGCGGTCGGTTAGGCATTCTCAAAGGGCGACTGTTTAATACAGGTTTGACAGTAAAAGCTTCTTTCAATTCACCAACCTAAAATGATTGGTATCGCCAAAGTGGTTAAAAAAAAACGGGAATATTGTGTCGCATTTGAGTCATACGTAATATATAGAATTCGTGTCCGTATTGTATCCGATTTATGAACTCTCGCCTTCGGCACAAGTCCAAAGCCGAGCCCTTCTAAATCAGCCACTCATTCTGCTCATATTATATATCACGCAATGATTGCCGTACTCATGCAGTCTAGAGAAGTTAATGTAAAGACGGACTTATACTACCGTATATCAAGTTCTACACGCCTCGATTAGCTTCTACTACAGTATTTGCGGGTAGAACTGCATCATTCCTGTATTTTCAAAATATGATCAAATAAATTCATTCTTTTTTTCTTTCATTCCTGTATTATAAACATTCCTGTATTATAAATAAGAAACTATTAAAACAGATGTATTTAAAGACGAAAAGCCCGCTGGGGAAGAAAACGAACTTTGAGGAAAATGATAACTACCTTGGTTTATTGCGCCAAACAAAACGTTATTTCTTTTTCTGCTTTTAATCACATCTTATTTCAAAAGGCTTCACTGACAATCTCCCACACAAATGAGAACAATGCCATAGATTGAAACAAACCTGAAACTGTGCGCTAACTGTGGGCGGGTTTTTGGGCGTGCCCTTGCCTCGCTGTAGGTTCCTAAACAGGTAATCAAATGTCCGCACAGTCATGTCCCGCTTAGTTTCCAAACCCTGGCGGATCTTGGACAGTGGCTTCAACAGAAACACAAGTGTCAGACGTAAGTTTCACTTACAAGACAAATTAGAGGTACGAATGGAGGTAAAGTGAACGACACAAACCAGCAGGTACCTTGTTAGTTTGTTTGTTGCTCTGCATTTTCCTACAAACAAAGGAATCAGCAAACCAGAGTCAGTTATGGAAACACTTGAGGTGGTTCTAATTTTTTAGTCTTTGGATGAAATCCTATGGTGTGACCATTCAAATGAAACCTCTTCAGCAGTACTTTCTCATAGTACCACTTATATCTAAGTACTTTACAAAATGAAATTTGGGATTTGTCTTGAATTTTGATTTTAGGCACTCGCGGGAGTAAAATATAACCAACATGAGTAGAGGAGTGAGCTTTCTTATCGACGCTGAACAACAAAGAATTTACCATGCTTATCTTAGGAAAGTTACACGAACAGCTCAAGCTCAAGTTGAAACGAAAGCTTATAACGCAGCTCTTAATCTCAAACTTTTTAAAGTTCTCCTCTCGTTAGTCTCTAAGTTGTTATTCTCTCAGTTTTATCTAGACACAACCACCCATGTTCTTTTTGCATTGCTTGACACGTCTTTATTCAGAAACTTTTAGGCTTTCTGTTTTCACTTAACTACAAAAAAAACTGGAAGGGAGGACGTTTAGAAACATCTTCAATGCATAAATTACTTTCCTGTGGCGCAAAACATGTAAAATCGGAAAGTTTTGAGGATTCAATTTGCTAGCCACTTCAAGAACTCCAGCCACCCTCGCTGAGCCCAGAGTAAAGCGCATAGGAACGCTGTGCAAACCTGATAACTTTAGAAGCTTTTCTGAAGAGACTAGCCGTTTCGTTGTCGACAGGCCCTTCTTCTGGATCAAACATGTTCAGTCTAGAGATTGAAAAAATACATTTGACAATTAAAACATATAAGAGTTAAGGAGAGGTGACACATGTAGAGCATTCGGTACCTATTGTGTGAAGGGGTATCACTGAACAGTGACATAATTGAATTTTTTTTGGTCTCAAACACATGACACAAGCGTTCATGCAAGTGAACATGCAAGTGTTCATAACTTACCTTGATCCTCTTGGAACTGTAACCTACAATATAAAAAGAGGAATAGAAAGAAACAATACGGTAAAACAGCAGTCTGTTTTAGCTTACGTTATCAGCACATTTTTAAACACAACAGTTTAACTGCAGAGGGAGTTAACAGTTCGGGAACAAACAAATAAGTGACCTTACGGAAACGAGACGGCAACATCATGCAATTTGTCTATGGTAATCCAAAAGCTGAATTTCTACGGATAGCATTCAAGTTTATTTCAAAATGTTGCTTTTCCAGAGGACAGCACAAAAAAAGTACCAAACTGTATAACGCAATTACAGAGTTATTCTTGTGTTCATACGGAAACCACACCACAGCGATCGTAGCGATCACAGCATTTCACAACGATCGCTGAAGAGTGGTTTCCATATAAGCGCAACGATTGCTGAACGTTTTTTCCAGCAATCGCATCGATCATATGGAAACCAGCCTTAAAACAACGTCATTTTAAAATTCCAATCTTTTACGATTGTACATATTGCATATGCTAATTTCCTACTTAAGGACTCGAACTTGAAAATGACTGAGTCGAAACGTCGTTCGTTTTCAGCCTTAGTTTTTATCACTTAATGTATTTCAAAGAATTTACTTATTCAAATTCATATTGGTATTGCTTTGCGAAGGTAGTGTGCGCTTCTTACGATTATAAAGAGCTCGTATTAAGAAAGTAATATTGAAAAACAAATTTAATGATAAAATGATAAAACAATTATTGAACTCGGTTTCGACAACGTGAGCAGAAGTCATCATCAGAGTCAAGTGAATTGTGAATCGTCATTAGTTGCTTTAAGTCTCTGTTTGTTGTCCTGATTGGTCGACGAACTCGCGATGTTATTGGCTGTGAAATCGCGATTTTTTTTTCTCAACCTCGTCCGGCAATGGCGCATGGGGTAAACGCAGCATGAGCACACCATTATTTGCAGGCAGATATTTGCAGTAACGTAACGGTTTTTCGACCAATCAAAACGCCGCAGAAAATAACTTGACTGATAATTTGTTTTGTTTGCCCGCCTACGCAGATTTCCCTTTCGTAAGCGGTCGTTGCCATTTAAGACACTTAGAAAATCTTGGAACTGTTATTGAAAGTTTTTCTACTAAAAAGAAAGACATTCACAATTCAGAATCGAACCCGGACGTTTCGTATGCTAATCTCTCTCCCTTACCACTACACTACCACGCCAATCCGCCACAATTCCGAAAAATTAAAGTATATATTATAATTAACTGTCTTTCATAACTGATACATCCATAATAGGTGACCCTAGCCCTTTCTAGAACTTTTAACGTAAATTCAACTTGAACTTAAACTTTGTTCTTTCTAAGACTATTTAAAAATGTATTTGTTACCTTATTGTGACTTAATCCAGAGCATATATTACATCTACCACGACAAAAGGCTTGGCTACCAATGATGGCATCGACCGTCAAAAATGGCAACGGCCGTTTACGAAAGGGAAATAGGCCCCGCCTACTCTCACACGCTCCCATCGAGTGTCAACACTCGTCGTCTGTCGTCCCCGTTTGATCTCAGTTTGGCACAGCAAGATTCTTAACGTTACATCAGATGTTGCAAGTCAAGCGCGCAATGTTAAGGCAGTAGACTTCCCCCCCTCCAAAAGTCCCCTCCAATACTAACATCTCGTACGATAGTTTCTTCGTTGTCCGCGACCTGAAGATGAGTTGTAGCACGTCTTTATAGACAGTGTATCACTATGCAAGCTTTTTTGTACAACTCGTCTCCAAACAAGTGGACACGTGGTGATAAACTAGAGCTGGCCTGACCAACCCCGTGTATTGTTTCCTTATCTTGAGTAAAAACGCCTTCACATTATCTTAGATTATTATTATTTGTTTTTTGTTTTTTGTTTTTTTTTGTTTTGAAAATTTGCTACGTTTAAGTTTAATACATGATTTAAAGGCGAAATACATTAAATTTCCCTACCAGAATGGAATAACGACAAAAAAGGAGGCAAGATTGTTAGAAAAAATTGAGAATGAAAATCTTACGCTCTTTCTCTTTCTTGGACTGGCAAGACGATTATCTGCTCTTTCACCTGGGAAAACAGCAAAAAAATAATAATAAATAAATAATCTATTGGTAATTGTTTTAAAATTCCCAGAAAATGATTTTCCGTGCTGTTATTGTTTAAAACAAAGGTATCTTTATAAACATTTATTTCTTACTTGAACGATGCTGTCTGCCAGCCATATTGAAAGCATGCACAGCTTTGAAGAAAGCTCTCAGAATCGACCACCTGTACATAGCTAAAGGATCAGCTCCTGGTAAAAAAAAATAAATTCATCGCTACTAAAAAAGTCATTGAAAACCATAGCGCGTGGGAGGGGGGGGGGGGGGCGTACGTGTTTCGAGCAGGGCCGTGAGGCTTTCTCCCGTTCGCTTTCAGGGTTTATTTTAGAAATTGCCCAATGAAGAAGGCCCAGTGGGCTCCCTTCTGTAATTTTAGAGGGCCCTTTTTCAAGAAAGGGGGGTCAAAGAAAGGAGCGACTGAGAAGGTCTGGACTCGAGTAACCGCAGAATCCCGGATGTTTCTCTCGTAAAATAATGGCTCTCGTCACTTGCAAAAAGTGACTTTCCTTGTTTTTAATTATTATCGTTACATATGCCTGGAAGAAAAAAGAATAACTCAGAAGCAACTCAAGAAAGTGCAGAATGCGAACGCAGAAACATACGAAGAAGAGAAAGCGACGGTCATATCAATCTTATCGTCAGTTATGTTTTCGAATACTTTATTTCAGAAAATTAGTGCTTATTCTTGGACAAAATTTTGAGTTCCCTATTTGACGCGCCAACGTACATTTTATTCGGCAGTTTTTTTTTTCGGATTGCGTAAATTCCGTTAAGCCGCGCTCTAGAATAAACCCTGTGCTTTAATGGGTATGGTCCTCACACGGGGATTTTGCAAACTGTGTAGTAAGGAGGAGTGCACGGAGCTCTACAGGTTAAATGATAAGGAAACATATCACACTTGTCTCAGCTGGCAAATTAAAAAGTGTTTTTATTTTTATTTCAGTTTATCATTTCGTTTCATTTCATTTCATTTCATTTCATTTTATTAATCAATAACGTTCTGCCCAACCCAAAGTTATAATATCTGGCCAATCACAAGAAAGACAAAACGCAACGAAACAAGACTTACCAAGCAGGTCTCGTACAAATCTTGAATTACTGTTCTTTAAAACACTCAAAATGTCCGGTCTCATGAGATCTCTGTTTTTATCCAAAAATCCCTGCAAGAAAACACCCAACATTCAATACATGTACACACATGTACGCAACGTTACTTTTTGGCCATCCATAGTTACTGATAAAGAGAAAGAAGAACGCTATGCGTATGTTCTTCGCGTCAGCGTGAGGCGATTCGAGCTCCATTTCCGACAGGGACGACGTCAGGGACTACGATGTTTTCTTACTGTCAGTTACACAACACTGTTCATACAGAGCGTAGGGCACCACGCTTGGGATACCTGTGGTACAAGCAGAACACAGTGACCTTTACGCCTTCCGTTATCAGTCCATTTGTGATCGACTAACACGCTTCAAGACAGCAAAACTAGCAGATATTTTCTTTGAGATAACATCAATGCGTGGGCGCCAGGTAAGGACTTCGTCAATAAGGACTACAACCGATGTATATTCAATTTTCCTTCCTAGTGGTGTATTATTGACTTTAACTGTAAAGTCATTCAGCACGTATTTTGTTTTCTTGACATTCAAGGTTAGCTTGTTAGCTTTTAACCATGATTGGATTAAATTCATGTCATGGTTCACATTTGATTCAAGGACATGGGGGTCCCTGGCAGCAGACGTGAGAGTAGTATCATCTGCATACCTTCTGGTGAATTAGTATGGTAAAGCGTAGGACACAAAACCAACTTTGAAACTTGCTTTATAGTTTTCAGCAGACTTACCTGGATATTATATTTGACATTTCCAGCATAGTGCTTGATGACGAAGGCCTGTTGAATTAGAGACTGCTCATAATACTTGTGGCCTGATTGGTTCTGGTTTAATTTGTCCAACAAAGAGGTTTCTGTGGCACCAGGAAAACTGAAAAAAAAAAAAATTCATCGATCAATCAATCCACCAAAAAGGGAAGCTGCATTATGACTTGATCAAAGGCATTTATTCACATGTTATTGAACTAGCGAGTTCCTTTTTTGGGAAGTTTATGGACCTTGCCGAACTTCCGAAAAAAGAACTTGGAAGGAGGCCAATATCTTCCCAATAAGGACCGAACAAGCTAGTTCAATAAAGGATTTATTATTATGGCTCTTGACAAATTTGCGAACAGCAAAGTCAGCAAAGCGTATTTCTATTAGTAAGTGCGTGCTACAAAGACGAAAGAAGGGAACAAACGAGTTTCATAACGTTATTTTCGCACAGGTTTTTGCCAAAATTATAGGCAAGAAAGCAAGAAAAAGGTTTCGACTTCATACAAAACTGTCCTCTCTTCTAAAATTTTTTCAGTGAGACCTTTTCGTGAGCGGTCCATCTTAGCGGTCCGCATAGGAAAATTCTGACTGCTCAGGGAACCAATCAGAAAGCTCCTCTTCAGCGCGGACCAGTTCAGCCATATAATAACGTACGTTATAACTAAGTACTCTAACGAGTAATTCCAAAATCCTTTAAATAACCCAATCCTCTCTGAGACTTCAATTAATATAACATCCGTTGACGGTGTGCTACTGCAGCTGTGTCTATGAACTTACCTACTCTCCTCGTCAATCAGGTTTAACAGGCCTGTTGGCCGGCCACAGATTAACTCTAAGCAGGCTGCATTGTCCACAAAGTCCACATTCCTCCACTCAATCCCTTCGGAAACATACTCGTCCTGTAAATTCACAGAAAATAGGTCAGAAGTAGGTACATGTGTGTATTGCATCTTCTATGTAAAAATTGATCAGCGCACTCTGACAGGCTGCATTCATTTTAGACACCGGAACATGTTATAACTACGGGAAACTATCTTTCACGAAATGCAACACCAGCAGCTTATTGTCATCATCTAATGATGTAATAATCTGAACTGAGACAAGATTTTGAGTACAGCCTGTATGATCTCAGAAGATCCCGGCTGGTGGTCCGACCAAGATTCGAACCTATGACATCCGGATTTGCTAGCCTGCGTAGCAAGCGTTTATGTAAGGCTTTCCGCAGGTTTGAAGCATTTTTCGCTTCTTGGACGCGCGAAAATTGGGGCGAGCACAAAAAAGTGTGTTGCGCTCGCCCCAATTTTCACGCCGCCAAAAAGCAAAAAATGCCTCGAATGGGTGGAAGAACCTACGGAAACGCTTGCTACACTGACTAGGATTTGCAGTCTGGTGCCCTGCCAGCTGAGCTTAAACGAATTGCGGTCGTTTCGCCTGGAAAACGATTCGCCCGGAATAAAGTTCGATTCACCCAGACTTTTCTTAGTTCGACTCTCCCAATAAACTCTTCAAAAGTCACTTTAAATCGTTTACAAAACAAGCTAGAGGTAAGCTTCCATCGCTTTATCTCTTTGCTGATTCATTCATGATACTCATTCTGGGCGAAATGACTACGGCTCTGGGCGAATCGCTTCCGGGCGAATCAACCAGCTACCGCCTAAACAAGGCTCGAGTATTTCATTCTCCGCCTACTCCTAAAGTTTTGCCACCTACTCAGATTCTTATTTAAAACCCTGAAAGTGCTACTGACAAGGTTTCATTTGAATATAGGATTTGAATCGTCCACAGAAGCAAAAGTTACAACCACCTTAAATGTCTCCATAACTGACTCTGGGAGTGAAAGGGTCAAGACATGTTCCCCCAGCTTGCATCCATTTTCTCTAGCATCGATAGGACAACCAGGCACCCTTCTGGCTAAAAGCTTGCTTGTACGGATGTAACAGCCACTAATTAAACCAACATGCCTCAAAAGAGCGCATGCCCACCCCTCCAGCTCCTAAAGTTCAAGTAACAGGTTACGACAAACTAACCTGTTCCAGTTTGAAGATATGCTTGTTAAAGTAGAACTGAAGCTTCTCATTGGCAAAGTTGATGCAGAATTGTTCAAAACTGTTATGCAGGTAGTCCTCAAACCCAAAAATATCCAGAACACCTATGGAACATCCCTGCAATATTGACACGCAAGAATTGATTACTTACTTACTTAAGCTTGAACTTTTAAGTTTTGTCTATTCAAGTTACAGAAATAATTCAGCATATAAATAACATGTATACAGATTTATAACTTTTCTTGGTGCAAACTTAAACTTATCCAAAAAATTTCCTTTCCCAGAAAGTGCTGGCTACAATTTTCATCAGTCACCACAAAAAACAAGATGTTTGTTAACCCTCTAAACTCCAGCATCATTATACAGATTGAGGACTGGTTTGGAGGAATTGTTAAAACATCAATTTCCTTAACTCTCATGACCTGTATGCATTATATTGCACTGAAATGATGAGGAGAATTTCGATGGTGATCATTATTGGGGCTCAAAGGGTTAATCCTGCTGCTGCTTCACAATGTAAACAACAGCAGAAATTTCAAGTATGGTAACACACTACCTCTTTCACATTAGACTGCTTGACTGCCAGTGCATGATTCACTTGTAAGACAATCCAGTCAAACAGAGTTCCATACAAGGCTTTGGCCATTGCATCTCTTGTGGCAATTGCCTGTAGAAAACACACAAAAAATGGATCACATGGAGATAAAAGGAAAAACCAATCTAATGACCACCCCATTTATAAGCAACTAATTATTGAATTTCCTTCCTTAAAAAAAAAACTAACATTTTCAATTCCAACCTACTCTGAATAAAGAGAAACCACACAAGAATGCAACCACCCGAGTGAAGTACTTTTTATTACTTCCTGAAATACTGTGTTTTTATCTCCTTGGATAGTTACATCCTTAAGTCATATTAGTTCACTGAAAAACTGAAATACACACAACTTACCTCTTCATATTTGTAGGGTACAATAAATTGTTCATTTTTCGTTTTAGTTTTCTTGGTTGTTAACACTTCTACAAGATTGCGTCTCGTAACCTGCATGTAAAAGGTAAAACACATCAAGGACTTACTTGATAAGTCAACAATAATCACATAACATAGCCCTAGCCCACATCACAGTTTGAAAAGAGAAAGAAGCATTTGCTTTTAATTTAAAGTATATGTAATCATCATCATCATTGTCATCACCTAAGACAGTTTTAATCACCCGCTGACAAACAATAATTGCAAACAAATAATTGATATAAAAGTCATGTATGTAAAAATATGACTATCAGTGGCACATGAACAAAAGGAAAAACTGAGCCTTCACTTACTGACAGAAGATCAGATACTATTGTCAAGTCGTCACTTTCTTTGATGGTTGCATCTTCATGGCCTGGTCTCTAAAGAGCAAAAAATATTGCGAACTGTAAAGAAAATAATACAACTGCAAGGAAGTGAGAGAATCTATTTAGGTTAAAGACACAAAAATAACAATCTTCATACCCGTGAAATCTTTAAGTTTCCAATCCGAAGAACAGCAGATAAAATGCTAAAAATTCTGTTTTAACAAGACAAAACATCAAATATAATTAATTTTGATTGACAAGGTTAATTTCCTAGAATTCACAAAAAAATTCAACAAAAATTCCACAATTCATTCTGTAAAAAAAGGTGACAAAGAGAAAGCACCAATGGAATCAAGTGAATGGCCACACCATAGGATCGCATCCAGAGACAATTCTGTTGCTCTCCGTAAGAGATTTGATGTCAACCAACAGCAAAAGGAAATATTCACACAACACCAGTACTAAATACTAAATTACTTTTACACAGTTTAATTAATTCAAAGTTTGTTTATTGCTTAAGTCTGCAGCCGGGGAGGGGGGGGGTGGTTGTCAGGTACAACAGAGTTGCAATCGGGGGTGGAAGGGGAATAATGAATAATGAGTAACGAGTTAAAAGAGTGAAGGAATAAGGAATATTTAGAGCTTGAACATTCGGAATAATGAATAATTCAGTTCCTTTAAAGGAATAATGAATGTCGCAAATGTTGTATGCACTCAACTTTGAAGAATCTTTGTCAGTGTTTGCGACCATGGGTGAAGGTCAGCTAAAGCAGTAGTCTGTAGTCAAGCATAGTAACTCTGGATGTTCTGTATTCAGTTAGGACTCCTGGGTACAAGAAATCTTTCCCGGCAACACTAATGTTGAAAAAAATTATTGCCACATACAGTGGACAACATGCATGTCGCCATTATCAAGTGTAAATTGTAACAAGATTGGTAGCGACATATTATCGTCGAAACGCCATGTTTCATTTATCGGTTATTTTTATTCTAAAGTGTTTTACAGAATCTTTTGTTATCACACAGTGGCAAGGGCCGAAAAAAAATTCCTACTGCAAGACGTTCCTATGGTTGACACAAGTAACGTTCTTTGTTACAGATTGTTGAAAGATTTTTTTTAGTATTGAAGTTAGCATATAATGTTAGATCAATATGGCTGGCGCAAAAAGTGAGTTGAATTTACAGCAATTAAAACACATTCATGCGCTCCTCAGAAAGCAGGAAATCGCCTTTCCGAGAACTGAAACTTTCAGAATTTCCCGGAGGAGCATGCCGCCGGACCCCCCTAGATACTCCCGCCTTTGCCAGGCGTTGTTTGAACTCCTAGATCTGCATCAGGGTTATGGGTCCCATACGGGCCCTGATTTAGAGATATTTTAGAGTTAGAAAACCTTGAAAAGAGTTAATGTGTATTCAACATATTTTTTCTTTCTTCTTTAAAACATTGCGCTTTTCTGAAGTCAGTCATTATCCACATATAAAATGGAATTCAACAATGTGCAACTATTTCAAGCTTTGTAAATGGTCTCAATATTTATCTCCTATATCTCATGCACGGCATTGCAACTGAAGTTCCTCAACAAAATCTGAATAGCAGTTGGTTGGATGCGACACTGAATAATCGAATAATGAATATCCATAAAAATCGCAAATAAATAATGAATAAGTCACAAAAAAGCCAAAGGAATGATAAATAAGTCAGGAAAAAGTAAAAGGAATAACGAATAAGTGAGGCACAATTATTCCGCTTCCACCCCCGATTGCAACATTGGCCAAATTTTTACACTTAGGGAAGTCCGACCACCAATGTAACTTTCAGAAAGTCCTTTTTATCCACATAAAAAAATTAATTGACTTTGTAAATAAAACTTGTGCAATAATTTGTTGACATATAATTGAGAATCCGGGGGAAAACTTGTTTTTTATCAACCCTAAAAAAGTCCTGCTACAATCTTTCTACCCAAAATAAGTCCACTACAAAATTTCTCACCCAAAAATGTCCCAGATCACCAATTACAAACCCAATAAATGGCATCTTACCACCCTGTTACTAACATACCTGTGTACCACTCACTCCCCCCCCCCCCCCACCCCCGCTTCCTCCGGGGTCTGGAGAAGGCAGATCAGCATGGTTATACATCCTTTGTACAGTCATATATTAATGTCATTCTAACTTTGGTTTAAGGATGAAATTAATTGTGACCAGTCATAAAACAAAGGTATTCAGCAACACTTTGCTGTCTGCCTGTGATCATTAATTTTTTCCAGTTTCCCAAGAAGAATGTTTTAGAAAGTTACATGTACTCATACCTCTTTTGAACATCTGTAGTAAATCCCACCATCTCCATGGATTTCTGCAGCCTTAGAAATTCATAAACCTCATCAATCCCTTCAAGGGAGTAACATTCATTCTGTGGACATAAGACAATGCACACAGTAAATTGTCAAGATTTCAGAGTGAGCATTATAATAATTATCATAAATCAAACAATGAATCACTATATTTTTTTTAAGTTTCAAAGTATTTATCACTGTGATGCTAATTTTCTGACACCAAGTTTCTGAATGAAACGTTGTTAACTGAGCATTATCATTTTAAATATCCCAACTGGTGGGTGACTGACCAAGTTTGCTATTTTCATAGCATTGCAACAGAATTGAACACGAGACCACCATGACACAACAGAGGAGGACTTGAGCCCGAGACCTGCAGATTACCAGTCCAGCACCCTAACCACCAGGGCCATCCTTGCCTCCCTCAATGGAAGAGAGAACACAGGAACAGAGGGTGAAGTTTGAGTGCAGTCAAAAAGATTAAATGAGACAATAGCTCATCAAGGCCCAGACGTGATGCTGGTTTCTGTAGCAGGAAGTGACAAGGAGTCATTATCCTTTAAACCCCAATGGTGATGAAAATGAAATTTCTCTTTACATTATGACTACTTGTTCAAACATTCAAGTGATGAGAATAAAGGAAGTGATCACCAAGGATAAGATGTCGTGTTATTTAGATAAATTCTCCTTATTAGTTTCATAAGAAATGTATGGAGAACAGTAAGGAGAATATGCATTTTTATATCAGAGCTTAAAGGGTTAAAATACCCTCTCCAGCTCCCTCCAGATGGGATGCTAGCCAATCGCAGGGTCACCCCAAATCATTTTGTCACATTTCCGTGGCAGTTTAGTGGCACCCATTTGTAATCCTAGATGGAGAAAGAAAGTGAAGTGAAATGTCTTCTTTCAGGTGCTACAGAAAACAGCATCAGGTGCCTCCTTTTTTATTGCACATAGTCGTGCTGTGCATCTCGGGATATTCGGGTTTCCCAAGCAATTTGCCCACTAATACAAAGGTATTTTTGTGCGGTTTATGACTATATGGAAAAAGCAGATCTTAGCAAGGACTATCAGAATCCAAAATGAAAATTGGGGGGAACCATGCATTTTTCAGAGATAATCGAGCATACATTTGGAAAGAAAATGCCATAGGTTGCTTAATTATCTCTGAAAAATGTGTAGTTACCCACATTTTTCTTTTTAGATTCCAATAACCTTTGCTAAGATTTGCTTCTTCCCCATAGTCATTCCCTTTGCAAAAATACCTCTCTATTAGGAGGCAATATCAAACTAAATTAGTCTTGAAGTTTCATTATAATAAAATAATTATTTTAGAATGATCATTTCGAAGGCCATTGGACTGCCTGTTGTGGACCTCTACAACCGTACTTTTTCAGTTTTAGGGAGCATAGTCCTTCTCTCCCCCCCTGCTTCCATCTCCCCTCCTCAGCCCACATGTACTTACACCCCCCTGGTTATGATCTACTTGAGGCAATGAAATAAGCCCTACACTTTTTATGGAAATAATGGAGTGGAGCAAACAGCTTGAATGGTTACCAATAGGTAAAAAGGAGAGCATTACAAAAACAGGAGAAAGTTTACCTGATTAAGATAACAATACTCCTCTGGTTTTGTGAGGTGGAGTTCCTCTTTGTCTTCATCACTTGCTCCAGCAAGTAAATAGTAAAACACATGATAATTCCTGCAATCATAGTAAAAGTGTTGTGCGTTATCTTCATAATACAGTGGCTAAATAATGTTTGGGGTAACCCCCACCCATGAAGAAACTCCTGCCCTAACCAAGGCACAAGAACCTAACATACTTCTCACACAAAAAAACCTCAAACAAACAAACAAACACTACAAGACAATGATTTTATATGTGAGACTATCACTGTTTTCTTAGCTGTGTACAAAAGAAAGGTGGAAAAAATTCAGGCTTGAATGAGATTCGAACCCACAGTCCTGTGATAGCAATGCAGTGCTCCTGCCGACTGAACTATCAAGGCAACTATCACACAATGAGCAGCTCCCAGTTGGCTTGATAGCTTAGTTGGTAAGTGCACTGCACCAGTATTGCAGGGTCATGACTTCAAGTCTTGTTCAAGTGTGAATTTTCTTATGACTCCCTGTTTGCAACTGCTTAAGTTGTGTGCACAACCATGATGAACTTCCATGTTCAAAATCTTTCATCTGCATTCAGGTAAGACTTTACATATCTTTCTCATGAAGGCAAAGATGCAGTTACATAGGTCCAAAAGGTGTCTACACAATTACTGTTCCGCATTTTACCTTTCTGATGGAGCTTGTGAAACAATTCTAGACTTCTCCAAAAGATATTTTCTAAGTGCAGCCCTAGTGAAAACAAAACAGACTGGCATAAATGACAGTACTTAATAACACCAAGTCGCAGTACACATTTTTAGCACACTAATTTGCAATTTTTTTGCTGAGAATAGTTTCAGTTTTTCACCATTAGTCATCAAAATCATTGTTAAGTTAAACCCGCCAATGAAATGTCTTTTGCTTGGATGTGTCAAAGATTTTGTGCGATGTCTAGAAACGACACATTTCCCTAGGGAAATGAAACTACATATCTCCCTTAAAAAACAAAACTACATCTATAGCTTCCCAGGGGTAAAAAACACAAAACTCTCTCAGTAACAATCAAGAGATTGGTAGTAGGCCATTTTCATGATGGCATCATTTTACTATGGACAACTGCTAGAACTTATTTGTTTTTTCTTTCTTCTTTAAATTTTGTAATCCGAGTGGGTCTACAATTAGAACAATTTTAATTTGCATATACGAAAACAGAAAATTGAAGGTTTTTGGTAGCTGCAGTAAAATGACACCATAGCAAAAGTGGCTATATGGACATGTGATCAAGTTGTGATTACCTCAAGACTATCGCTGGGTAATGGTAACTTGTGGAATAGAAAATGTTACTTCCATAAATTTCTGGTAGTACAAGTGGAAGTTTGGAAAATTTGCAAAGCTGAGGGAGTTACACATGCTGTGGTAAAAAGAGGCGGCCGCAAGATGGGAATGTTTACATTATTTTTAAGATCAAACTGTGCTGAATCTAGAACTAAGTACTTATATAGGGAGAACAAAACATAAATAGTTTTTTTGCCATTTTTCCAAAACATAATGGAAGGACTTGAAGAAATTGGCCCAATGTTTTCAAGTTGCAATCCACTTCTGGCATCAGGGACAACTGCAGACAATCACATTTATAGATTCACAAAACCAGTACAGAAATTTTACACAAAACTGAACCATTGTTTTGGGTTACTTATGATTCCAACAAGCTTTTAACTTTTTAAGGCAATCCTAAACAGAGGTAACACCAAGCCTCTTTAAGGTGATTTTTTCTACAGATGCTGTGTGTGTTTTCCAAGCCTTCACAAGTGTTACCAAAACTTTGTGGAAACACACAGGAAGAATGTTTATATTCTTTCACAAAATAAGTGTCAAAAAATTATTTATTTATTTATTCAGCTTCGCCACACAAACACAAACAAAAAGAAACTACAAGAAAGATAAAAAAGAAAGGAAGAAAACAATTACGGAGTTAAAATCAGTTGGTTTTCAGCCTATGAGAGTGCATGCAGTAACCTTCGTATTTTAAAAACTAACAACTATAGTTAACAGTGACTGGCAGTTTGCCAGGCTATACAAGCAAAGACTTCACATCACTATATACCTTGCTATTCACAGTACTTAAACCTGTGATCACATAGTTCAATAATTATTGTTTTCTTTACTGATATGTACCTAGCATTATTTTTAACATCCATTTCATGGTGATCATATGTCCAAAAAGGTGGAAAATATACAATTATAAACAAGGGTTTGGATAGAGCCCATGAAACTACAGATAGTTCAATATCACAATTTGATATCATTTATAGAATATCCCATAAAGTGTGCATGTCCTCTAAGGCTGAGATAAGCACCATGGAAACAAGGAAAATATCCTTTGACTTATTCTCTGAGTTATAATAAAATCATTTCAACTGTATTTTTATACACTATATATTAAATAAAAACATTCATAGAGGTTTGAATGAACTCAATAGACCTGTACATATTGAAATACTTATGATCCCCCAAGTCCTTTGAAAGAACTTAAAATTCAGCTCATTTACATGTAACATGCTGTTAGTTTTCACTCCAACGTTTAAAAAAATCATCACGCTGTCAAAATAATTTTTTTGCTAACATTAACATTAGCTAACATTAAACTTGTAATGGATGAACTTGATAGTACCTTGGAGAAGCCTCTCACATCTTTACTGAAATTTGGGTCTTCAGCCACACAGTACAAATTGCAAACTGTTCTTAAAGGAGAGGCCTCACCTCTCGACATACATGTATAACACAACAGTTGAACTGCATTCATCTCAAGTTCAATGCTACATATCTGGTGGTCCACGGAATTGAGATAGCAATATTATCTCAATTTTAAAAATACTAAGTTAAGCGTAGGGTACATGAAACAAGCTGACTTTTAAACCATTTTAAAGACTAAAGATGCCTGTGATCCACAGTAATGACCCACGGATTACAAGAAATACTTTTCTTGGGTGCCTTCCATATGGAAAAAACAAAATTAAACACGGTATGCTTAAGACATTTTCCAAAACTACTTTTAGAAAATTGTGGAGTACTTCATGACTTTATCTTCTTTTCTCATAATTTCAGAAAAGAAGGTCAGAAAATTAAATTCCATATAAGTTAATTTCTTTATTTCCAGTTTCTTATCAAAGCATGTCTTACAAAATTTGAAAATTTAATGAAAGTGCATTCTCCTTCAGTTGGTATGCTAATTTTGGAAAACTCTTACCATTTTTTAAGGTCATCCCAACTGTTTTTCCCTCGAAATAATAAGCACGCAGTCCCTTGCTTCCCTAGAACACTTATTTTTTGACAGCACTACAGAACATAGAATTATTCTTTATTCTTTATAATATAACACATACCCGCACACAGCCCCATCTTCTCTGAACTTTATCTGCGTAAATTTCCCAAACCGACTGGAATTATTGTTGTAGGCTGTGCTCGCATTTCCAAATGCCTAGAGGAACAAAAGTTGATATTAATTTTCAAGGAAATTCAGTACATGTTAGCGTTACTCATCGAAACAACGCATTTTGAACAAAACAATAAAATATAGGATCAATAAAAAATAAATTACCGGTAAGACAATAAATTAAAAAAAAAAAAGATTTGAGTAGAAAGGGTTTCTTAAGAAATGACTGGGATCTGTGCCATGCATCACATTCACACATCCTTTTAGCAGACTGATACATAAGGTATCAACAAAAGATTTCTATGCTGTCCTGCCCTGGTGTCCTGGCAGTGTTCCAGATTACTTATAAAGGCAGAGGGTCAATAAGGAATTTTGAGGGGTCAATAGATGTGAATCTCATAAACTCTTCTCAAGTTGACCATTTTTTTCATCGGGTAATGTTGCCAGCTTTGTCGGGTGTTTGACCCGAGACCCCTCTCCTAACTGGAACACGGCCTGGGTCCTTCAAGTCAATGACTCCAATGTATGACTCCCATTTATTGGACGTCAATAAGGTGCTTACAGCACACAATCACACAGGTTTTGCAGAGCTTCACACACAATTAAATGCATGAGCTTGAAATCAGATGTGAGCCTGTCAAGGCACTGCTTGCAAGCATTTTAACCCTTTCACTCCTAAAAGTGCCTAGATTCAAAATTCAAGATGAATCCCAAATTTCATTTTGTCAAGTCCAGGGTTTTCAATAAGGGCCGGTAGCCGGCGAAACTCGCCGTCTATTCCACATGAACTTGCCGCCTATTTGATTGAGAAATTACCTCATATTTAACGACTAACATGAGAAACATTCGCCACAAAACACGAGCCTTGGATCGGCCAAGATTTATTCATGAAAAACAAAAGAATCTTGCCTGAATTCTGAGAAATTTCAGCGGCGATTTGTGTTTCCTGTTCTGTTCAAATACCCTAATTCTTGCTCCAGAATGCAGGAAATGCATTCTAAAAGGCCCAAATTTGCAAAATTTCCAAGGGGAGCATACCCCCTGACCCCCCTGGAATCTCGCGCCTTTGGCGTGAGTAGTTCATTCTCCGTCTATTCCTAACATTTTCCCACCTATTTAGATTCCTATTGAAAACCCTGAAGTCCTTAAATATAAATAGTACCATGTAAAAGTACTGCTGACAAGGTTTCATTTGAATGGTCACAACAGAGGATTCCATCCACAGAATCACCTTAATGTCTCCAGAACTAAATCCGGGATGAATATACCATGTAGAATGCTAAAGCTAGCAACACAAGAGGCCATTTTGACTCATCAAGGTAATTCACAAAAATTACCAGGTGTACCTTCTACTGCAACAGTGAGCCTATATCTAATTTGCTGGCAGTTTTGATCGCCACAGCAGGTGATCAAAATCGTCTATAATGTATCTCGCATGTTAGCTATTGATGATCAAAACTATCAGTAAACATACACTAAACTAACAAACAGCAAGCATACACTTGACTCAAACTGAACTTAAACTGAGCTCAAACTGAACTCGAACTCAAAATCATGAATATTCCAGTGCTGAGAAGATGACATCCACTGTTCAACAATGTCAGGGTGATGAATTTCCACCTGAACCACAGTGTAAGCCACAGCAGGGGTGCATTACTCAAAAGTCCCAATACCTTTTTGGACCCGGAAAGCTATTTTATGAGTGCAAGGTTTACTTTAAAGATTTAAATTTTGTTGGTTTTTTAAGCTAAGCAGTAAAATTTTAAGTTGATGAAACAAGTCAAGGTTTGCAGGCTACAAGCTACACCACCATTCTACAGATTTTGATTTTAAAATATAGCTCCAGGCCCGAAAAGTTACCGGGACTTTTTCGAGAAATGGACACCAGGGCTGCTTAGTAAACATTTTGCTTATTTAAAAATTTTGACACCTTTTCTGCATGTTTGTGTTGGATTTTCCACCATTTTTTCTAACCCTAATCAATTTTACTCAGAACCATGGTGAATTCAAGGTAGCCATAACCTGACATTTCATGTGCAATTATTTGATTGGCAGGGAAATGTGAAAAAAAAATTATTCACTTATTTCATAGGAGCAAAAGGCACTACCAAAAATTTCATTCAGTTATTTCAGTTATGTTTCTCAAAATTCCCAACATTTATTATCATGCTCTAAGAGGAATAACTTTTTAATTACAAAGACAAATTGGTTGCCCAAAAATGCCCTGTATCACTCCACTTTTTAAAAACAGGAAGTTCTAGCTAAATATGAATTTTTCTTGTTACCAAAAGATTAAAGTAGACGAAGAGTCACCGCTGAAATTAACATTTTAAGTTAATAACATTAAATTGACTGTCGAGTTCGCACACATTGTTAACACTACTCCTTCATAAAATATTCATTTGCTCCCGCATGAAATGAACTTGCAAATGTACTTGCACTTTACTCGCGATTTTATGTATCAATTGTAGTAAACCAAATAAAAAGGTCGGTGATTATAAAAATGGTAAACATCAACAAATTTTTACAACAAGATCCGTGATTTTAAACACGCACGTACATACCTCTAAAACCGGCCCGACTCCGAGAATAGTCTTTTCTACGGACGAAGCTTGTGTTTTTAATCCCAAAGCCGTGAGATGATGAACTAATAGCTTCGTGCTTTCGGTTTTTCCTGATCCGCTTTCGCCGCTTATTACCACGCATTGACTCTTTTTCTCTCTCAACATGCGATGGAAAGCGACATCGGCGATAGCGAAAATATGAGGAGGTAAAGATCCCAAGTTCCGGTTGGTGTAAGCATTGATGAACTTTGGATTGTACATAGGAAAAAAGCGAAAAGGGTTCACAGCTATTAGTATTTCCCCCACATAAGTGTATATTCGTCCTTGAGAAAACCTCCTTTCGAGGTGTTCCAATAAAGTTTGTTCGGACAACGTTGGTAGGCGACATAAGTCGTCATCCGGAAGCGTAGATTCCAAGTCGAAGTCTAGCTCTTGACAGTTTCTTTGTACACTCTCGTGGCAATCCATCCAGTGTTGTCTAAGTAATTCTGGCTTTACCTCGTCTTCTTCGAGCACTTTTTCTCTGATGAAAAGGCGATACTTTGTTCTAACCTTCGGCGGCAATTTCCTCCAACCCTGCTGCACTTCGACAGGGTGTTCGGAGAGATTCAGCACCCGTTCGCTGTCGTTATCCAAAACGCTATCTCGATAACAAACCTCCACCAATTCAAAATTGTCAGGCTGGCCTTTGATGTCGAGATTTCCAAGAGTTAGCCGTAGTACTTGTTTTGTCGTTGCGCTTTCTGATACTGATACAACAGTTGACTGCACAGCGGCTAACAACTGACCGGCGAATATGCGAATCTTATAATGTCGTCTCTTCTCAGCCATAGAGCGACGGCAGGAAATGATCCCTCTTATTTCTTAGACAGTGAGCGCTTTGCGAGGTCATTTCTTTGAAAAATTACTGCCTTCTGTCCTCCTCTCGCTTCAAGCCGTCGCTGCGATCTTAAAGAGGATCTCTGTGAGGAGAAATTTAGCCATTTCGCGAAGTTCAACAGCCCTGCGGGAGAACAGATAAACAATGGGAAAGTGAACACAATTCGGGACGGGATTGATTCAGTTTCATTACACACACACGCTTTTCCTGGCTCATAAGTCACAGATCCGTCAGTTTCCGTAACATTTACAATGAAGTTAATCCGCCCATTCTAGCTATATGCTCCACAGATTACATGTAGCCCAAAAATACCGCCACTACAATTATGAAATCACGTCGACCACCACATTGTCTTGCAACCCACACACAATATGACCCCTGTCGGCTGAGTATCAATGCAAAAGCCCAGGCGATTAAACTACAAAAATGTAAAGAAACAACAAGTAACTTTAACAGACAGCAATGCAAAACTACTCTCTTTTTTGTTTTGTCAGTTGCGGGAGATAATATCACTTATTTTGATACAAAATTTGCAGCATTAAAGAAACCGACCGCGAAATTCACACTGCCCAGTACAAACAATGATTTGTGCTAATATTGACAATTCGTTACAACTCCATTGGTTTTAAGTATTTGTTCTTTAAGTCTTCCAAGTCTATCTCTTTATGCAACATTATACTACTCCAATCGTCGACTCAGATCCGTTATAGTACGAGAAACCTCTCAAGCTAGCAGAGAATCAGCTACGAATATCCGGTTGATGTTGTGAATTTACCTTCCAAACACAGCGTTATCAATTGCTCAAACGAAAATACCACAGTCCACCGAAAACATAATACACGTGTTAAAGAAAAAATATCATTTTCTTACTACATTCAGTTGGGATTTACCAACATAACTTGCATTCTGGCTTACGATTTTGGTTCTGGAAAAAATCGATGTACAAACCTGCCTTTACTTATCTCAAACCAAGGTCAGCAAGGCATCAAGATAAAATTAAACAAATATCCGGCTCACTGAATGAAAACTTGCATCGAAGAACACAGAGATCGCCCCAGTTTGTTGTACTTTCAGGAGATCTAACCACAGCGATAATCGGAAGAGAGTTACTTTTGGAATTACAATTTTAACCTGCGTCGAACTGAGAGGAAACGGATAACTCTTTGCGTACCCATAATGGTCACCGCGCCCGCACAGACATTCAACAAAACAGCATGCGCAGCTTTTGGTAACGCAACTTCAACAAATTACGTGCCTGACGTGCAGTTAGATTTTCAAAACTTTTAAGCAGCTGTATGTGTTCCCTGTTAAAAAGAACTGAATCTTACGCTGAACGTATTCTAAATACTACGCTGATAAAAATGTGAGCTATTCTTTAGGTTATGAATTAAGTTGGATTGATCAAGCCGTGACGAACAGAACGAGATTGATCGCATATCTTAGGTGTCATGAGCCCCTGCTGTGACCGTCACAGCCCGAAAAAAAGAATGCGGAGCGAGGTCACTTCCGGTTTAAAGGACGTCATCGATCCTCGAGTTTTTCTACGCGAATTTTGAGGAAATAGGAGGAATAGGATAAGATTTAAGAAAGAAAAAAAGGGGCATAAATTTTTGTACACACTCCCAGACAGGCCAACCCCACGCAAGAGCACTCGGGGTTGTTTGTGGCCTGTTTTGGTATCCGTCTATTAATTATTAACTTTAAAATTTAATTTTAACTCACCTTTAATTCTTAACAATTTTCAATTTTCTTAAAATTAATTCAATTTTCCTCCCCCTTCTCCTTCTTTACGTTTAATTTAAAAATCGCAAAAAAAAAATCGCTCAGATTTATGGGAACTCGCACTACGATCCTATTACAGCATTCTTGGATTGAGTGAAATCTCCCGGAGATAATTAAGAAAAAAGGCTAAAACGTTTGGGGTAAAAGGAATCCACGTGTAATCCCCCCTTAAACCACTTCTCTTCGGCCAATTTGTTAACTTATTGTCGCTGATATGTGGCCAATAATCTACCCTTTCGAACGTATAAACTGCGGGAAAATGAAATCTGGGGGGGGGGGGGGGCTTTTTATTGCTTAATTTGGGGCTAAATGCTGTGAAGCATAACTGATTAAAAGTTCATTTACAATTTTAGGAAACGATCCCAATCCAACCCAATCCCTTTCCCGCACAAAAGTTTTCGTTTTAATTAGACTGTTGTACGTCTGTTGGTGGTACATAACTAAAATTGTAACAAACGTATGAACGTAGTGTAGAAGGTCATACAAATAGTGCACCGATATACGTAGTTAGTGCAAAATGTGATAAATGTACCCATACCATAATATAATCTGAGATATATGTACAATGCTCCTTTCAAATGTAATAAAAAAAGCTCCTCTTCTGTAACCGAGGGTAGAGTTTCTATCACTCAACATTATTCGCGGTTTCAATCCGACATTACAGTCGATGCGTAGTTAAGGCTTCCCATAACTCGTGGTTGTCAACAGGAGACAAGAATATCCAATATTTAGTTATACAGGGTTTTATTTTATTTACAAACTTGCTCGTTTCTTCCTGGCGGAGTTCCATAAACAATCACTTCTTACAAACACAGGGCGTTCTCTAGGAAGTATTCTGGTTTTCTTATTTCAGTTAACACAGAACATCAGAAATGGAAGAAAAAAGATAGCCGGGCCGCACAGCGTACGGAGGGGAGGGGAAGAGGGAAGAGGGGAGGGCGAGGGCAAGGGGTAAGGGTTGGGTCTCCTCTCTCTCTCTCTCCTCCCTAATTTTCATTACGCTTTAGACGCCACTGATGAGAGGCTTTTCACAGGCCAAAAACGTCATTTTCAAAAGGGACGCAATTCTCCCTACTCCGAGTAAACCAACTTTTCCAAAAGCATTCAAGTCTTTTCATCTATTACAATTTAATGGCCGGAAACAATGTAGTAAAAGTAGTAAACTGTTCACTGAACTTTTTTATGCGATCTTTTGACTAGTTGAAGTGCGATTTAGAATCGCCTGTTGGGGTCGCCATCCGTCAGGATAGAACTCGGTACAATGAGCGAACTATCATTCAGTTCATCCCAAACGGGTACAGCTTCCTAAAGAACCCGATCACCGTCTCTTCAGAAGGTAAACTGTCTATTGGCCTTTATGAGCATCAAACGTGCAATGCCAATCACAGGTTCTTGAGAAATTGCACTTCCACCAAAGTGAAACGCGAGTCATCAGCCGAGGAACCAACTACAACTTCTTTGAAGTTAATGTTTTGTTTCGGGGGATGAAATGAATGTAGGCTACGTCAGACATCTTTCACGAGTTCCTCCATGTTATGTTCTGTCGCCACCAGCCTTGCCTTGTCCACTGATCTCAGCTGCAGTAATAGCTGGATAACTTTCTTGATCCCGCTCCTAAGAGAGAAAAAATGTAGTTACACCAGTGTGTTCACTTTGAATTCTTTCATGAAAATTTAGCTACCCAATCAGAATTCGAATCAGAAATTACTCTGGACGCTATCCCCAAATTTTGATAGATAGTTGATCTTCACGGAAGAATTTCAAAAGCCATCACACGTTCACGCTTCATCTAGACTACAGCTCACGGGCGGGATGTTCGAATCGCCAAAAACGCGGATACCCGAGAGGCGCGAAGGGAGGAAAGAGTCTCGCGCGCAAGCCTCGCACGCCTCCGTATTTACATTCGCTCCAGACTCTTTGTTCGTAGACCGCGTGGGTTTCTGCACCAGATCACGGATCAACTCGTTCAAAAATAAGGACAGCGTTGTAGTCTTCGCTTCAATTAGGGACACCTAATGCGATTCTGGTGGGCAGCAACGCTCGTCTCTCAAAATGTAAGGAGATTTTTAATTGTCTTTCGAGTATTTTAAAACATACCATCATACTTCTTCCATTGCGCATATTCCACACATCGACATTCAAATCCTAGCACTATGCAGGATGTTTGTCACATGAAAGGCCTAGCTGACACGATTCTCCAACGAGTCAGTCGCAACGTATATAGGCGGACTAGTACGCGGAAGGTCATGGGTTTGACTCTTGTTGGGAAAGCTCGGATTTTTTTCCCCAGTTCTGATTATGCCTGTGTGACTCACTGATAAATAACTCTCACAATTTTTAACCCTTTCGCTCCTAGAGCAAGTTATGGTGAGATGATTTGTCACTCTAAATTTTTAATCTGTTGACAAAGTCCTATTGTGTTATCACTCAAATGAAACCTCTTTGGCAGAACTTTTGCATAGGACTATTTATTTCCTTGGATTATAGGAAACGAAATTTGGGATTTTTGGTGAATTTTTTGCTTTGGCCAGTTTAGGAGTGAAAGGGTTAATCAATGTAATGAATCAAATTTGTACATATAGAACGGTGATTGCCAAGTATCTGGTGTTTCTTTTGTGACAGCTGTATAGATTAGGGTCAAGTCGCACAGCGGCCAGAGGCGGCTCACACAGCTGAAGCGTAACCCAGCAACTTGGCAGCGGTTAAATGTAAGACGCACGCGCATTTCCCTCCATCTTTTTGCAAAACAAAACTTTTCTTGGCCAGAACGTCACGCTAGCCCACATATAGGGCAAGAACGTCATGCTAGCCCACAAATAAGGCACTAATAACATTACAATCCTATATGAATATATACACCAACTGATTAACGCACCTACCTCCACTACTAACACACACTTTCCTTCACTTGTACTCACTTTCCTTCATTTGTACTCATTTTCCTTCATTTGTACTCACTTTCCTTCACTTGTACTCACTTACCTTCACATTAGTGCCTTATATGTGGGCTAGCATGACGTTCTTGCCCTTTTCCTCAACTATTAACAATCAACAACTATCAACAACTAAGGGCCCAATCTCGTTCCCAGGGGCCGCATTCCTTTTGGTCAGCACCAAGGATGCAAGACCTCTGGGATAATCAATATCAAAATGCTGACGAATCGAAATCTGATTGGCTACTAAAATTTACCGGAAGTCTACGAGTAAGAAGTTTCAAAACAGGAAACGAAAATGTCTTGCGATGATTATGGTGGACGTTTTTGATCACGTCAGAGACGGACAGTGGGAAAGAAATCAGAAAATGGGCTATACAAACTCCCAAAGAATCGATAAATGCAGTCAAATTCACATTCATGTTAGACAAGACGTAAAAAGGGAACAAGTGTCGGTCACATGATTAAAACGAAAAAGGCGCCAAAACCTTGTGATACGTTGCAGCGGTTCTTGCCAAAAACTGAATGAATACCCGCTTCAAGATAAACGACAGTCGAAGGAGCACAATTTTGGAATAATTCCTGTAATTTCCAGCTCTAAGGTATGGTTTATGGACAATGGTGGCTTGAAAATTGTTCTCATCATTGTCTTAAGCGGATGGAAGCTGACAGTCTTTCCAGTGCAGTCGTAGAAGTTAAAATAAGCGGCTTTGTGTTAAAAATCCGTTCACTCCGCGGAGCCATGATATGTGCGAGTTTGATGGAACAGAAGACAGGATTTAAGTTTATTTTGTTGAACTGGAGCAGATAATCTCACTGTAGCTGAAAAGTGAATGGTGGATTGGCTTCTTGAATTACGTGGTGCAAAAACTGGTGCAGCGGCCGGACAGCATGACAAAAACAACGAGAACAGCGATCCTGGTTATTTTTGCAAGACATCGTATCTGTCGTATTTGTAAGCTTTGAAAGTTTGCAGCTGGCAGGACTAGTAAACCTCTTCGAGTGTAGGTAAAAGGTCTTTCTTTAGTATTAAATTGTTTTCACTATCAACTTTCATTGTCTTTGTAAATGCGCGCGGGATCTGGGAACGAGATTGCTTAGGGCCGGGCTTAACTAAGAAACATTGATGCAAAAAGCAAACGTTACCCAGTTAAGCCAGGCGAGAAACATGTCGCAGAAGAAAATGTTTTGAATTAATTCAGAAGCATTGTTGTTTCCCGGACGCAGCCTTTGCTTTGGGAACATATGTTTTCCAGTTTAAACGATGTTTCGGCAGCACTGTTTCCTAATTTAGCCAGCCGGCCCTAAAGGTTAACTAAGAGCCGGTTTGAAAGGTACAACTTTCTTCCATGCAACATGGTGCCTAGAGCGCTTTTTTGTTGATTCCTTCTCCGTTATTAGCTTACGTCCACTCTTTATGTCCTGTTTTTTTTTTTTTTCATTATTATTTTTTTAAATGAGTTGCTTTAGCTTACGATTTCTGTAGTTCTGTGCGCCAGTCGTAAGCAGAAGTCGCACCGCACCGTCTACGTCGGCGCAAAAATACAGTCCACACTAACCTGGCTTTCTTCTTCTCTGCCTCAGGACATCCAGCAGATGAGCGCTGCATGTTAGCGGCCAAGGTGGCGAGGTACCGTGCCAGGGCTTCTAACGAAGGTAAAGTTGTCTGCTGTTGATCATTAAACCACTGCTTGGGAAAGGTGGCTGTGATCTGCGAGGGAAAAAGGTTGTTTTGTTCAATAGATGTCTGTTTGCTTATTTTCCCTTTTTTATTCTATAGCAGAGGCACCATGAAAATTTCATGGCTGTACACGATTATGCAGCGGGGGCGCAGTGGTGTAGTGGTCAGCGGGTTGGACTTCAGATCTGAAGGTTGGTGGTTCGAGGCCCAGTCCTTGCCATCGTGTTGTTTCCCTAGACCTGAAACTTTACTCCACATTGTCTCTCTCCACCCAGGTGTATAAATGGGTTTCGGCGACATACTGCTCGGGTTAACCCTGCGATGGACTAGCATCCCATCCAGGTGGGGGGGGGAGGGGGGGGAGTATCAATACTCTTACTTACTTCATGCTACAAAAAGCGGGATTAAGTTCCGGCCGTGTGAGCAACCTTGGCTCGTGAGCGACTTTACCTTTACCTACTTACATGATTACGAGTGACAAAAACTAAAAAAGTTACAGTTCAACGTAGAGACTGTAGGGAGATTTGCGCCCGTTGGTTTTGAATTCGCCTACCCCAAGTTGCGTGGCATGTGCGATGCACATCTACTTTCCCATCGCACCTGAACCACAAGCAGGTTCAAAATTTCAGATAAATAGTGGACAAATAGCCTGTTCCAGGCATTCAGATAGTGGAGCGCGAGCGAAAAATATAGTGAGCGAAAGCCCAGTCTCCCCTCGTTTTTTCTCGCTCTTTCGCTTGCTATATTGTTCGCTCGCACTCCAATATCTGAACGCCTGGAACAGGCTAGTGGACAAACATCCTTACAAACAAGCAAAAAACCTTTGCGTGACGTAAATGGGGCCTTTACTCCATACAGCCACACACACCCGTGAAATCTAGGCCATCAATCTGCCACCCCCACGCTAAACCCATAATTTGTATATCTGCAAAGAGGATTCCCCCGCAGACAGATTGACAAGTAAATCAAAAGAGCGGATACAAATGCATCAGACCTGGAGAAAGACTTGAATGAGGCAGTGATAATGTATTTGTCGAGCTCAATGGAGGTGCTATAATTCCAAGCTTAATAATATTAAAGCCAGAAATCTATTAACGATGAACTATTAATGAAAATCTATTAATGAAATGCACTAGTTTACAAAGCTGCAAAATCTTTTGTGCTGATTCCACACGTTAAACAACAGCTCAATACTCTCAAATTCTAGCGCCTTTTACTAGAGTATTAACCCTTTGAGTAGCCCCGCAGCTCTTAACAACCTCTAATTTCATTGGACCTTGGTATCACGCAGCTCTATTGTTTTCGGGGCTAGGGTCCATTGTTTTGTTGTTTGGTGTATTGTTTTCTCAGCAAATCAGAGAAGACCTTGTAAGAGCTGCGAGATCGCCCAACCCTTTAAGCCCCAAGAGTGACAAGCATCTGATTTCTCCTTACAATATCATTAGTCGATCAAATATAGAGGTCATGAGAATAAAGGAAATGATCTCCAGACATGAAATGTGTTGATGTTTAATCAAATTCTCCCAACTAGTAACATAAGAAATACAAGGAGAACAGTGAGGAGAATATGCATGTAGATATTGGGGGTTAAAGGGTTAAAACATTAGAAATATGAAAGTAACAGCAGCAAACTGTACTTACAGCCTTGACCTTCTCCAAGCTGTCGTAATAAAGATGTGAGTGTTGAAGAGCCATGAGCAGATATCTGTTCAGCAGTCCGTCAACTGCCATTTCCTGTAGCCTGGCTGATGAAATGAGACCTTCCCATCTGAGAATGTTACCCATAAGCTGAGAGGAAAAAGGAGATTCCACAAACTGAATAATTCATTAGGTTACCAAAAATCGCCCCAAAAGTGTTCCACTTTGTTCTCTTTATGAAAAAAAAAATCATGTGATATCTTCTTGGCATTCCTGGAGCATTCCACGTCGCAAAGTTTTCAACAGTTTTTCGTAATTAATACCTTCCAGTTGCCACTAGCAATCTACAACTAAAACGGTTTGTTCGAATCTTTTATAAGAGACAACATCGCGAAGATGCATGCCAAGCTTCTTTAAACAAACAATTACGTTTTGTTTATGGGCCTAGAATGTTCATCGGCCCGGTGCTTCACACTGGTTTTCCACAGTTTAAAGCAAACTGGCATTTACAACTACCCTTCACCCCCAGTCAGGATGCTAGCCCATCACATGGTTCCCCTTCTCCTGGTAGTTTTCGGGTCTCCATGTGTACATCTAGGGGGGAAACGACAATGTGGACAAAATTTCTAACTTTAGACAAACCTGGAGGAACAGACTTTCAGGTCAAAACTTCGAAATAAGTCCATTTTACACGCTAACCTCTAGATCACCGTACATCTTCACAGAGTTTAAACAACTCTTTCTAGATAAGCATAGTTTTTGGAGACTACACTTCTTTTTTCATACTGACAAACCCCCGTTATCTAAACATCTTTTTTGCCTCCAGGAGTCTTAACGATTGTGCGTTCACAGAATACTACTCAAATTAACACACACACAAAAAAATACCTTAACGCAACTCCAAAATTGTCTCTGAAAGAAGGCGAGGGCACCAGATGATTTGTTGTCCAGTAAACTGCAAAAAAATACATGAAAAATACAAGAACTGAAACAATTTAATCATATCAGTGACATAGCTTACGATAAAGGTTTAAAAATTCCTGCAATTGCATTGTTCAAAAAGAAATCATTATGACACTATTGTACACCACTTAATCACTTTATCACTGCAACACGTTGTAGTACTGCTGCTACAAAAAAATTATTGTGTCCCTTTGGTCTCAAATGATAAAAAAATAAGTGTTACCTTTTAGGATAGAGGGGAACATAGACATCGTCGCTTACACATCTTCCCATGCGGGTTGTTATTGCAGCAAAGAGTGACTGTAGAAGACATTGGCATCATGAGCAAAATATGTTACCTTATAGTACAACGCTAAATTTTGCCGTGCTTACATCAACCGAAACTGATCATGTGATGTGCATAGTGACATGCATAGTGCCCGTTTTTGGCAATTTCACTCAAAATTTAGCGTTGTACAATAAAAACAATGGCGTCCTTCTGCCTCAGAAATTTGATATTCAAACTTTATTTGTTGTGAACATCAAATGTCCTCGGGCAACCTATCACATGATAGCACCATCGACAGAAGAACTTTAGTATACAGCAAACCACTGGATAGTGATTTTGCATGATCTGATTGGCTACTATTCACCCCATGGCATAATGTTCTGGATTTTGCATGTGAGTTTTTTTCGCATTTCCTGGAAACAAGGAACTATTTGGTGCTGGCTAACCACTGGCCTGGTACATGGTATATAATAAAGCAATTATTTCACCTCAGTGTTTGTGAAGAGAGGTAGCTATTTCCCTCACCACTTCACAGCTCAGCAAATATCCACCACTATTCACCTTACTTCGGTGAATAACTGTTAAGCAATACATTGTGTTCGTACACTGTACTCCCAAGCACCACCCCCCCCAACCTTGATTTCAACCTCCCTCCCGATAAGTTAATCACAGAGTTCAGTCGTCAGTTCATTTTTAAAAAGGAATCAATAATGAAACTAACAACATCCACGAACGAAAGGCTCCAGACAAGAACATTCTTTGTGACTTTTAGGCATTTCTTGAGTGGAAATCTTGCCTTGTTGACTGCTTAAAGGACAACCTTCTTGTTGAAATATTACCTGGTTTAGGTCTACTTGAATCCAAGACATCCAACCAGCCACAGAAAACCAATTTATTAATTTTTTTTTTTAATTGTTTTCTTTTTTTTTGGGGGGGGGGGGGCTGGAAAGTCAATGACAACTTGCAAAGTACACGTACTTTGTCAACTACTTTCAGTGCTTTGAGTTTTGCTTCACAAAATCAAGGATTTTTCAAGTTCCATATGAACCCTGTAAATATATCTAGTCTATGCTGAGACTCAAAAATGCAAGATGAAATAAACTTTGACTTAATCTTACGGTACCTGTGTTGTTTTGTCTTGAGCGTGAAAGTTAGGGTACACTTCTGCCATTCCTCTTATTAATTTAATGGCCAGTGTTGTTTGCTTCTGTGAAAGTGGATCCCACACATGTTCAAAAAGACCTACATTTAAAAAATAAACCAAAAGCACAGAATAAACAATGTTAATACTCATTACAACTAACCTGCGGGAAAACACTAAAGATGGCAAGAAAACTTATATACAATAGATATAAGAGTAATGAGAAAAGTTACAGCACAAATTAAAACTCATCAACACTTCCACAGTTGTTTTTGTTTGTTTGTTTTTCACACAGCAAATGTCCTTGTGAAGTATATGCACAATTGAAGAGTTTCAAATAAGGAGAATATATGATTTTAAGACAAAGATTTAAAAAAACACTCCAAACTCAGCCAGTTTTCACATGCAATGGTTTAGTGGTTCAAACCCTTGTTTCTTTTCCCTTTTTTCACCTGAAATCAACAACAATATTACTGTAGCAATGGCCATGCAGTTTTTGTACAAGCTGTTTGCCAAACTAAAATATTTATGAATCAGCCTTCTGGCAAAAAGTTTTAAAGGACAATGTTTTGCATACAAAATGATTAGTATGGAGTGGTTTCTTGACTTTTTCTTAATAACCTACAAGTATAAAGCCAACATGGCAGGCAGCATTGTAAAAACAAAAAATGGGCGCAACAATTTCAAAGCATTAGTACTATGAAAGTTTAAAAATTCAAGATTTACACGTTACAACTTTGTATTATCATCTCTACTAAGTACATCTGTTATTTGTACATCTCATACAAATATTATTAGAAATTTACACAGGTTACAACTTCATTAGTGGCACCCCATGTCGCAGACAATCTTGTTCTGTTTCGACTCCACCGAAGAAAGGAAACCAGTTGCTCTTTGAAACTTAGTTTACGGTAATTGTTTTCTACTGCAGTCCCGGACAAGGATAGACCAAAGGAGAGAAAGTTTGTTTCTGGCTTTATTTCCTCCTCACAAGAAAAGGAAATAAAGGAATTACCTCTTGCTGAACATGGAATAATACATTTATGGCTTGAAAGTCTCTTCTCCCAAAAAAAATATTATGCATTAAAATACAGTTGAACCCCACTTAGTGACCATCTCTCATAAGCCAACACCTCTCTTGAGTAACTGCTTGTCCACAATACCACCTTTTTCCTAGTGACATCAGCACATTAGAAACTGCACATAAGTGACCACCTGTCGTAAGGCCGCGGCTGCATAAGCGATTTTTTGCTTGCCATGGTGATGCGATTTTTTTGAAAACTGCTGTGTCGCCAGCGCACGGCAAAAATCGCATGTGAAGCCACCCTCGTACAAGTGATGAGACAGCTGAAAAATCATGGGAAAAATCACAAGAAATTCACTTGTTGCCAAGTGTAGGCACCACTGTGTACTGGCGACGCAACAATTCTCAGAAAAATTGCATCACCATCACAAGCAAAAAATTGCTCGTGCAGCTGCGGCTTTACCAGCCACTGTTCCCAGCAGTTACAGTGACCACCTACTAGAGGTTCAACTATATGTCCATAATTTTATTCCATACCAGTTAGCTTTGGAATGACTGTTTTCTCCAACACAGTTGGAATGAGTTTGACATCAGGGTCTTCAACATCAATGTCATAGGGATCATCTCCGCAGCCAAACAACACAAGGCTCTTGTACCAGCGAAATTCTTCAATTTCCAAGCACTTTGCCTAAAAGGAAAAAAAGTTGAAATTAGTTACAAAATATGCAAAACCAGTGACAAATAATTTGGTTTGGATTCCATCTAAGTCACACCAAATGGATTTCGAAAAGTCGTGGTAAAAAAGATTTAACTCTAAACATCAGTGCCAGCAAAGAAATATGACAAAATTTGAAATTAAGTTTCTATCTTGCAAAAATTAGAAAAATAGATATCACCAAAGAAAAGTACATCTCAAAAGCCTTTACATGTAGCCGGTTACACCTTAGAATTCCGTTCACAGGCTAAAACATTTAATCACCTTGTACAACATAACAAAATTAATGATGGCAAAAATAGAACTGCCCAACAGCTTTTACTAGAATCAACACACTTTAGGATTTCATACAAAAATTGCTAGGAAACAGCTCTCATTTGAGTGGTCACACTTCATCATCTTCATCATCCACAGACTCAAAAGTTAGAGCAACCTTGTTCGACATAAAAGACTGTACCACAGGAAATTACTGCTCGAAAGTTTTCACTCACACGGACTCATCTACTGATTCAGAAGTAAGAGTTTGAATCTAAAAAGACTTGCACATTGATTTCAAGATAACAAATTAATTTAAATCAAATCTTAGTCAAATGCAGTTACTGTATAAACCTTCTTTAGTGAAACTAGCGTACAGCGGCATGGCGCTTGTCACCAGAAAGTTCAGTTCCACTTCCATTTGTTCACAATGCTCATAAGAAAGGTATCAGTTGTACCTCAAATGGGTTCCAGTCCAAAAGTTGCAGTCTAATAAATGGAGCAAACAGTTTAGGAAGACAAAGTGAAATGTATGCATTCCTATAACAGTCTTCGTGTTTGTTCTTCCACTCTTCAAATCTTGATTTTATTGAGTCAATAGAACTGAAGTCCTCTACGACGTCTTCAAATATGGCTTTCTCCTCTGCCGTAATTCTCTCTGAGAGAAAACAAATGGAAAATTAAAAGTAATTATTGCTCACCCACACATTCTGCATATAGCATAAAATACCAACATGCATACAGTAGTTTCAAATCAGGCAAGATTTTTCCATAGCATGCATTGTCATGAGTACTGAATTTCATTGAATCTGTTTCTTCACAGGGGCTGCACAATTTTGTAGGGGAGACAATAAAAATACAAGGCAAGTTTTAAAGCAAATTATTTTGAAAAGATGTCCTAAAACGGTGGCGAATACTTGAGGGGGATATTATTTGAGTGAAGGCTAACACTTGAATAAATAATTATGGTAAAAATATCGATAGCAATCAATATTGAGAGTTCATACATGTAGATAGGTGCACCCATGTATCTACCTATCTCTCAAAATGGGCCAAACATGGGAAAATACTTTTGACTAAACATTTCTGAAATATTTCAAGATTATTCTACAAAAACAAACACAATTTTTAGGCTTAGATACGAAGCAAAGGATTTTTATGCTTCCCCATGAAGCACAGGAAATAAGGGATTACCAATGGTAAATTCGAGACTTTATGAGAGGGCGAGACGCTCGTTTTCTTGTGTGATCCAGAGACCCTTTAAAATTGCAAGACCAAGCTTTTATAGTTTTATAAATGCAAGCCAAAAACTTTTAAGAACTTAAACTTTGAACCTGAGACTTTCAGGTCAGTTTCAACTTATTTCTCGAAAATTTCAGATTGCATTATTGAAGTTTATAATTATCGGGTCATGTTACCTAGTAAACACATCAGAACTTCAAGTTTTAAATCATTCTAAGAAGGCCAGACTCTGGGCAAAAAGATTGAGACCCTGAGAAGGCTAGATAAGAAAGTGTTTGCCAAAAATTTGAGACTGCGAGATGAAAAAAAAAAACAATTAAAAAATGAGATTGCAAGATGCTTACAATTCAGCTGAAATTTTGCGAGACCCTTATTTTCGGAAAGAACATTTGCCACCCCTGAAAGAGGAGATGTCTGCATGCATGCTATAGGGGCTTTGAAAGAATGTACAGATGAATGTCTGGAAAAATCAACAATCCAAATTGTGCAGTCACTATTTTGGCCATTTACATCTCTCAGATTGTAAACAGAGAAGTCTTTTATGTGGTATCATAAGTTTATGAAAAAAACAAAACTGAAAATAATATTCAAGTTCAGATTACGAATATCTGTATTACTATGATCTTATTTCCCCAAGATTATACAGTGCTTGTATTTCAAAAATGTTGTTTTTATTTCTCAAGCAAGGGAAATAAATTTACTTGTTTCAGCCCTGAATTTCACAGCATCTGTTTCAGTTTCTTCATCATCGGTTGACTGTCCTTCATGGTAAGTATCGAGCTGTGGAGTTTTTTTCTCTTTTTCTCTATGTTTTCTCCGTCTTGCTCTTCTTCCCTCTCGCTCAGCAGCTCTTCGCAGCTTGCCTTGATCAGATGCTTTGGCTGAATTTTGCCCTTGCCTCCCTGTTAGAAAATAAAGATGAGGTAATTTTAGGGTTGTCATTGGCAGCAGGCAACTAGTGGTTATGACTGACAACTTTAGCGACTCAAAGTTTGAAAGTGACTAAACACAGCAAACATTAGAGGCTATTGGGAGTTATATAACAAGCCACTTTCCATGTAACACAGTAAATGGTTTCCACACAACAGTCATGTCATAAGTACAGTAGGTTTTGTATTATCATATGGCTGAATTAAAGGACTGTTGGAGAAATTGACTGACATTTCAACAGCCTGTATGGAAGTCATCATCAAATGTTAGAGACAAAGTGAATAGCATAACAGCAGCTGATACTGTATGCATGTAGCTAAGGTGAGGTAAAGCTGTTTCTGTAGCATGAAGCAACTGGGAGTATTGCTACTCCCCCCTGGATGGGATGCTAGTCCGTTGCAGGGTTGCCCCCTGCAGTAAGTTATTTCCCTGATTGGTCAATTAACCCTCTAACCCCCAACAGTGACAAAAATGAAATTTCTCTTTACGTTGTTAATATTTGATCAAACATTCAAGTGATGAGAATAAAGGAAGTGATCACCAACGATGAAATTTCTTGATATTTAGACAAATTCTCCTTATTATTTCCATAAGAAATGTATGGAGATCAGTAAGGAGAATATGCATTTTTAGATCAGGGCTTAAAGGGTTTTCATAAAGTCATGATGTTATTGCTTATTTGTCAGTTAAGCTGTAGCATTATTGGCCATGAAGACACTAAAACCTGAGTGGTCATTTTGATCCATCTTTTGTTCTTGTCATATCTGTTATAATTATAAGTCTTTAGTCAGTAAGATTTGTTGGTTTGTTCACACCAGTCAGTCTGTTGCTTACAGGGCATGAAATTAACTTTCCAAAAGATTAGTCGCCAGTTTTTTAAAAAATAAAAATTGGTTTCATTCTGTTATACCCTCCAGAATTAAGAGTTTTTACCCTAAATGATGCTAGGATGGATTATACACATCCAAATTAAAGACAAATAACCTTAACTTTATACAGTAACAAAGAGAATTTTATCAAGAAAGATTGTATCAAAACAGTCAGCTTTAATTCATTCAAATGGTGCTCAAACAGCTGCAAGAACAGTGCAGTACTCTTAGCCCCTTGTGTAGCATATATGTTGTGGTTCAAGTTTTTCTTTGGTTTCAAAATTTTCAAACCAGTTTAATTTCTGTTTTCTTCATTACCATAATCTAAGACAAAGGAAAATAAAAATTAATCCGGTTTGAAAATTTTCAAACCAAAGAAAACCTTGAACCACAAAATATGTCCTCACAAAGCATCTATCTCAAAGTAAAGTGAATATCTGATTCACAGTTCTGCTTCATTTTCAGCAAGTATAAATTAAAGAATCGTGAAGACCTTTCCTTTCAAATCAAGGAAAAAATTGCTCCTAAAAATCAACTTCTCTTCTTATAGTTTTCCAAAATTGCCCCCCCCCCCCCTAAGAAAACGTGTATTCATTTCTTAATACTTTCTCCCACTTTCTTCATTGTTGTGATAAATAGTGGCTATTGTAATTTCAAAACATCATGCTTCCGCTTTCCACATAGGGAGAGGGGACACTAGGAGGGACCATAGACAATATTACTACTTGAAATCCAAGAGTGCGTCTAGTGACAGATTTTCTTCGTGGAGCATTAAGTGCCGATATTCTGAAACTAGCAGGATGCTTGAACACCCATCACTGCCACAGACTTAGATTTGCACATTTTCAAAAATTCACAAGGTCTTCAGGTAGGGTATGATGAGGAATTCTAGTCGCCGATTTGGTGACTAATTTTCAGGATTTGGTCGCCAACATGGAAAATTTAGGCACACTGGTGACTGTATTAGGTGCAATTTCATGTCCTGGATTGTCTATTTTGTGGATGTTGTCAATAAGTCACTTGTAAGGTGCTACGTAGCTATGGGCTTCCACTATGTAGCTTTTATTTAAAGTTAATAAACCAGTTTTCTAGGCTAGAGAAAGTAGTTGGTAGTGTGCAATACTTTCAGCAGTTTAGAAGCTCTTTGACAATCTTCACAGTCACAGAGAATGCCACAGCAAAGAGGAATGGTGGCGAACTTATTTTAGCCCTCTGATGTATAAGGAGGTAAGGTCCACATCATCCCCCCAGTTAAGTCTCTCTTTAACCTTTTCAAGAGGATTTTTTTATTAACACCTGCTGTTTTCAGTAACTGTATTTTTATCCCTTGGGCAGATTTTGGAAAGGTAAACAGTTCTGGTATTATTTTTAATGATGTCACAAGCCCCAACAGTGTCACAAACCATAACATAAAGGTTTAACGCTTCACAGGCTATGTACAGCTGTACTAAAATACTGTAACACAATAAAAGACCCAAGGAGAGTCCACCAACCCACCCTCCCTTGTATCACAGTGGAGGTACAAGTTTGTGTGTTTGTCCAAGGGCTAACATTGCAATTAGATAGATTATAAGCAAGAATTCCTCATGGTAGTCTCTAAGGCCTGTTACAGAGGCATTTAGTAGTAGCAAGAATGCATAGTGAACATCACTGTCTATACCACTATCTGTGACTGGTCAACAGAAGAACACATTTTTACTTACCAGCCTGTGCAGTTAAGAAATCCTCTGCCTGATCATTGACATCCATCTGTCTTCTCTGGACCAAACTACTGGCACGATTCCTCAGCAGCGCATGCATTGACCTCTCCAGCTCATCAATCTCTGGAATCTATGGAAAGAAAATAAGTATTAGAATCATTTCATATTTCAACCATGAGAAACAGTGGCAATACTAGGGGAAAGCAATTACCACTTTGTAAACAGTGAACCAAAACACACTACAATAAAACAAAGTGGCTTCTTAGTGTTTTCACCAAAAATGCCATCATACTTGTTGTTGATCAGCTTTGTGCTCTACAACAAGAGCAGGGCAATTGCAATTTTCATTACCAAGAGAAAAAATATTAACAATTACACTAGCAAGCCACTGAGCATCTTTTCCTTTGTCACCACATAAGCAAACAGAAGAATTTTTTATTTATAATCGTAAGTCAAAATCCAATCAAACATTCAACAGTTCCAAAGGCCAATAATAGTAATGCATTTGAATAACCAATAGTTGTCCCTTCTTGTCAACTCTAGTTGATGCACAACCAAAAACTCCATCCCTTAGTTCATGCTTGTATCACCCACCTTGTTATTTAGGCATTCAATCAAGTCCCTGACATACCCCCTCATCTCTTGAAAAAAACTGAATCTCTGCTCTGCATTTCTTCCTTGGCGTTCTAGCTTTTTTATGCTCCCCTGCGCAGTTTCCAACTGCGATGATACTTTTTCTTTGTCCATCTCATGCCCACGATGCACCTCTTGCAGAGTAGCTAGCTGCTGTTTCATCCTGTCACAAATCATGTCAACAGTGACAGCATGACGAGTTTGCAGTGAACTGGAAGCAGCAGCAGGTCCATACATTTGATTTCCATTAGTGTGGATCTCAGCATATCCTGTACCATATAAATATGGCTGCTCCTGCAGAAGCTGACCTCCAGTGTATGGCTGTTGATATAAGGAGTTTGAAACCTCAGAAGTTTGTAACAGTTCTTGTTGTACAAGAGGAACAGAAACTCCTTTCACTCCTTTACGAATTTGCTCATCTTCCCAAAGTTTTAATTCCTCGTCCTCTGCTTCTTCGTTGTCTGACTTTTCATCCAGTTCTTGGTTTGCGAGAGCGGCCTCTACTTCGCGTCGACGATCCAAGGCAGGAAAGCCTCGTTTTCTTGATACAGAGAATGTTATAGCACCCTCTTCACCCTCATCATCACTGATGTCATTTTCATCCTCTCTCACTAACCGACCTGCAGATGCAAAGTGCCCTTCATACCTCTTTGTATCATCCAGTGGAATAAAATCTTGCTCTGTCTGTCTGGCCATTTCACGCCTCTTACGTGCAGCGTGGATTGTAGCAGCATCTGGTATACTGATATCAGAAGTGCCCGTTCTAACATTTGAATTGGAAACTGGTTCTTTTTTGACAGATTCTGTATCTAAAGCGTCAACATTATCATTATCCGAGACTTCATCATCATCACCTGCCATTTGACTCAACTCAGCTCGCAGAGCAGCAAGTTTCTCATCAGTGTCATCATCTTGTTTCTGATCAATGCTTCCATCTCCAGCAGCTTTTTTCTCGTCGATTTTATCTTTCTTCTTCCTCTCCTGTTCAAGTCTCTTTGCCAGGCGTCGACTCTCCTTCGATTTTTTCACCTTGAAAACTTCATTCTCCTCTGTAATTTCATCGTCAAAGCTTAAAAGAGAATTTGACGAAGAAACAACCTTGATCTTCGACTTTCCCTTTGGCTTTGAAACTTCAGAGTCAAAGCTCAGGAGCGGATTGGAAGAAGCGACTGTACCGCTTTTGAGCTTAAGCTTGCCCTGCTCTTTTGGTTTCGAACCATCTTCCACGCTTTCCGAAATTGCAGGTACGTTTTCTGTTTCATGATCATTGTCATTTTCGTCGTCTTCATCAACAACTTTTCTGCGAAAGTTTCGTCTGGAGTGCTTCTTGAACATGGTCGCCATGATTTGATCCGCGTGCACGGTACGATGGGAAGGCTCTCCCCAGTCTCTTGCAGAAACTTGCATGCGCGCATGAAAAACGCCTGACTGTTTTCTTTTTGACGATCAAAATCTATTTCCTTTCGAATACTATTTGTTATTTTCAGTATTTTCGTCTCTTAAGATGTCGTATTTTTACGGTGGCGGTGGAGGACAGAGGCAGCCTAAGTGGAACTATCAGCCTAACCTAGACTCCAACTTATTAGCCACAGTTCGTGATGAAATGCTTCGAAAAGAAGAAGAATACCGGAGGGAACAACAGAGGATCGAGGCTGAACAGAGAAAGCTGACCAGCTATTTGACGCAGCTTCAAGCCATGGTCCGAGATTTGCCAGGGTAAAATTTTCCGTTGATGTTTCTTGTTTGTACAGAAAGCCATTACTTAGCCTTTATTTTGTGTAGATGTACCGTATTTGTTTTAATATTTGAAGTAGACTGAAATAAGTAACACAAATATTAAGCTCAAAATGGCTGTTGGATGGTATCAAAAATGATACTTTCCACTCCGGCCCTGCCTCCCCACTCCCCTTTCCCCTATCCACTTCCCATAGTGAGGGAAATCAAGGAAATTTTAATTTATAGAGTTCTACAAAGCGACAAATTTAAATTAATGAGAAGAGGCAAGCCCATCACTGCCCATAATTTTGGCTAAGTTGAAATTTTCGTTAGAAGCTTGTACCTGCCAACTTTTTTATGAGGCAAAAGCACGAGATTTTATAATAAGGAATATCAGCTTTTAAGGTAATGCCCTTACATCACTGGTTAGAGTGATCCCGGTATAGGCAATCGAACCCAGTCAAACTGAGTTTCAGTTGATCTCAGTCATACTCAATCCATGGATTGAGTTCAAAAATTCGGTTTCCAACTCTTGAGTTTTATAAAACCAGTGTTGAAAAACAATAACAAGATTTTTGTAGGCTTGACTTAAATACTTCAGCATAACGCGTGTTTTTTGTAACCGCAGAAATCGCGGAGAAATGGCTTCAGATGCGCTGTGGGTTGTTCAGCTTTAAATGCATAGTAAAAGGCTTCCCAGATGTCCAATATGCTAAAGCTTTCCAACATTTTGCTCTCCAAGTCATTGTTAATTGTCCTTGATGAATTTGAAAAAAATCATGTGTATATTGTTTAATAGTCAGATATTTTTCATGATCGTTTGCCTGTTGTATGCCATTGCCTGTGTCATGGTTAGTTAATTAGTAAGTCTGTACTTTTCCATGAAAGTAATACTTTAAGTTGTGACTGTGCAGTATTAAAATTGAGAGTGACCTAACAATGAAAATGGTCCAATAATCCTCGAATAATGCATGTACGTGGGAAAAATGACAGCTTTGTGCTATTTTGTTCTTTTTACTGCAGCTGTGAACAGTTTATTTTGGTATTAAATAACCTAAAAGGGTTGAGAAAAACTGTTTTTGCTGGGGTCACTTTGTATGAGGTTTACCAGAGCTTGCACACAGTAACCGAATGAGAAGTCAGACCACATATAACATGACGTCTGTTCATAGGAAGCCCAAGCATAATATTTGAATATCATTAAAAATGGCGTTTCAAAATACAAGACTTTGTATGGGATTTGGAAGGGAACATTTCAAGCAATACATAACAACGAACTAACTGAATAAAGTTCATGAAACATTACATGGTGTTGTTTGCTATCCTTACAAAGCATTTTGAGCAATTTTAGGTCCATTTACTTAACTGTGTTAGTACGTGTTATAATACATTGACAAGGAAGGAGTCATTTGGCCCGATTTAGCCACTATCACCGCTAGACACGTTTCGGAATTCACTCAAATTTACCGAAATACAGTTCAGGCTCCCATTCTGACTTAGCTACTTGACAAAAGGAAGACATACAAGTGATTTTCTCAAAACCAATTGCACATACCTCATGTCCCATAAGAATTATCCACTGCCCAAAATCATAATAGCATCTCAAAATAGGCCACCATGGATCCTTGAGGATCCCGATAGTCACAAATTTCGGTGTTCGATTTTGTTCGATCGCCAAATTCAATCAAACTCAAGAGTTCGATTGGGTTCGATTTCCAAATTTTTGATTGCCATACTGGGAGTGATTGAATTGATGTGACATTAGGCTAATACGAAAAATTTGTTTCTCTTTTATTATAAATAGTCCTATACCTATTTGTTAATCTCAGTGTTGCATCGTGTTGCTTTCTTAGACAAGAAGCTTTACTCTGCATTGTCTCTCTCCACCTGAGTGTATAAATAGGTGCTGGTGTGATAATAACGGCCAGGGGAATCCTGCAGTGGTCTTGTGACACATCCAGGGGAGGGTAGTAATACTTCTAGTTGCTTCATGCTGAAAAAACCAGAGCTGTACCACAGGCAATCTACATTATCATCATATCATCATCATCATCATTATTGTAAAACAAAAATTTGAATTGTAATTGACGATGGATTCTGTTTTGGCTTAAATTTCAGAACATACAAAAAGAAATTTACTTATGATGTGCTATCAGGAATTGCCACTTGTCTTCTTGATGGCACAGTCTTTGAGATTGTCAAAGGACTTGAAGACATACAACAACTGTCGGAAAGAAATTTACTCAATAAAAGAATGAAAATAGTCAACTCACAAAAAGGTAGGATTGCTGACAAAGTCAAGGATATTTGTAACTGTAGCCTGCTAGAGTGCTCTTTCATAGCACTACAGTTTGTTCTGTGATTGACAATGTTCAAGCTAAGAAATTTGAGAGTTCCATCAATGTAATGGTACTTTTGTTAAACAACAATAATATTAGAATGCCTAATATCCTTATGAAAATTTATCGCGTACTTAATTTTACAAACAATCAGAAGCTGTAGTTTGTACTTGTTAATTTTCACAAATATTCCAGAAAAAAGTGAACAGAAGTGTATTTTAACCCTTTAAGCCCTAACAGTGACGAAAATGAAATTTCTCTTTACATTCTCACTACTTGATCAAACATTCAAGTGATGAGAATAAAGGAAGTGATCACCAAGATTGAGTTGTCTTAATATTTAGACAAATTCTCCTTACTAGTTCCCTAAGAAATGTATTGAGAACAGTTTGGAGAATATGCATTTTCATATCAGGGCTTAAAGGGTTAATTTGCAGTTTTGCCATTGCTTTCATCTTCCAAACCTTGATCTGAGGACCCTATTTCACAAAAAGGGAATTTTCACAAAATAATTAATAAACTAGACAGGATAAGGTGAAACTAAATTTCCAAAGGTCAGTAGCTCCTGGAAATTACAAAAAAAGATTACTGGTAATACCTCCAGAAAACTGACCAAGACGTTCAACTTACAAGTACCCTCGTAAGCTACACACACTTTGTGAAACAGAGACCTGGTTATTTGTGTATTGTTTGCTTATATAATTTAATTTTCAGAATTTTTTCCAAAACAAGAAGTATGCACAAAAATTACATGGTAGGAATAAGGTACCGGTATATATTGTTCCAAAAATTGATTCATACTCAAAGACTTATGTGATTTGATTTAGCTCAGAGAATGCAACTGTCTAAGAAACAAAGAGATGCCCTGCAAAGCTGTGAACAAAGGCCACATAATCTTCCACTTGTTGAGGCTTCAAATGCTCAAGAAAAGAAGGTACAGTCAAGAAACTGATCCAAGGCATTGCTTACAGTGTACACTTGCCAAGTCTGCAAGTAAAGAATTCATTGTCTCTTGATGTAGACTACACAAGAATTTTTGGTTCCAGAAAATATTTATACCCCCACCACAGAGGGTCATTGGAAAATTGGATGGGGAGGAGGGTCTCAAAGGCAAAATTTTTGAAGCAGAAAGTATCTGCCTAAACTGGAATTTCCAGAGGGGTTGGGGCTTAAACCAAAAACCCTTTGTGGGGGGAGTATGGATATTTCTTGGAGCAACACAGTCTTCTGAAAGGATTGGTAGGAAGAACGGTAGCTAGGGAAGTAGGAGGATAGGTTGGGCTGTTAGTTAGGTTGGGTGGATTGGTAGGTAGGGAGGTAGGTAGGTAAGGAAGAGCCACCTAGGAAAAAAACAAGAAAAGCCCTTGGGGCTTAATCCTAGCTGTCATACCTTCCCTAATCCCCCAGGGTAAAAAAAAGATGTGTTAGCTACAATCTAGACACGAGCCCATGCAGTGTAGATCAGAAGTTAAGGCAAGGGTTTGTTTAGAGGAGCGAAAACCACAAGTTCAGGTGAGTTGCTCGTGAAAAAGATAAAAAAGGAAAACATTGGTATTTCCAGACCTGGAATTTGCCATACCAGAAAAAAAGTAAAATGAAACTAAAACAAGAATGTACATTACTAGTCAGAAGACCCAGTCACCATATTGGCGACAGCAGCTTAATTGACCTAACCATTGAACCTACCATACCTTTTTTTTTAGCTTAACTCTTATTATTAATATTTTATTTTTCTTTAAGGTTCTGGAAGAGAAGTTAGAAGCAGAAGTTACTCAAGTAGATCAGAAGCTAGTTTTAGAGCTGGATCAGCTGGTTAGTGATCAACAGGCCACTCTACAAGTAAGTAAGAGATCAAAAACTTAATTCTCCCCATTGAACACTGTACATATCTTTAATCATCGCTGTGAGAAGGTTTTAGTGCACATGAGAATTTTTTAGTGCACTATCATTGATGTCTGGGGGAGGGGGCACTCCCTTTTTTGTGCTATAGGGAGAGGATTCACTAGAAAGAGGTGCCTTTTTGCCCTTGAAGTATATTATGTTGAGGTTCAAATTTTTCTTTGGTTTAAAAATTTTCAAACCAGTTTAATTTTAATTTTCCTTTGTCTTAGATCATGGTTATGAATCTGAGACAAAGGAAAATAAAAATGAAACTGGTTTGAAAATTTTCAAACCAAAGAAAAATTTGAATGACAACATAATACAAAAAGGTAAGGGAACTGTGTTGCTCTGGTACATTCACTTTGAGCCTTTAAATGACAAAATGACCTCTGTTAAAGTGCACCTAACCCTAAAATGTTTTTTTTTTGCTAAAATAAATCTTTGCACCTGTTCGAAATGCATTGCGCCTTTTTTTATCAAATCTTGACTGTTCATAGGCTGCAAAATGTATGAAATCTAGCCATCATCTGTCGTAGACCGAGCTAGTGAGGGGCAAAGACTTATTCCTGATTTGACATGACAAACTGATTTGCATCACAGGAAGTCTTTGTAAACATGCATGCAAAGCATTTTGTGACATCAAATCAGGAATAGATCACGCCCCTTCTGGGTTGATCAAATACCAAATAGTGCTTAGTTTTTCATGACTTTCAAAGTCCATAAAAAAGTCAAAAACTGCAAGTAAAGGCTAAATGTTTTTGGAATAGTTGCAAAGTTTAATATTAGCAAAAAAAATATTTTTGGGTTAGATGCACTTTAAGAACTGTTTTGAGGTATAAAAAGGCGATAATTTTGTACTAGTCACGTGGAAGAGGTGCCATTTCACTAAAAATAATTATTAGTATATTTTAGTGTAAGGGTTTGAACCTCGAGTTTTAATCACCCTTCATAAAAATCTATTGAATACCCAATGGATCACAACAATTCGTCAAAGTATTTGATTTTCAAACAGCGATCAGTATAGCTAACTCAATCATTCCCCAAGGGTGGCAGCATGGAAGAAGTTTGACTGAAGACATTTGGCCCAAAAAATTGACCGGCAAAAGTAGCGTGAACTTTGATGAATATCTTACCTTCCTAGCTGTGATCTTGAGGTTTGTCCCATTAAGCACATGTTGCTTTTAATCCTTTAAGCCCCAGCGTCATTATAAATTCTCCTAACTGGCCTCCGTACATTTCATTGAGTACTAATTGGGAGACCTTGTTAAAACATCAATTTAGTAATTTTTTTAATCTCCAAACAGAGAGCTGGTGTGCCATTGTTTTCCATTACAAATAATCCCGATGACGTCAGAATACAAATGTACATTTTGGATTTTATCCAGCGACTGGACCGTTCTCCCAGTTAGCCAAGCTGGAAGCGATGGCTCGTGCTGTTGTCGTGTCCTTAGTACGTCAACGCCATCATACCGCCAAGCACCTTTAAGGGGGCACAAACACTTCCAAGCACCTCGCTGTTTGAAGGGTCTCAGTGGGGATTTATACTGTGAATTGGAACGGATTATGCTAATGTGGCGTCTTTTGAATGTCAACGCGATCACGCAGCCTTAAAGGGCACAAAAACCTGATCAATCCAGGCACCTCGTTGCTACGAGGATCTTGGTGGAGCCTTATACCACGAGTCGTCGACTAGCTTGAAGGGGCCACGCCCAAAGGCTAGGTCGTTGGGATTTTTATGTTTCGGGCCAAAACTGCGCCGGAATAAAATCTCAGATGTGCCTTTTGTCGTACAAGTAGTGATCTAAGAACACCAAGTTGGAGATAGATATCAAGTGATTTTTTAAGCAAGAACAAACCATATTTAGATTTCTGTGACTTTTTCAAGAGACAAAGAAAATAATTTCAAAAAATTGGCCCAAAACACATTTATAATTTCACCAAACCTATAACCCAATCGTAAATAAAGCTCAAACCATTATTTGTGAGTTCCTTCGATTCAATGACAGGTGACAGGTTCTTCAATGACATGTTCATTATCGAGTGACATACTTATGAAATTTAAACCGACCGACAAATGAAACTAACCTTAACTGAAGCGCTTGAAAGACTGATGGTAGAACAGCCATTTAACAGGTGAAAAAATTAGTTCGTAGTAGTAAGATTAATGAGTGCATGCACGTTGCATGCCTTATAAGGTCACCAGAAATGAAAGCGTGCAAAATCAAGGAGCCCGAAGTTTTTGCACCTACATGGGTACTTAAATTGAGACAGATCCCTTTTAAAAGCATCCCCCTTCCTAGTTAGATAACAAATATCCACACACACTCTCTCTCTCCATCCTCTCTCTATCCAGTCTATAGGGTATGTACAGACTCTTTCACTCGTCGATCTAGGACTAAATTTCTCGTCGTTGTAGTTGGCGTAAACCTACGCACCACAATCCTTGTACGACCAGTCTACCTTTTCGCCCCTCAGGTCCCAAAAGATAGCTTGCCTGGTTACATTGTCATGCGTTTCTTTCAAGTTTGGCCAATCGTTTTCTAAATTGCAACACGTTGTGTGTGTTCTCAGGTGAGTTGGTCCGAGATGCATCGTACGAGATGCGCGGTGTATAAAAAAGAAAACGTCCCTAGTAGGTGACAATTCTCGCTTTCCGTGTTTCGCGTCTTGTGAGTAGCCGTGCTCTTAACGATTCGATTTTCTTTAAAAAAAAAAAGCTAATATTTTAGAGACTAAGTGAGAGGATCTTGTGAAGGCAAGAACTCTTAGGAAAAGCTCTGTGTCGAAAACGAAAAGTTAACTAGCAATACAAAATTTCGTTCTTTGTTCGTCTCTAACTCTCAAGAAGCTAGAACTCTCATGAAATCTCAGACTATGAAGTCGTAGAATACAAGAGTCTCTCTTTCCGCTCAGGGATAGTGGTAGCCTGTTCCAGGTTCCGAGATACAGGGGAAAGCGTGAATTGAGAAAACGAGCCTGAAAAACGCGTTGGGGCCCCCTTTTCCCCAGATCCTGCGCGTCTTGCTTTCGCGTTCCCTTTCTAATTTTCGAGCCGTCCATACTATCTGAGAGCCTGGAACGGGCTAGGACAGTGTGGAAAAAGAACACGCGAGCGAGCACGACAATCACATGCCGCGTGGAACTGACGTGATGCACGCGCACGTTATGTTTCCACACGACAAGCGATTTCGTCCTCACTCGCGTGTTCTTTCTGCTCCACTATCCCTGAGTGGAAAGAGAGAACCTGAGTATCAGGCTTTTCGGGCGGTGGGGAGGGGGGGGGGATAAAGGGGAGAAAAGCTGAGTATCAGGCTCGGGCATTCCTCTTCCTCTCGCCCCCCCCCCCCCCCCCCCCACTCCCGTTCGTTTTTCCTTTCTCTCCCTGGGGAAGACCTGATACCCAGGTTTGGTTAAGGTGGAATGGTACCCTGGAATTCGAGGTTTAGGTCGCAAAAGTCATTTTTTGGATAACGGCAAAATTGTAGCCTTTAGTCACTTGTGAATACTACCGTGAAAGTATTTCACTTGATTTGAAATTGACGAAATCTGAACAGCAGTACGAATTTTTTCCAGAGTAACGGCCATAGCAACCATTGTTTACATTTCAGTATTAAATGCGAAAAATGACTTTCTAAAAGGAAAATAACCCCCCCCCCCCCCGCTTCCCTGCTCAAACCGACGTCAGTTTTCTTCTAGAGAAACACCTGCCTGAGAAGAGGAGAGATTTTTGGTGTCTGCGTTTTAATTACACACTTTATTATATTCCATCCCATAACAGGGCTTTTCAGAAGTATACAAACATGAGAAATAAATAAATATAAAAATACATAAAATGAAAGGTAAATGAAAATAAGAATACAAATAATCTAATATGCGAGTGAATTATAAATATGAAATAGTTTAAAATATAAAATTCTAATTATTAAGAAATTCGTTCAGAAGCTTTCTTCGCATTGAAAACTTGAAAGTGTTAACGTTTTTACAAATTTAAGTCCATCACTTAGGTCACTCCAAAGCTTTACTGCTTGGTAATAAGAAGAGCGCTGAACTGCGGTTGTTTTAAGAAGGGTAATATCTAATAACTGAAAGTTCCTAGTTTGACAGCCTGAAATTCTAAATCGTTTGACAAACCTATCCGCTAAATTGGCAAAACAAGTCCTAGTTCTTACAGAAAACATGTTTTTCTAAACAGGAAAGGCATTCAACTTAAATTTCAACGTGACAAATTTCATTTGACAATAGTTTTAGGCCAATAAGCGACGAATTACTGTCGAGAATTCCTACCTTTATCTTTAAGACCGTTTTTCTCTAATAACAGAATTTCCTGGAATAGAGGAACTCTTAACAAAGATATCTCCCTTGCATTTTAACCTACTGTTCTGAAATTTTCATCCATATCAAAGTACTGTTTTTTCGGTGCAATGAACCTAAAAAAGAGTATACAGGTTTGAAATACTTCTCATTAATTGACTCTTTGTCTAATAGTTATTTCCTGTTGCCTGAAGTTCTAAGGAAAAAATTTTGAAAAAATCGAATGAAGGAAAACTGGCTAATTTTTGAGGCTCATTGCACAGTCATGTCATTTATGTACATGTTAGAGTTGGTTTGATACTTTTCCAACCCTGCATTAGTGAGTTATCGTTGTTACCGTGAACATCACTTTTTCTAACTTAAGAGGCTAGTTAATCATTAACTATTGTGACATGTGACCTAGAAGAGACTCGTATTGATGTTAGGGCGTGAAGCCCTATAAAGTGATGGTAGAAGTTTCCCACAACGTTCTGTTCTAAAAAAAATCATCTTTTAGGGTACCATGCCACGAGACAGCTCGTAGTCTATAATAAACGCCGCGTGCAATAAACTTTTATATTGAAAAAGTGGAAGCGACGTCTACGTTCTGGTACATGAAAATTTGTTGCGCGCGGAGTTGGTATTAAGCCTAGGCTACACGAGCGATTTTTTGCTTGCGATGGTGATGCGATTTTTTTGAAAATTGTCGCGTCACCAGCGCGCGGAGAAAATCGCACGTGTAGCTACCCTCGCACAGGTGATGCGACAGATGAAAAAATCGCAGAAAAAAAATCGCGAGAAATTCAATGAGTTGAATTTTTTGCGACAAAATCACGGACTTCGTCAGAGGGTGGCTACACAGGCGATTTTCGCCGCGCGCTGGCGACGCGACAATTTCCAAAAAATCGCATCACCATCGCAAGCAAAAAATCGCTCGTGTAGCCGCGGCTTTAAGCGCAATCGAAAATCTTAACTCGAAATGTGACAATTTGCACCAAAATATTACCTGTATTACTTGGCCTTCGGACTGCATTGACTATTCTGGTTTGTTTTAATACGTAAGAGCCAATAAAAGAGCCAGAACTTTTATTGATCCCACATATTTGTGATCCCTAAGCTGCAATCGTGGGTCTCTTTTCAAGATGCTCCCACGAGCTTATTTTGATAGTATGCCATTTCAGCCTCTGGGATCACAGGGGAACCACACAAACTGTGTGACCGTTTGTAGTTTATAAGGGAATGTATGGGAAAAACCGAAAGGTTTCTAATAACATGAAATGCTGCGAGAAATATTTACATTTAAGATCAAAATAAACATAATCTTACCTCAATCGTTGTGTTTTGTCGTCATTGTGCCTCTAAACAGCGAGTATTAGCGATTTCCAGGGTTTAGCGATGCGATCGACTATCACATTGTCTTATTACGTTCAGTCGATCGCATCGCTAAACCCTGGAAATCACTAATACTCGCTGTTTAGAGGCACAATGACGACAAAGCACAAAGATTGAGGTAAGATTATGTTTATTTTGATCTAATAAATGTAAATATTTCTCGCAGCATTTTGCGTTATTAGAAACCTTTCGGTTTTTCCCATACATTCCCTTATAATTTTGAAACTACAAACGGTCACACAGTTTGTGTGGGCCCCCTGTGTTTGGGATTATAGCGAAAGGCGCAAATCTCGTTTCTACAAACCAAATTGGCCATGGGGCAGCAAACAACGACGATGTAACTCCAGCTCATCTCTAGCGGCTGGCTGGTCCCTTCCGCTCTTTTCTTCAAGCGCCTTCTGACGATCAACAGAGCGAACCATTACAAGCATCATACAACCGGGCATCAAAGACACAACGAACAAGAACTTCATGTCTGTTGAAGAAGTCGTGACAAGCACTTTAATGGTACCTCATTGTATTTCTTTACACTTTTAGGCTGGGTAGTCACAGCAAATTCAGGACGTTACTACGAGCAAGTGTAAAACCTAAACAGCAATCCGTACCGTTGGATGGCTTGACTACGAGCAGTCTCTCTTTCCGCTCAGGGATAATCAAGCAAAAAGCTCGCCAGCGAGCGCGAACATCGCCTGCCGCGTGAAAACGTGACGTGCGCGTGATGAGCTGCTAGTATAGTTAGCCAGCTACACTAGCGGTAACCTGAGATAAGGCTCTGTTTTGCTTTTGCTCGGTTAAACGCTACCCACGTAAGTGAATACGAGAGCGATGCTAAAATTCGGCCTTGTCGCAGGTTACACTAGTGGTCCTAGTGGTTGCACACGCGAGACACGTTTCCACTCCGCAGGAGATTTTCACGCTCCTTCGCGTGTTCTTTTCGTTCGACTATCTTAGAGCAAAAAGAGAAACTGCGTGTAGTCTATTGGATGGCCAATTTGCGCGTCTTGCGTGCAAATTTTGAGGTCGATGATCACTGATACATTACATAGTGAAATTTAATTACCGTTCACACATTTTCTATTTCTCTATTTTCTGGCAGGGTTCACACGGTCATAAAAAGTTATGGAAAGTCATGGAATTTGAAATTTGCATTTCAGTCCTGGAAAAGCCATGGAAATTAGAAAAATTTTTTTGGATCGTGGAAAAGTCATGGAATTTCAGACTTTTCCCATAATTGTTTTTAGCTGTTGGTTGAAAAGTAACGAGATTTGGAAACCTTTGTGTTAATCAACCTTGATCAAGCATCAAAATGTTCAGCCAGTGGGTTTTTTAATTAATTCTATTCACAGTCCTCTTGTCAATTTTGAGGTCATGAAATTGGATTAAAAGTCATGGAAACTTCATGGAAAAGTCATGGAATTTTCTTTCCCAGTTTCTGTGTGGACCCTGTTAAAATTGAACAGGTCCTTCTTTTACTCTTAATATCATCAGATTAAAACACGATTTTGTCGTTGGCTTTCCCTTCGACGTATAAGGTTATTTAACCGAAAAACGAGTGTCATATTGTCAGAAAATGCAACAGTCATCCCGTCGTTTTCTCAAATGCCCCAAGTCTTTTTATGCCGGACGAAACAATATACGGCTTCGCCTTCTTAATATGCTTTATGATATCGAAAAAGCGAAAAAGTAAATGAAACAAGTTTCCACTCCCCAATTCGTTGATTCGCCCTGACAAAGTGCTAACGCTTGAAACGTTAGCCTGCCTAGCAAGCGTTTCCGTAGGCTTTTCCGGACGTTCGAAGCAATTTTTGCCTTTTTGGCCAAACGAAAATTGGGGCAAGGATAAAAGAGTTTTTTGCCCTTGTAACAATTTTTGCGCGGCCAAAAGGCGAAAAATGCTTCAAACGCGCGAAAAACACTACGAAAACGCTTGCTAACCCGGCCGTCGAAACGTCAGCTTTTGGCCAATTTACCTAATCCAAAATTTTTTATTTCAGTTCCCCACCAAGGCAGCATCACAGTTTCTTTGGAAACTAACCCATTTGTTCATGTTATCACAAAACAGACTCACTTTTCCTATTCAGTCTCGCCCTTCTTTGTCGAGCTCAACAGGTCATGTCAGTTATGGGATAGGACTGTTCGTTGAATCAGGCGTCGTCTGTGGCTCTCTGTGACGTACTATCATGTGGAAACAAAAGTCATTCAGCTAGTAGATTTCGATTGAACTATTCAAATTTATGACCAGACGTCCGGGAAGTTAGGTACTAGTTGTGGAGAAGATCCACTTTTTTTAAGCTCCTGATTCTTTATTGTCAACTTTAGAAAAAGATGCAGCTGATGCAAAGTCCAAGGAAACTTTTAGATTTTAGATCGTTAATTAATGTGGAATTGAATTATGCTGAAATAAAATTCAATTAATTTAAAACCTTGCACGAAAAGGCATCGTAATGGAGGGTTGGCTTCAACGAGTGACGGCTCAAAGAGCAATATTGGGTGTCTTAAGGTGTTTCGATACAGTTTTTTTGGGTCCATACCTAACTTTTTGAATCGGCTCTTATACAGTCTTCTCCTTGTCAGAGCAACGTGAAATTTGCAATACTTGTTGGTTTTGGATTGAACTTTAGCGTGGTTTACATTTCGTAAAAATCGATATTTCCATGACAACGATAAACAAAACTCCTCGAAAACAGTAAATTTGAAATTTTGCACGATCCAGCTTTCGCTTCGAAAAGAGAATACCAGCGTCTTAAACTGTGGTGTATGGCAAACAAAATATACAAGAACAAAAAAATTCTGTATGTTTGTTTTGAAGTAAATCACAAAAACATTTTCAACCTTAGTTTTTGCCTAGTAATAGTAAATGCGCTGAAAAATAATCAATGCTTTGATGAAACGGCTAGTAAATACTGTTAAAATGTGTCTTTTACTCTACTATTTTACGCCTAGAAAGTTTTGTTGAAACTGGTGTTCGCGATCTCTAGAACGACTTGTTTTTCTAAGATCATTCGCGTAATAATTTTGTGGTAATTTTTTATTTTGAGCGCTTTTGCGAAAATCTTAAGAACGGCTCGATAGATTTTTTTAAACATTGAACATGCGTGTTTGACGATGTGACCAATTTTAGTTTTGAGTCTTATTAACATTGATTCTCTTTTAGATTTAAAGTTAAAGAGGATGTATGAACCGACGGAGAAGGTTGCGTTACAACTTCACAGTTGGCAAGTAGATGCTAATATATTCAAAGCAATGCGTTATTCATTGCTTCGTGATTTTTATCTGGTTTCTTTGTTCTCTGTTGCACTGTAGATTACAACGAAAAGTAAAAATCACGGAGGAATGCATTGCGCATTACTTTGAATATATTAGCATTTACTTGCCAACTGTTTATATGTAACGCAAGCCTTTCCGTCGGTTCATACATCCTCTTTAACGTTAAATCTAAAAGTGTTCCAGTGAATCAATGTTAATAAGACTCAAAACTAAAATTGGTCACATCGTCAAGCACGCATGTTTAATGTTTTAAAAAAATCTATCGAGCCGTTCTTATGATTTTCGCAAAAGCGCTCAATTAAAAAATTACGACAAAATTTTTATGCGAATGATCTTAGAAAAACAAGTCGTTCTCGAGATCGCGAACACCAGTTTCAACAAATCTTTCTAGACGTAAAATAGTAAGTAAAAGACACATTTTAACAGTATTTACTAGCCGTTTCATCAAAGCGTTGATTATTTTTCAGTGCATTTACTATTACTAGGCAAAAACTAAGGTTGAAAATGTTTTTGTGATTTACTTCAAAACAAACATACAGAATTTTTTTGTTCTTGTATATTTTGTTTGCCATACACCACAGTTTAAGGCGCTGGTATTCTCTTTTCGAAGCGAAAGCTGGATCGTACAAAATTTCAAATTTACTGTTTTCGAGGAGTTTTGTTTATCGTTGTCATGGAAATATCGATTTTTACAAAATGTAAACCACGCTTAGGTTCAATCCAAAACCAACAAGTATTGCAAATTTCACGTTGATCTGACAAGGAGAAGACTGTCTAAGAGCCGATTCAAAAAGTTAGGTATGGTCCTAAAAAAACCGTATCGAAACACCTTAACTACAGTAGTTGCTAACCATAATATCTTTGTGGCAGTTGATTTAAAAATTACCTTTTGGAACAACTGTAGGCTTGCAGTAAGATTTTTGGCCGATTTAAGATCATTCTTTGAAGGAAAAAACTATATGTGGCCCGTCTTGTCGGTTTACGGTTTAAGTCAGTTGCGTATTTCAGGTTAGCGCTGGGCAATTCAAATTTCAGTGTCAGGTGAGAGAAACATTCATGGTTTTAATGTGGGCCATTAGACACCATTTAATACACAGTAAAATTGTGTTTGATATCTCTAACTCCAATAATTACGTCACATGAATTTGCTGAGCTAACTTCTTATCACAATGGAAGTCCCAGCCTTGTATCTCTTAACAGTTTTTCTCTAGCCGCAGCTTGGCTTGAGGGTGGAAAAAATTCTGGGATTGCGTTTGTTTGTGATGATTTCGAACAAAGATTCACATGCATAATTTAGCCATTCGGTGGCTGTGAAACTGTGCGAGATGATAGTCAAAATGTTGGCTATTTAGCACTTGATGCTTTTGCTATCTTTTTTGCACGATTAAATGACAAAACACTCTCTGCAGCAAAACTTCGTATAACGCGGAAAGTTCCAGTTTCTCTCAGGTTAAGGCTAAATGAATTTTGGTATATTAAAAATCACCTCACCCTCTTTTCGGTTTAAAGTTTGAGTTTTAGTTTTTGTTTGTGTTTCATTAGCCTCAGGAGTCAGTAAAATATATATATATTTAAAAAATATTGAGTTGGCAATTTTTTTTTTAACAAAAGCTTATGGATGAAAATTGTTCAGCCTTATCATGGGAGATTCACTTCTTTTGAAGCTAAAAGCCCAATTACAATAGAAGCTCATTTGTCGGTGTTGGTCTTATTTGCTTGTCGGCAAAATAGAGACCTCTGCAGTAGTTCAAATTTTACACTTTCTTTTCTCTTTTACGTTTTAAATTGGCCATTGATGTCACTGAGAGCAAAATTTAAGCGACATACAAATTTTGTCAGAAAACCAGGTAGCTAGATGTTTGTGGAGAAGATTCCATGAGCACTCAGGACTTCGTAATGGAGGGTTGGTTGTTACGAGTGACGGTTCAACGAACAATATTGGGTGTGTCAAATATTTATTTATTTCATTAATTCAGTGTCGTTTTCTTGATATGTTAACCATAAGATCTTTGTGGAGGTTGATAAAAAAATGGAACATTTGTGCAACAAAAAATTTTCGGCCGTTCAGTTTTGAAAGACCATTCGTTGGTGGTCGGAAAGATCGGAAGATAACATCGGAAGATAACATTAAATTACACCGCAAGATCGGAAGATAACATTAAATTAATATTCGGGATAGTGTGGCTACTTTGCGATTCTAGGTTTCAATACCCTGCGAGCAGAGGCCCTTCGATCTTTCTAGATAAGTCGGGAAGAGGAAGGGACCCCTTCCTCTTCCCGACTTATCTAGGAAGATCGAAGGGCCTCTGCTTGCAGGGTAAGGTTTCAATGGCTCAGTTTGAAAAATTTCGTTAAAAAGTGGCAAGCACCCTCCTCAGAAAAAAAAAAAAAAAAAAAACGGCACAAAATACACACAACGCAATGCTATAACTTGTCTTCAGATACTACGGTATTGGGAAACAACGAGTGCTTTTATTTCAATTTATGGTCAGCTTAGCCGCGTCACCTGCCCATGTCTTGAATGATTCAGTGTTTCAACATAAAGTTTGTTGAAAAAGTTTATTTCGCTCACACGCTGCCGAAGGAAACCTTGAAGATTTCCTCCCTTAGAAATGGTGTTTTCACATTATCGTTGTAATTCGCCCCTTGAAATGAAGCGGGAGAGTGCACTTTATCTTAGCGATTGTTCTATCCACTGGTCGAAGACATCTCACTATACAAACTAGGAAAATAGAATTATAATACAAGCTTACCACTCCGAATGGTGAATTCTCTCTTCTTGTTCTAATTTGGGTTCTTAGTGAAGGCAGCACGGTACGGTATAGGATGTGGTCTCTGTGGCACGCTTGAACAATGAACAATACTTGAATATTTGAACATATATGAATATTTGAATATTTGAATATTTGAACAATATTTGTAACTGACAGAAGCCTGTAACTGACAGATGAGGGATGATTTGAAAGCTTTATTTTTAACCATCCATCTCTTTCCCCTTTCCCATTTCCCACATGTCCCAACCCCCTCTTAAATGTCATAGACAGAGCGAGCCTGGAACGGAGGGCAACTTTTGGCTTGGTTACTAAGGTACGCGGACAAAACCAACATGGCGGACACGCGGAGTCGAGCTCTTTCTCCTTCGAGAGGAGTTAGAAACCGTTCGCGAGACAGAGATCGAGAAAAAGAACGCGAAACAAATGATCAGAAGGCATCGATTGACAGGGAGAAGGTACAGGTTAAATGTGGTTATTTCTTAATCCCAGAGAGATGAGACACGTCCGTAAAGTACCCTGAAGTGTGCGTCTTGGGTTCAAACACTGTAAAGCTTTAAGTAAAATAGTCATAAGCCCAGTTTTCATTGACACAGAATGCTCAATCTGTTGTGCTTTTTTTTATTTCTACAGACTTGTCCGTTGCTTCTGAGAGTGTTCTGTAATCAAGGTCGACATCACAGGTAAAGTGCGACTATTCAAATCAGTCCTAGGGTCTAAAAATTAACAGTGTCGGCTAGCTGACATTCAAATTGCTTTGTGTTTTCCATCAATTTATTGTCCTTCACTTTCCTTCTCCGTTATTATGGTTCAAATAATCTTTACGGAAGCTAAGGTGCTTTTCCTGTTACTGTGAGAGCTGTTCAACAGTTATTTTTGAGTGCACAAGATTATTAGTTAAGCTTACTAGCTAACTCACTGGAGTATCACACTTCAATTCACACTTTAAGCCGGTGTTCCTCGTATGGCCGGAGCCATATGAGTCAAATTACTAGAGTTGGAACCTCTCGTAAACGGCCAGGACCAGTGGTAAGGCTGTCTTCAACCTCCGATAAGTGACGACTTCAGCGTTTATAATTTGTTGCTGCTAAAGGCTTCAGTAACAGCTTGTGTAACAGATGATTTGTATTTTGGTAATTCAAAATGACTGCCTGCCTCCTGCAGGCAGAAGAACTCTATTGTATATAACTCTATTGCATAAGTAGTGAACAGTGCATGTTAATTTGATTTGAATAATGTAGTTACCACACAAGTAATGTGTAAATTTTTTATTCCTGCATTGAAACAGGTTGGATGAATATTCCAGGACTGCTCTGCCCTCAAATGAACTTCAAGTGTACACGTGGTAAGTGCCATGCAAATTACAGGAACTTGGGTTCCAGCTTGCTTCTGTCAAGTTGCACTTGCTTGAGGCACTTAATTGCATGTTTAGATGTCTAGATTTTGTAAATGTTTTGGGTTAAAGCTGCTTCTTTTGGCAGATGACTTGCACATCAAAACTCTACGCCCACTAGGTGCATCCACTTTTGGCCTGAACATAAGCTCTTGGAGACATTTCCACGTTGTAATAATAGGGAACTTAAGCAAACACGACGGCAACGGCTGGCAAGAACGTCACAAAACAAAAGGTTTAATTAGCAAAACAATGACTCTGCACGTGCAATACAGATTTTGGTACATTTCTTTGCCATCCCCTGCAAAACAACAACATGAAATGACCAAATTCAAAGTTTTATGTAGAACGTGAACACACGACAGTGAATTTTCTTTTTTCTACCTGAACTGTAACGCCGTCCTTACAAAGTCAGCTTCCGCATTGTTCGGCTACATTAGACAGTTTGAATGACATGAAACTATCGCGAAGAAATTTGAAGCATTTGGAATTCATTTTTAAAGTGACGTTTTCCTTGGCGTTGCTGTCGTGGTTGCATAAGCTCCCCAATTTCTTTAATTCAGGCACCCTTTTACTGCGGCCAGAGTTTTGTATCACGTTCCCTGGGTACCAGAGGTTCTCTGTATCATGTTGCTGACCGGAATAATGGGGTTCCACTGTAGAACAATTGGATGATCAGATCCTTCATGTCATCAGCTGAAGTTGAGATGATTCCTTGGTGAGAGTATATTATCAGCTTCCCACCAGCAATGCTTCATTCAGCATTTCTCAGGTGTCCTTTTGTGGAGTAGCTGTTGTTGGTTCTCATGGTTCTCAGAGATATTTGAATGTCTGCATCGCAATAGTTGCCTCCCCTGCTGTACAAACGTCTGCGAATGCTGTGATATTTGAAGCTGGTTCTCATCCTTTTTCTTTTAAACTTTGCCTATTAACTAAATTTTTCTCCTCTTTCTATTGAATTTCAACATTAGAGATATAAATGTCATTAGCAAAGATCACCCTAACACAAATTTTTTGTTTTTGTTTTAGGAAAGATGCCACACTGAAAGAACTGATGAGCCTTGTAAAAGAAGTTAATCCTGATGCAAGACGTAGAGGCACAGTGTTTGATTTTGCTATAGTATTTCCTGATGCTCGCCGTGGTGGGTTTATTATGAAAGAGATTGGTTCCACAGCAGCAGGGCGCAAGGGGAATGATGACGCTGTCACCCTAGAGGCAAAGAAGTTTCAAATAGGAGATTTCATTGATGTTGCTATTCAACCGCCTAGAGTGGGAAGAAGAGACAGGCCTTATTGACACTGATATCAATGTGTTTATTGCCTCTTTTGTTTTGTAGATAATTGAGAAAAGTTTTTTTTTCGGGCATTAGATAATACAATGTATTGATGTTGTCTTACAACTCAAAGCAACAGGTCTTCAGTACCAACAAATGGACCAACATTTATTCTAAAACTGTTTTAGAAAACTATTTTTACAAATCTTAACAAGTTTTAAAACTGTTGGGATCTTTTCGAAAGTAAATGATGGTAGTTTTATTACATTTCTTTTGTGAAGTGACTAGAGCAACATTTTTTCCTTAAAAAAGTGCCATCTAAAATGTTACTTTTAAACAATAATTGTTATTGTATGTGTTTGTCTAAAATGTTACTTTTAAAATGTATGTGTTTTTTCACTGAATGTACCTTGCATTTGAATGTACCAAAATCCTGCATCTGTTGCACATTTGTCTCATTATTGTCTAAATGAAACCTTGAACAACAACAACAACAAAAAAAAACATATCCAACAAGATTTATCTTGTTACTCTGGCAGAACTTTTTATCTTAGGTAAGGTACTCCCAGATATGGAGCCTGCTCTTTGGGCTGGAGATCTGGGATTCCCTCCTTTAGAGATGGACTTGGCTCGTGTCTGCACTGAGCTTTTCTGAGGAGGCACCAGAAAGCCTTGGTTTGGAGGACCTGCATCTTGGTTGATCTTGTAGTTGTTCACTTTAGCTGTTGAATTAAAGGAAGAAGAAGAAAAATTGGGTTATCCATTCTAAGTTCCTTAGTTTGCAGCTTTTGCCCTGGTTTGAAGATTGCCACCATCCCAGAATAAATTAATTTACTAGTACCTTTTCCTATGATTAGTAGTTGACTATTATAACCACTGCCTTAATCATCATTCCATAATGTGTCACCTTTTTTAAGGAACAGGTTGCTGCTCCCCTTGTCCTTGTCTTGTTTGCTCAAACATTAAAAGTCAAGAGTTGCAATTTTTTCCCTTTGTCTCTAGTTAACAGATTGCCTTGTAAAACTTGGATGGAAAAGAAAGAAAATCAGAGATGTTTGCATAGCCTATAAGGTATATCACGGGTATATTACGAACAAACTCTCACATGATGACCAGCTCCCATTTGGTTTGTTAGCTCATTGCATGGGTAACTTGGGGTAATAGGTTTGCATACTGTTCAAGCCTGATTTTTTATTGGGCTTTCTTTTCATACACAACTACAATGGTCCTCCATCTATTAGAATAGATATGACTAATGTGGTCTGTACAGAGAGGGTTGTTGCACAGTGGAGGAGGGGGATGGCAGACTTCCAGCTTCCCATAATCTTTATGGTGGTTCCTACCCCCTTTTTTGGTGGCTCCAACCGCTCTGCAAGTTTTGGTTGGAAAACATTATGCAATGTTTTGTAAGGTAAAGGTCAAATCGCACATGAGCCAAGGAGGCCCACACAGCCGGAGCTTATCCCAGTTTCTGTAGAATGAAGCAAGTGAGAGTATTGCTACTCCCCCCTGGATGGCATGCTAGTCCATTGCAGGGTTACCCCCAGCAGTACGTTACTGGTACCCATTTATACACCTGAGTGGAGAGAGACACAGTGTGGGGAAAAGTTTCTTGTCTAAGGAAACAACACGACGGCAGGGACTGGGCGTCGAGCCGCCAACCACCAGTGCACTAACCACTACACCACCTAGGCTCGATTACGAGCCTATACACCACCATGCCCTCTATTTCCCCACCTTCCCACCAACTTGGGAATGCCACTTTCCTGTCCACTCTTTTCCCACCTCCTGTAAACTTGGAGCCAATCTTTGTCCCCACTTCCCATCCTCAAACGCAGATCATCCACATTTCAGTGCATAGAAGAGTGACGTCTGGATACGAGATTGTGATTGTCCACATGGTTTGAGATTAGGAGTTAGTGCTTCTAGAGTTAAATAATTAATGTATGCTTGACCTCTCAGATAGCAGAATTGAGGTCAGTGCCTTCACTGAATTATGAATTAACTTACACATTAAATCAGGATATATTTCTGACAGGTTGTTCAACAGTGGTTCAAATGTGGAGGTTTCCTTCCCAGTCAAGCTGTCAATCTTCTCTACAAAAAAAAAATGGGAACAGCACAGTTTTAAAATGAAACAACAATATTATAGATACATGTCGAAATTTTTTACAGCAAATTGGGGATACTCCTGCTGGGACTCTCTCAGTCTTACCCCTTACTTACTTTCCTTGGTAGTTCCTAATAAAACCTCTATGGGAAACACAGGCTTACTTGTTGCTTTGAGAAGCACATAATTTCCTCTCCCCTGAATGTATTCTGATGCATATTGCTCATGTGGTCGCTCAGAGAGATGCTTCAGTGAGCCATTTTCGTCTGCAATATCTATAACAACTGGCAAGAAAAATGGTAAATGGCTGACTGACAGAATGAATGGGTCGATTGATCTTTCCATCCATCCATCAATCATGAATGAACGAACGAATCAATGAATTAATGAACAAATATTTTCTCAGATTTGTCTAGGCTTCTTATGTGGTCTTGTTTTTTTTTTGTTTTGTTTTGTTTTGTTTTTTTTTGTTATAAAGCATTGCTTTTTTAACTTGGGATAAGTGAATTTGTATCTACACTTAGAATTACAACAACAACAGTCTCCCTCTTGTCAGCTCAATCAATTTTGTACCCAGTCTTTCTGATTTGGCTCTCGTGGCAGATGGACGAAACTTGGAAGTAATTTTTAAAAAGCAATCTCGCACTTAATTCATAGACAAATTCACAATGCGTAAGTTTAAGCTTAAATATCTGCCAAAAGTTGACAACTCTGAACAAGTCTCGAAGATACACCACTAAGCTTCAAAATTCGTTTGACAACTCACCTTGTTTTTCACAACCACATCGAAGTTTGATGTTTTTGTACAAAATAATTGACGGACAGAGCAAGTTAAACAACAGTTTCTGGTCATCTGCAAACGTTAACGAAGAAAACATGAAAATAAGACTTGACTGTTTTCACTGTAAAATGAGCTTAAGCTTACTTTAAACTTACCTCCAAAATGAATTGAAATGAAAGACATTTCGATTAAAGCTCCCCCTCGATGTTTCTTTTAGATTTTTGAAGTTTTATTGATGGCGTTGCATGGCTTCGAATGGAGAAATAAAACGGCTTCTGTGCCGACACCAGTGTTGACTCGCCTTTTTAAACTCAGTTTAAACGTTGATTGGTAGAAATAAGCAACAAAAAGTCGAGTTATTTCAGAAAAAAGTCACTCAATCGAACTAAAAAGTAAATTAAAGTAGTCAGCTTTTCCCGCCGTTTGGCGCGTGCTGTCAGTGACGTCAATAGCGTTTCATCGTCATCTGTTATCTGCTGCAGAATCTTGCCTACAGCGGCCATCTGCATCAAATAGGAAGGTTCTAAAATGTTCTGAAGAGAAGATAACAGTGGCAAAAAGTAGGCTCACTTTAGAAACTTTCCCAATTGTCATCCCATTTTGAGTCTATGAATCTGAATTTCCGGTTTAGCACACTGATTGATAGTACGTAAGGCAAATGTCGTCATGACATGAAAGACAGGCTGAGAAATTACTCAAATAAATTTAATAGATGAAGCAACGGTCTTTCATTTTTCTTTTTTTTTTCAGGTATAACGTCTTTCGATAAAATTTTACTAAATTTTCGCTTAATTTTTGTTTTAAAAGAAAGAGAAAGAAAATGGTTGTATCGTTCATTCGCCTTTCAGTGACTATCTGAATTATTTTTGTAAAAGTAGGCCATATTTAAGCCGATTTTGTTCAGCCGACTTTTGAAGCTTTGACCTGTTTCTCTCGTTTTTCCCTCTGTTTTTTTGTTGTTGTTGTTGTTTTTTTTTTCTGCTTAGAATCGTTCGGCATTCTTGTTGAGCGCCTAAAAACAAAGATCACTAAATCAAAGTATCGCCGAACTAGGTATGAACGTCTAAACTTTGGATCATTTCACTTAATACATGGGTTTCAGAGAAGGTTTCAAGGGTTAGAGTTTTATTGAAAGAGAATTTCTGACATCGAAGGGAATTTCTTTTAGTGCGTGGAAATAAAAAACTCTACAGAACACGGCTCATGTCCTTCCATCCTCGGAGACCCTGGGGCAGCTAGTTGGGGCGACGGGATTTTCACGGGCGAAAGTTTACACCGTTCTAGTTGTTTGACGCGTGCTGTCAGTGACGTCAATAGCGTTTCATCGTCATCTGTTATCTGCTGCAGAATCTTGCCTACAGCGGCCATCTGCATCAAATAGGAAGGTTCTAAAATGTTCTGAAGAGAAGATAACAGTGGAAAGTCACAGACTTACTATATGGCAATATATTGTAAATGGTTTAAAAATTATTTATAGCCAAAGTAGGCTCAATTTAGAACCTTTCCCAATTGTTTTCCCTAGTAGTTTTACAGGGAATGGCATGCGATTTTGAGTCTTTGAGTCTACCGCGAGGCAAATGTCGTCATGACATGAAAAACATATTACTCAAATAATTTTAATAGATGAAACAATTATTTTTATTATTTATTTTTCAGGTATTATTAACCCATTCACTCCCAACCGTTTAAAAACAACAATAGCACCATTTTAAGGCAATGATGCCTTAATTTGGATCCTGTCTGCTCAAATCCCGGTCCAAACGTACAAACGTCTATAACTTCATCTGCAGCATGGAAACTAAACTTTTCTTCCATTTAATTTCCGAGGTTGTTTGGCAAATTTGATCGCGGGCATGCGCGCAATTCAAAATTTGGACAGTTTTCGAACGAGAAAAACTGACACCGTACCCGGTCATCTTTGGTTTTAGCGCTCAGTCCCATTGTTTTTGGTTCTCAATTTGATTTTTTTTAGTTTGTAGGCTATTTGATGGACTTTCCTTGGATTAGAAAAGATTTCAACTAAACTTAAGGAGAAAGGAAATTTTCAACTAGAAGTGTCAACCAGTGCCAAGGCCACGTTGTGCATCAATTTCACAAGAAAACTTTTTTCCTTTTTCTTTGTGTAACCCTGGTTTATTTTAAGTGAGCACTTCAGTTTAGGCACTTTTTGTTAGAAGTGTGCCAGGTGCATCAATTGGTTATCAAAAGCATTGCTGTCACTCAGTGATGACGTCACGAACTGAAAAAGGGCTATGTTCTTTACGTCCTCCGATTAATTTTCGCCTTCTCTGGAAAGAGAAAGAAAATGGTTGTAGGTTATGTCGTTCATTCGCCTTTTATTGACTATCAGTATTCTGAGTATCATGGAGGGATCATGGAAGTGCTGCTCTATCTGTATCCTAGGAGGGCGGGCTTTTTATATCAATTTAAAGCTACCGACTTTTCAGTTATTTTTGTAAAAGAAGACCATAATTAAGGAGATTTTGTTTAGCTGACTTCTTGTTTTAAAGTAATGAGTAACCTTTTGAAGCTTTGTTTTTTTTTCTCTCTTCTTTTTTTTCTTTGTTTTTGTTGTTGTTGTTTTTGTCGTTGTTTTTTTTGTTTTTTTTTTCGCGAGTAGAATCGTTCGGCATTCTTGTTGAGCACCTATATTAATTCAAACAAAACAAAAATCGCTAAATTAAAGTATTGCCGAACTAGGTCTGTACGTCTAAACTTTGGATCAGTACACTTAATAACGTCGATTTCAGAGGAGGTTTCAAGGGTCAGGGTTTTATTGAAAGAGAATTTCTGACAGCACCGAGTACATCGTAGGGAATTTCCTTTAGTGAGTGGAAGATGAAACACTGAATACGGCTCATTATCCTACCACATCTGCCTCGCTGAATGAAACCAGGATGCAAGATACAGTAAGAAGATTGATTTGCCTCCTTATGTCATAAATGATCGATACATCGACCAGGAGATCCTGGCTTTTACTTCCCAAACATAACCAAAGGAGCTCAAATAAACTCATTTTATGGGTCTTTATGAAATCATGTTGCTATCAACTCACTCTCGTGTTCCATGCATAAAGTTTCTGTTTTTGGCAGCCGGTCAAATTCTTCATTTAAAAAAGATACCTTCCGTTTCTGTCTAATTTCATCAGTGGCCAGTGGGAAATTTTTTCCGATGGCATGACCTTTTTTGGACGTTTTTTATTGTTTCGATTTTCATTTGTTACCAGATTCCCTTTTCCCGCCACAAAGTCAAGTCCCAGACCCCTACCGTTTTGGCGGTAAACAATTCCGTTGTCATGACAGCTGTACGATATCCGGGCAAAGCAGACACGAAAAGTCAGTGCATAAAATGCACATCAACAACATACCAAAAGACGTCGAGCATAATTCTTTCGGATAAAACTTAAGATATGGCAGAGGATACCATAGCACTTACTGAACATACAACCGGAGAAGATCCGTTCAACGAAGATGAGGTAAGATAAGATTTTAGAGCGCGATAATTGTTCACGATTTCGATGAAAACGACATGATGTTTCTCTCAGCTTGCCGTGGAGTAACAAGCTCGGACTTTTTTTCAGCGTTAGTCTTGCTTTTAGTGCGCCGAAAACGTCACTTTTCCTTGCTTGAAAGCCAGATTTGTTGCTAAATTTGCTGCGAGCCATTTAATGTTAGAAGAAAATGATTAATGCTCTAGAGTTGCGTGGTCGAGATAAAGCTCACATGTAAGCTTGCATGCTCTAATCTTCAATGTCAGACACAGTACAGGCTATTGCATGTGTGGAAAACTTGAAATGTGACCACTGAGAAATTATGAAACACGTAGATTGAAAATTTTAGGTCCCAGCTGAATGTGTACGCTTAAAGTAGTTATTGGATTTCGTTTCAAAGTTCTGCAAGATCAAAGTAATTATCATGAAAAAATGTGTCATCAATGCACTTGGGCAACGTACATTTTGTGTATCTGTTTGCCAGTTGGTAAGCGAATTTTAAGATCGATCTAGACTTTGAGAGATTTCATAATATAGCCTTGGAAACTGTTGTACTTTTTCAGGCCGAAAGACGGTTTCTGAACTCCAAACCAATCTGTTTTATTGTCATTGGGAAGCCGGTAAGTTGACTTGCAATCAATTGAATGAGTCTGTACAAATTAATTATTTTACATCATGTTTGGACGGTGGACAGGTATGGAAATGGCATCAAACCTAAAGGATGTTGGCATCAAATAGGACAGTAACAATTCAGTTTTTTATCTCCATCACAAACAGGGATCAGGAAAGACTACCGTCGCAAAGAAGCTAGCCAGAGCATGGAAATGTGAGCTTATAAATGGTGAGTATTCCATGAGGAAGATGTGAGTATGGCAACTGGTATCTCAAGGCCACTGCAAACAGGAAAACATTATTTCGGTAGCATGGTTGCCGGTAATGTTTCCCATTTGCATATGCTGTGAAAAATTTGACCCTGAGAGACAACCCACATTTCTAACAGTTTTTAGAAACATTTTTTTTGTGAAACATTTGCAGTGATAATTGCTTGTGCAGGAGACAAAGTTCTGCAATGTTGTATTCTCCTTTGTGGGGCATTTTAGGATTTGTAGGGACCCCAATGCTGTTCAAGCTTAACAGGAAGGTAGATCGATCCCTGTCAGCCCTGTAAGCTCGAACCACTCTGAAAGAAATTCTGCAAACAAAGCTACCTGACCCAGCACTAACAAATTATACTTACAAGTTGTACACAAACTAAGGGGCGATGGTGCAGGAATACACTAGAAAACAATGAAGGGAATTTGTGAAAGTCAGCTCAAATCAGTTGCAAATAAGTAGCCTTGCCTGCAAAGTCTCTATTAGGCAATTCATCAAAACATCGTCAAGCAGCCGGAAGTGAGAATTGATCATTGAGCTTTGAATTGAAAGGGTGAACTAAGGGAGCAGTATACAACGTACATTTAAGCATCTTCCTTTATGTCAAGTTGTTGATCATACAAAATCTACATGAAGCAAACAGGGTGTGCAATGTTTGTGACATTTTTTGTTGCATTGTATTTATTGAGCTCATTTTCTTATTATGTTTTAGGCTCAGAGATTATAAATCAAGGAATTGAACTGCAGACAGAGCTTGGTGCCAATGCGCAAGACATTTTACTCAGAGGTGAAGCCATTCCTGAAGAAGTGTGTGCCAAAGTCTTGCTTGATAAAATCAGTTCACCAGAAGTCGCTCATCATGGTAAGTTATTACAGAATCATAGGGTACATGTAGGGGGATGATGGGCCTATGTCCCTCCAATTTTAATTGGAAAAATAAAAATAGAAGTAAAATTTCTCTATGAATGATGCTAGATGTATCCCCGGGGGAAGGGGGTACTTGGAAAATTTTTCGGTGGGAGTGTACCACTGGGACTCTGAAACCCTTAACCTATACCAGACCACTTTCAGCTCCATTTTGCAACCCTATTCTAGACTAGACACCGAAAATCCCTATCCTATCCTATACTAGCTATCCTTCAAAAATCTTCCATCCAATATAGCCACATAGTGCTTTCAATGGAAAACCATCTGTCCATTGACAAAGTTGCGGTGTTCGAATTTACATTTATTTCCAAACTTTTCAAACCCTATTTTGGTCTAAATTTGCCACACTACTTTCCAGTTTCCCAGGTAATTGATACTGCAATACTGTAATAACTTATAGTCATGCAAATAAAGCTATTGTTGTTGTAGCCCTGATTTCTATACCCTATCCCTGACCAAACTGCTTGAAAACCATACCCTTCACAGCGGCACATATATGGGAGTAACCCCCCCGGGGGGGGGGGATGTATCCATCCAGTCTCCTCGCAGCTGATTATGTTCCTTTCATGTTGCTTTTTTCTCAGGATACGTCCTTGATGGATTTCCATCACTGTGTGAAGACTGGTTGTCAATGGCTGATCAACTTGATCTCGTGAAGAATTTACCTCTCACACCAGATTTTATCATCAACCTTAAGGTTAGAAAAGCACCCTTCATGTGGCATTTCTGAGTGTATACATGTATAATTATATGTACCTACTCAAAGATTTACACAGATAATTTACAAGTATACATGCTTAAATACAATGTTGTGAAATGCAGCTAATAATAATTGTACAATTGAGAAGTCTTGTTTCTTACAATCTAGCAAAATGTTTAAATTAAACAAGTTTGCGTTATTTAATATGCCGCTCCCTATTACATAGTGTGTGGCATATTAAATTGGTGCATTTGTCATTCTTAACTCAAATACACTTTTTGTTCACCTTAATTGCCTCTGATAAGATCCCGGACAAGGATTTGGAAAAACGCCGCTGTGAGCAGCGAGTGGATCCACTGACTGACGTTCTGTACACAAAGAGTGAATATGCACCTGAGGCTCCCACCAAAGATGAGAAAGACATGGATGATGAAGAAGAGGAAGAGGAGGAGGAAGAAGTTGAAGAAGAAATGGTTGAGGAGGAAGAAGAGGTCAGTTAAATGAATTAAAGATGAAGACAGTCATGATAATGAGAATGATGGTGGTGATGATAATAATCATGATTGTAGGTCGTTTGAAAACCAGACCCCTAAAGCTTTTACTTTTTGCTCCGGCCATTTGAGGTTCTTTTCTGGAAAGAGAATGACTTTACTGTTAGACATTGAGCCTGTCCAGAAAGCTTCTGTCTTTTTGTAATTGAGCCTGAGGCCGGACACATTTCCAAATGTTTCTAACATCGACAAAGCCTCCTGGAAGGACTTCTTGGAGCCATCTAGTATTAAAGTGGTGTCATCGGCATGTTGGCATAACTTAATTTCGGTGTTTTTAACAATAATCCCTTTAATATTTGGATTAGCTCGGATTATAGTGTCACCGGTGGGAAAACCATCAGTGATGCCATAATTCTGGAATGGTGTGCTGCAAAGGAAACAAGGCGCTTGTTCCGCAGAACCAGCCGTCATTTTCGTGGAGCACGCACACACCTTCCATTAGTCCTTGACTTGGAGCAAGTCAAGGACTAGAGCAAAAGATGAGCTAATTTATATCTGTTTTTTTAAGGAGGAGGAAGAGCGCGGGGAGATCACACCAGAACTTGTTGCAAGACTTGTTACGAGACCAGAAGACCTGCCTCAGAATGTGGCTGCTAGCATCAAAAAGTACCGTGATATGATGCTGAGGACCCTTGAGGTAGTGCACACTTACCAAGTTCTATTCTGCACTGCATTGCACATAAAAATTTACAAGTAGGTAATTGGGTTGGGAAGTTTGTTTAGAAATTTGGAACTGTGTTGCAATTTTTTGCTCAGTTACATTGTAAATCTCCCAATCAAAATATTTATTATTAATTTTGAAGCATCGTTCACAACTTCAGCAAAAATGTAGCTTTTAACTTGAGTTTACTTTACAGTAGAGGAATTATTAGATTTTTTATTATTAGATTTTTTTTAATAACACAAACAAACCAGAGCATATTGTGCAAACATTTGTCTGAGATAGTTAATCAAGGAGATTGCAACAAATCGGCTACAAACCAGACTCCTCAGTACACTGTATATTATAATTATGGTCATTTAATTTTGATCATTACAGACCTTTAATACATACCAAATTGGACTACTATAATTATCATTAATTATCATTATACAGTAGCTTAGACTAAGAGTGGACAATATGCTCTATATACCTATAAGAATTAAGCAATGTTTGAGATCTTAGTGAAATATTCGTGTACAAGTAGAAATGTTTAAATCCAGCTGTGATCAGAATGTAATCAACTGTCCTTTACCTATCTTATTTTTCTAGGACTTCATGGCTGATCATGATCAGCAGCGATTAATTGAACTAGATGCCAATGAGAGTCCAAAGGTGGTCTTTAAAGTGAGTTCAGCTGCTTTTCTTTGTTTGTTTGTTTTTTACTTCACACTTTGTACCCTTGAAGTTCCCACAAAAAATTCTGAGACCTTAAGACCTTCTGGCCCTGGTTGTTCAAAGAGTGGATAACTCTATCCACTGGATAAATCACTATCCGGTGGATAGTGTACTCTGTTTTGTTGTCATTTATACACTGGATAGTGATTTATCCAGTGGATAGCATTATCCACCCTTTAAACAACTGGGCTCTGCACATTAGTGTTGTGGTCATACGTGATCGCCTGTAATTTGCAGGACTGCCCAAATATGGAAAACAGATTCAACTTCATCCAAATACTGTTGTTTTTCCAAAACTTGATCATCTAAAAATAATTATTTTAGGTTGATTTTGGCTTCTTTTTCTTTCAGTCCCTCATGATGAAACTAAACACCTTCAAGTTGAACCGTGCCCTTGTTCCATTGCGCCTGCAAGGAGGTGAAGAGGGAGAAGAGATATCAGAGGACACTGAGACTGATGACCTTCTTCGAACTTTAGCAGCCACAGAAATGGTGGCACCCAAATTCCGCTGGCGCCACAGCAAATGGGGTCGTGCATGCCCTGTTGCTTTGAAGGAGGGTAACATTGTTCAAGGAAATGCACAGTTTTCAGTGAGGTAAGGGGGTGTTACACACAATTTTGTCGTCATTTTGGTCTTGTTAGTGGCATTCCGTTGCCAGGTACAGAAAAGTTGTCTTGTGTAACAGTGCCTTTACAAATGTAACGTAATGTTCCCAAATTTCACTAGAGTTCATATCTGTTTTCTACTCCAGCGAAATTCATGGAACATTTACATTAATTTTGTAAAGGTGCTGTTGTTGCATTGGAGGTACAGTATTGTAGTGATCATTGCATAGGACTTTCCATCTGGTGATTGCGAGATCAAAGGTTTGGTGATTCCAGACGTGGTCTCTGCATTGTATCATGTTGTTTCCTTAGACAAGAAACTTTACTCCTCACTGTCTTTGTCTACCCAGGTGAATAAATGGGTACCGGCTGGGCTAACTGTTAGGGAATCCTCACATAAAAGCTGGGGGAAAAACCCTGCGATGGACTAGCATCCCATCCAGGGGGAGTTGAAATGCTCCTAGTCACTTAATAATGCTGCAAAAACCAGAGTTAGGTGCCGACCTTGATGAGCCTCATTTCTTGTTCAATCAGGTGGATTCAGGACATATCTGTTTTACTTAACATATTAACTAACTAGGAAAATAGGGTTCAGCAAAAGGCCTGCATGTCCATCATCTGGGATTAGTAGATTTTGAAGTTGGGAAAGTGTTTATTTCTGCTAATTACCTGCCAGGCAGGCATTGGTCCTGACAAACCATCTGTTCATCACAAGCAAGTCTGGTTAGTTGAATGACATCAGTAATTTACCATGTTACAAATGTGTGTCAAACATTTGAGAGAGAAAATTATAAGATTCCATCTCATGTCACTGGCATTTGCTTTCAATTGTCTTTTCCTTAGCAGAGAAACCTGTAGCCTTCTTTAAAATTAAATATTTAAAACACATAGTTGATTGGTTATGTTATACAGTATTTGTTTTGCATTTAATGAGAACATTATATTTCAATTTTCAGTTTCTTGGACAAACTGTATCTCATGTCATCAAATGAAGCATTGGCGCACTTCATGCGGAATCCTCGCCCGTACCTCGCTCCTCACTTGCCCTGCCCTCCGTGTAAAGTGTGTGTTTTGGGTCCACCTCACTCTGGGAAAACCTCAGTGGCTCATGCACTAGCACAGAGATACAATGCCAAGGTGAACTGAACAATACTAATATTAATACAAGCCGGCAGGCAATGGCGGTAAACATAATACAGTCAAAGCTCCAATAAGCAGGAAGCACAAAAAGCGTCAACAACTGGAACTGATGGTTTATGGAAACTTGTGTGTGAATACAGAGTTTTTATCAGTTGCAGCAAACAGGGTTTTGTCAAAGTTAAAGAGTTGTCTGCTTATGAGAGTGTACGCTTAGGGGGTTTTCAACTGTAATTAACCACAGAATGTTGCTCTGATGTGTTGTTCCAAGAAAATATCCATACCTGCCCCACCTCTGCTGAGGAGGTTTTCTGTTTTGAAACCCCCACCCCTCTGGAAATTCCACTTTTACTTCATACTTTCCTTTGTAACTTTTGGCTTTTGAGACCCCCCTCCTCCCCAGAATTTTCAGTGACCTTCCATGTGGTGGGTATTTGGGTATTTTCTGAAATCACACAGTACATTTAATGTTAAAGAACTGGTGTCATTGTGAAAGAAGAGTTTGAGCAATGATTTTGAATAATGGATTAGAAGAGTATGTAAAAAAATTATAAAAATTAATAGTTATTTAGTAGTAACTTTGGGGCATGTCTTGTAACCAAAAGCAACTTATATCTAAAAAACTACAGTATTTGATACCAATATCAATAGTATCAGGTTTCTTCCACAAGAATATAGGAACTATTCATTTTAACTAAGACTAGGTAGCAAAATCACGCTTTTTTATTCCAATTTTAATGTTGTTCTATTTGTGCTTGCACAGGTCTTTGATATTGATGAGTTAATTAAGCCACGGAAAGAAGCAGCCAAGAAGAAAATGCTTGATGAGATACGAGATGAAACAGTTGAATCTGCCATATCCAAAATAACTGCAACCAGGCAAACACAGCAACTTGAAGCTGCCGAGGAAGAGGATGACAGTGAGTGTTAACTAATATCAATGTATTTCACATTATTTTCACACTCTGTTTGTTCAATATGACCAGTCAGTCTGTACATAAAATTATCTGAGAGTCCAACCTTGATTTAGTGTATTATGATTGTGGAACCTTCTAACCTACATGTAAAGTTTTGTCATTCAAATGAAAGATGTTAATAAGCAGTACTTTTCTGTGGTGTTGTTTTTTTATGCTGTACAAGGTGGTTCAAACTTGTGAGTTGGATCAAATCCTGAAATTTCAAACACTCGAGTTAAAGCTATCAAGCAGTACTTTCCTGTGGTACTGTTAATTGTCCTGTACAAGGTGGTTCTTACTTGTGAGTTTGTGGACGAATCATTCAATCATAATCATTCAAATGAAAGCTATAAGAGGTACTTTCCTCTGCTGCTGTTTATTATGCAGTACAAAGTGGTTCTAACTTCTGAGTCTAGATGAAAACCTAACTCATGACTATTCAAGTAAACTATTTAGCAGTACTTTCCTGTGGTACTGTTTATTATGCTGTACAAGGTCTTTCTAACTTTTGAGTCTGTGGATGAAATCCCAAAATGGGCCATTCAAGCCATTTATTACACTTATGTCTATGCTAACCTTATGTTTATTACATGTATGTGGCTGTGCTAAGTGGTTCTAACTTTTGAGAAATGTGACCATTGAAATAACAGTAACTGTACATAGAAGTATTTTCCTGTGAAACTGCTTTATTTTGCTGTTCAATGAGGATGGAATTCTGAAGCACAAATTATCATTCAATTAAAAGCCAGTGAGCAGTAGTAATTCCAATCGGAGCATTCATTATTACATCTTCTATTAAAATTTCCTCGGAGTAAAAAGTCCAAGTTAAGTATCACTTTTACACTGACAGTAGGTAGAACTAGAAGTAAACAATTGGAGTTTTATGAAGACTTATTTTGAAGACTTATTTTGTCCATTTGTTCCTAATGTAGAGCCTGAACCACCGCCACAGACTCAAGATGAGGAAGATGCTGGAGAAGAGAAGGAAGGTGATGACGAGGAAACAAGTGAAGATACAAAACCAAAGGAAGGAGAGGATGATGGAAATACAGAAGAAAAACCTAAGAAATCTGTGAAAGAAGAGCTGCCCATTGATGCAAATCACCCTGAAGTTGTTCAAATGGTCAATGAAGTTTTGGCTGAGGCCGAGAAGCGCGAGCCTGAACTGTCGCCAGATGAGTACACAGACGTGATTGAGGAAGCAATCCAGCAGAGATATGCTGAACTGCAAGAAATGAATCCAGATGGACCTCAGTAAGTGTTAGAATAGCCAGCAGTTGATCTCAAGTATTAAACTGAAAAAAAGATGTGGGCAACAACAACAACAACAGCAACAAGAGATTTTATTATATCATACCGAACTGAAACAACCATATTTCGGACTGACCCATGAGTAGCTAACAAAAGTGAACCTAGGCGGTTCAGAAAATATAGTTTACAACAAAACTCTTTACTAGTGAGTCTGGCAAAAAAAAAACAAACAAACAAATACAAAAACAAAAATTGACTTTACAAAATTTCTCTTAGTGCGTTCCAAGACACACATGTTATTGTAATATGAGCAGACATAGAACAGTGGACCCTTCTGTTAGGCAAGCATATCATTTGTTGAGTGACAAAGAACGCTTAAGAAATTTGCCATTTTGTGTGCTTATTTTAAATTTTTTTTTAATCGAACGTCAGGCCCACTTTGATTAACTTAGAGTTTTGTTGATCATATGATTTGCACAACAAAATCAAAAGTAATAATTAAAATAATTTTTTCAAGTGCAATTCAATTTGTTTTTCGCTTGGAGTTTATGTCTTAACTTGGAAAGCACTTTTTGTTACTGAGGAAATCTTTTCTGTGAGAATTTCGATTGCTCGACATAGCGTTGCAAAACTAGGGAAGCTTTGCTCTCCTCTTACTATGGACTTTTCTCATTCGTTTCATTGTTTCATTCCTAGTGCTGGCGGGTACGTTCTGGACAACTTTCCAAGAACACGTGAACAGTTTACTTCAATGATTGAACGAAATATTATTCCTGATGAGGTTATTTACTTGAGAGATGACAGTGAAAATGGGGAATTTCTCCTTAAAAGATGGTATCAAACAAATAAAGAAGGTGAGCTAATTGTGTTTCTTAGAACAACGAATAAATATCAGCTGTTTTTATCGTTTCTTCTCTTCCCGCGCTTGATAGGACATTTGCACGATGGTGTCATTGATTACAACTACCAGGATTCATTTCGTTTCTCCTTTCTTGTTAAAACTTTGTAATGAATTCCAGTGAGGTTGAAATAACAACGCCACTAATTTGCATCAGAAAAAACAAACTGAAGGATTCTGCTTGTTGTAGTCAAGTGAGGCCATCGTGCAAATGTCCTATTATGAGAGATAAGTGATCGTTGTCTGTTGTCAAAGTTGTTTCAAGTCAAAAGCAAGCCTACTATAAAATGTAAATGATTATAAAGGATGTTGAATTATGTTGAGTGGACCTGAAAAGTTTGATTGCCATCAAACATTTGTGCAACAAAATCGTGTTCAACAGTGTTGGAACATACTGAATCCATTTGACCGAGCACTAATAAAATGCTATTTCACTTTTGTTTTAGAACTTAACGAAAAATGGGAGGCCAGGCGTGCCGCGGAGAGAGCTCGCCTTGAAGCAGAGCGTTTGGAGAGGGAGAGAAAGGCAAAAGAAGAAGCCGAAAGAAAAGCTGCGGAGGAAGCTAGGAGAAAGGAAGAAGAGGAGAGACTCCGACGGGAGCAAGCAGAAGCCGCTGGCGAGGGAGAGGGAGAGGAAGGAGGAGATAAGGAAGAGGAGAAGGAGGCTGAAGAAGGAAAGGAGGGTCAGGAGGAAACGACGGAGGAAGCGAAGGAAGATGAAGAGAAGGAAGAGAGTGCTCCCGCTGAAGCTGAACCTAAACCTTCTGGCTCCGCTGAGCTGCAACCTTCAGCGGAAGATGTCTCTCTTGACGCGGCACCCGAAGAAGAGGAGTTATCTCTGGATAAAGAAATACCACCCAACACACCAGAAACTGAGGAGTTTAAGAATCTCAGAACGAACTTTGATCGCGACTTTCCGCAGCTGTTGTCTGTATTGAAAGGCACAAACAACATTGATCCTATTGTGGTGTCGGTTGAGAAGGAAACGGAAACATTGAATCAGGAGGTCTTAAGACGAATTGAAGGTAAGCGTACAAAACTATGCTGATTGTCTTTGTTCTACATCTACATCTACATTTATAACTTGCAAACTCCTTATTAGGACAGTTCGCAAGTGATATTAAAATAAATCAAATAAACAATACCACTAATAATAAAATAAAATAAAATAAAAAAAACTACGACGTCATGTTCTGCATGTTCAAAGCTTACTTAAACTCAGTGAGTCGGATGTAATTATTTGAGCGGGAAAGTTGTTCCAATAATAATAATAATAATAAGTCTTTATTTCATAAGATAAAAACACATATCCTATGTTACAAAAATTAATGGTAAAAAGCAAGCTACATTACATGAACTAAGACTATTATTCTAATGAAATAAATCAGCTAATTTGTATTTAAAAGTAAGGCGGTTAATAAAAGAGCTCATGAAGCGCTTCGTGTTTATTTTAGGTTTCACGGCCGACTTTCTTCTAAGCTCGTATTTGGTGTTCTTAACCTCCGGCAACATGTTATACAGCGGGTGACCCTCTAAGCCCATAACTTTAGTGCATATTTTCTTATCTTGTTTTTCTAAAAGATCTTGGATATCTATGCTATGTGAGATGTACCTAGGCTTCTTACACCTATCCAAAAAACACTGGATCGTTGTTAGTTCAGCTTCAGCGGCTCCGTACACCGCAAGCCCGTATGAGATATTTGGTAGTACAATAGAATTGAAAAGGTAGTCAATTTCTGATTGACTGTACCCCTCTCTTCTAAGCGTCCTGAGCACATGGAGAGACTTGTTTGCTTTTGAGTTTGTTCTTTACATGAGTGTTAAATCGGGTGTCTGACTGGAAAGTAACACCCAGCAGAACGAGTTCCTTAACCTGAGGTATTCCAGCTACTCTCTCAAAGATTTGTTCGTCCTCGGCCAAAAACTAAACTTGTTCTATCCTATTTTGTCTTTACGCAACAGTGGAATCTCTTGTACGCGCACACGAAAACAATTCGCTGCCAAGCGCGGGAAAATGTACACCGGGAAAATGTTTGCACTTGCTCGTGAATGGTTGCGAATTCAGGATGTTTGCTGTGATTGATTACTGTACGTGGCACATGTTTTTGGGATGAGTGCGTCACTTTGTTTATTTATATATTTGTCTCCAGTTTTGCCACATTTGTCATGAATGAGGCAACTACAGCTGTAGTCCCAAGATGTGTAGGTGACGTTTTCTCGAAAATCCCTGCTACAAATGTACGGAAATGTAATGAAAGTTAAAAAACCACAGTGAAAATATCCGCCAGTGCTAATGCAAGACTGGAAGGTGAAAATCAGCTCGTAATTTAAAACCACGCTTAATTGCCTAAGAAAGCGAAACTGTTTTTTTTTTTATTTTGCCCCCTTGCTACATGATGTAACTAGACACACAAGACGAGACGAAATAGCAGTCGTTCAAGACGTAGCTTGTTTTTCAACAACCGCAGCATTAGCTACATCCATATTATTATCAGATCTTATTTAAAGCTACGCTCGTCTCATGTCTACATGAATGCGAACCGATTTTTAACCAATAATAGAATTCCGTCAACGCAAAATCAAAGCAGCGCGGCGTGGTTATTGACAGCATATCAAAAGCCTTCACAGAGAGCTTTCAAGCAAAATCCTGTTAGTGTTTTTTATGTTTTTGAAATCAGGTTGACGGAAACACCGAACTGTAAGTCGAACTGTAAGTCTTTCGTGGAAAGAAGTTATAGTTGTGTGGACTGCGAAAATGTTTTGGTATTACGGTGTGCAGGTTTCACAAAAACGTCGCTCTCATACAAATTTTTGTCAACTTGGTATCGCTTTTTTTTTAGAGTAGTTTTAGTAGACAGTATTTGAATTAGTTGGCTACAGTTTTAATGCTAACAGAAATGATCTCATCTGAGCAGCTAAGAATGTATTTGGGAAATTGTTGTAGGTCATTGCCAATTTTTATGATTATGCTATAGTTGTTAGGTTATATATTGTTAAATTTTCATTTCAAATATTTCTGTAATTTATGTACATATTTTCAAAGTAAAATAAACTTCCTCGTCTCTTTTTTAAATTTAAAAAAAACTTGGTATCGCTTCATATCGAGTTGAGCACGCAAGGGCAAATATTGACTCGTCAGGAAGCCATGTATTTTAGTCTCTGCTGTGTATGGACGTTTTGTTTCATCAAAGTGTATGCAATAAACTTTTTTACCTTTCCACCTAGCCCCATTTAACTACCGTGGATGGGAATACACAGGAATGGACCAAGATGAAGAAGAAGAAGACTTCGCTGAGGAAGACGAGGAAGAAGAGGAGGAGGAAGAAGACATTTATAACAAGGACAAGAAAAAGATCTTTGGTGACACAAATCACTACTGTCCTGTGATGCTGAAAGAAAGAAATGTTCTATGGCCTGGCATTGCTGAATGCGCTGCAAAATACCGTGAGAGAACTTACTTCTTCTCGTCGCCGGAAGCAAGAGGAGCATTTTTAGATGATCCAGAGAGTTTCTTACCGAGTGAAAAACCTCTTGATGTGAGTTGTGGTTATGACTTTCTTCGTTGTCCTTTAGGTGGCTAGAAAGGGTTTTTAATTGTTATAGTCTTTTTGAAACGAGGAAAGATTACAAAGAAATATTTCTGACCATGTGGGTAAACTATGAATATCTTGACAGCTCTTTTGTCGGGCAATACTTTAAGGCTGGTTGTGACGTCATAGCCATTACCATGGCAACACTAAAGGTCCACAAAAAGAACCTCCGAATTTCAGTTTTTGCCAATTATCTGAAAAACTAAGTCGGTGACCTACCCTTTTTATTGCATTTTTGGAAAGCTCCCTAAGTTCTTCAACTTCTCTGACGGTATTGCAAAAAGTTATTCAGTAGAACTTAAGTCATAATGAAAAAGTCGTTTTTTAAATTACAAGAAAGTCCACTAAATAATTTTCCTCCAAACGCTTCTATTTGAATTGGTACACCTAACGTTACATGCATGCAAAATATCAGGATGGTTCACCAAGCAAAATTTCCAGATAAAAACACTGTGCGATGCAAAGCAACCACAAGGATAAAAAACTTTTGTCCTTCTTCTTAACTTTATATTTTTCGGTTTTTGTATGGAATCTTGTACTTTCGTGTCTTGTGAAAACCAAGCTTTGTTGTCATAAGCACCAATGTGTGACCGTGTTTGATTACTATGCGCATCAAAAAAACCGTGAACATTTTTCTTTGACTGTGATATGTCAGTTTCCTTAGCTAAGCATTGAATGACAGCCTGAAACCGCAGGAACTGTAAACAAACGCACAGTGACGGGGCAAATTGGCTATTTTTTTCGCACGTGTTTAGTCGTAGTTTGCATGCTTCCGTGGAGATAAGCTCACCAATCAAAATTGGAGGTCAATGTAAATTCAGAAGATCACGCTATGATGAAAGGAAGCTTGAAATGTACTACAAAGAAGAGTAAAAGCGTAATTTGTTCAAAAACTATAAGTAGAATGCCGTCGAAACGTATAGAAAGTGTTTTGAAATGCTTTACTTTATCGTTTGTCATACGATGTACTTGTTTGATGTGGATGGCGAAGTTCAGAAAACGTTGCCTACTTAATTCTGTCCACTGATAATGGTTTGAACTCAGGAGTCTTATCATAAGTCGGTGAAGTATGATAGTCCGGGTGAGTGTAGTGCTGAGAAGCCTGGGCGAAAGTCATTCCGCTGAGCCAGTCTGATGATGACTTCCACTCAGTTTGTGGAAACGTCAGTCAGTGTCATCACAAACAGTCCTTCTCAGGACTACACTCACCCCGGAAGATCATACTTCACCGAATTACGTTAATTCTGTCCACACTTTAGGTTTTTAATTTAATTTTGTGTCTATATCCTGTTCTGTAGGCTCCACCAATCCGTCTTCTAATCATTGGTCCTAAAGGAGCGGGAAAAACGCTCTATGGTCGTCGGTTGGCCAAGGAAATGGGCGTGTTTCACATTTCCTTCAAGGATCGTCTGCAGGAACTTATCATTGCCAAGACCAAGAAGAAGATTGGGCCCGAGTATGAGGACGACGAAGAGGAGACTGAGGAACAGGCCATCTCGGCACCTGATGGACTTGAGGGAACTGGTAAGCAGTCAAATAATGCATAACCTTTCCTGTTTACAGCTCAAAATTTTTTCCATTTTCCTCTATTCTCCTCCGAGGCAGTAACTCCTGCATGGAGAAAATGTTTAGGTACTAGTATGAGGTGGCCTCGTTAGTAAAACTCGTGTGTATTTCTTTAGATACAGAAAATGCTCCCAAGGGTGGGGAAGGTGAGGACTCAGCAGAAGGTGAGGAAGGGACTGGGGGTGAAACAGAACCGGAACCGGAACTGGAACTCACAGACGAAGAAGAGAGCATACGCGCTAATTTAGCCGATGGAGAGGCACTTCCCAACGACACATTAGACAAGATTCTACCTGCGTTTTGGAACGAAGAGCCATTTAGGTGAGACGACAAAATATTCTGATGTCAGCATTAAATTCTCATCATCAGAAACCATACATTTCTTACAGCAATAATTGGAAGAAATTCATTGAGATCAAGAATGTTTTCAAATGTTCCTTAGTTGGGTACCGATATTGTTATGACTTCTATTCTTATCTTTGTCTTGATATTCTGTGGAGATATAAGATCAGTATTGATCAAGGCTATTATTGTCAGAACAGATTTTTGACAAATAAAGAAAGAGGGTAAATTTTTTACAAATAAGAAAAGATGGAATATTCAAAATGTCGGGAGCGTGGGACAAAAAAAAATTTGAAAAATTTTCTTAGCTATCTATATTCCAGAAATCGAACCAACAACAACGTAAGGAAGCGAAAACAAAAATCAAAATATAACTTTATCCGAGTACCTGGAAAAAGGCAAAATTAACAAATTTAAGTTAAATTTCAAAACTGAACAGAACTAGTAATTTTCAGTTCTAGACACAAATAACAGGCAACACTGTGCGAAAAGCATATTTCTTATCGTTCTCTTCTTTCATAGGTTTATATTATAAGAGATGGCGTCACAACTGGACCATAGGCGGCTTTTCGGTTTCTATGACAACCAGGGCCCGGCTGTTCGAAAGCCGGCTATCGCTAACCCGGAATTAAAATTTAACCAAGGTTCTTATTTCTCTTGTTAAAAAGAGTTTTAAAGGCTAGTTTTAATTGGTCGTTCGAAAGCAACCAAAGTCAAAACGTAGGACAAAAGGGGTTTACAGGAATCCGCATCGCTTGGCTATAAGAGTGAATTCAAAATTGACACTAATCCTGGGTTAGCTTAATCCTGCTTTGAACAACCGGACCCTGCAGGTGTTTAACTACTCCGCTCTATATGGGATGCAAGTCCATCGCAGGCCTATCCCAGTTAGATTTAGCCAGTTGTTCATCATACCCATTTATGTACCTCAGTAGAAAAGACAACCTTTAAGTTTTCACTCGGGTTAAAACCAACATTTGTAAATTCAAAGACCTCGTTTAATTTTGAAATCTGTTTTGTTTCTCACAAGGTCTACTGGATTCATCTTGGAGGGTTTTCCTCGTACTGAAGCCGAGGCTCGTTACCTGTCCTCCTCGGGCTTGTTTCCAGACGTGGCCGTTATCCTGGCCGTGGAGGATACAGAAATCGCGGATCGACTTTTGCCCCCGTTACTTGACAAATGGCGCAAAAAGCGGGACAAGAGAGAGGCCGAGAAGGAAAGACAGCGTGCTTTAGCCAAGAAACAGAAGGTGAGGTTAAAAAATCAGCTATTTTCCTCTACTGTCTAGAGTTATAGGAGTTATAGAAGTAGAGCTAAAATACAACCTGCATGACACGGAGTAAATGTTATGCTGTTTTAACGGTAATCTGTTTTCGGTCGTGGATGTCACAGAACGGCCATGACGTCAGTTGCGTTTGCTTTGGTTTTGTTTTGCGTTTTAAAAACATACACTTCCCGTGACACTTTCGATCCATGTTAGAAGTAAGCGAAAACCAATTGTTTTTGCTTATACTTCGAATTCTGATTGGTTTTTTGCCTTGCGTTAGTTGGATTGTCCGGAGAGATTTCCTTCATTCAATTAAAAACCGATATATAATCGTTGATTGTTTTGTGGTTTCGTTTAACAGGAAGAAGATCGAGCGAGGAGACGCGAAGAAAAGTTGGCAGAGATCGCCGCAAGAAAAGCGGAGAGAATGGTGAGATTTGTTGGATGGTTTTTGCTGGTGTAGGCACCCACTAATCCAGAGGAATCGAGATTTATTTTTTGGAGGGGGTGTGGTCTAGAGGAAAATTTAGCAGCGGTTGATTCCAAATGCGTCATAATATAGCGATTTATTTGTTTTCATTGTATTCGAACGCGCGTGCTCAGTCCTTGAAAGATATGCAAACGATCGATCCTTTTTGTCTGTCATGTAAAACGTTGAATGAAAATGTTGGCAAGTCAAGAGAAGAGGCTAAACGATGAAACACATCATTTAAATATTTTTATAGAAACTGCGCGGTATAATTGACTGACTGACTAATCGATTGATTGATTGATTGATTGATTGATTGATTGATTGATTGATTGATTGATTGATTGATTGATTGATTGATTGATTGATTGACTGATTCATTGATTGACAAGCGAAACTTTAGGCATTGCTGATACTAGCAGTATACTTTAAACCTGGTAAATATACCCGAGCTCTCCATGAATCCCCAGTGTAGCTTAGTGGGTAGAACATCTTTTTGGTGTACGGAAAGTCATGAGGTCTTTCCTCGTCGCCGTTTTTCTTTGCACTCCCACGATAGTTAAAACAGTGGACACAGTCTACTTATGGCTACAAATCAATAAAATGGGCTGTGTCACCTATTTCAGGTATTACATATTGGAATCAAAGGAAATCCCAACATGATGGTTCAAATCTGGGGTAAAATTTCTCTGCTAGTTTTCTCAAACTGTGGATAAGTGTGTCTGACTTCAGATCGCTAGGATGGAAATTCATTGAAACTTTGAAAAATTGCGCAAAATCGCTCAAAACTGATTATAGTTTGTTCTCGTTTTGAGAAATCACTTGATGTCTACTTCATGATGCCAGAGGAGCATTTCTCGAACAAAAAAAACTTGGATTGTCCAAAAAACGTAAAAAGATCCCCATGAAATGCCGCCGAAACTCTACACTGAAAGCTCTGCTTGTATTACCAGGCTCGGAGAGCGCAGAGAGACAGCGATGACAGCGACGAAGAGGTAGAAGAAGACGAAGATGAAGAAGACATCGAAGCCTTGCTGGACGCCGAGGAAGAGGATGACGAGGAAGTGGAAGAAGAAGAGGAGGAGAGTGAAGAGGACGCCATTGAACGACTCAAAACTGAGATAGGAGATCGGTATGATGAGGAGACCGGCAGGGTCGCCACTGTACAGGTTAGTGTTGACCACCATAGCTCTTCGGTTTGCACCGCATTCAGGACTCTAAATTCACACTCACAAACTCTGGGCCTGTTTCAGCCTCTAAATTAGTGGGAACTGCAATAGCCTGTGTTCTGCTGCCGACGACCCCAAGGCTAGCAAGGCAGAAACTGTACCAAACGAACGCAATGTGAAAGGGCCTGGTTCCCGCCCTTTTTAGCGATTGCTTTTAAGCGTTTTCGCCGTTCTTTCTTTAAAGAAAGTGAGCGATGTAGGTATTTCGTGAGTCAAATACGACTCACCAGCAACTTTTTGCAGTAAAAATTTGTCTATTACAAGGTTGTTTTTAAAAACTCAAGTTTGTTTGTAAAGTTCATAAAAGTAAAAAAAAAATGCTCAAATTCAAAATGGCTGTAATGTGATGATTTTTTAGAAGGAATGATGATGATGGTCTCTGGTTAACAACATGTTTGATCTGTTAAGATGTGTCCAGTGACACTGTCAATGTAATACAAATGAATTTTAGGGACAAAAAATAAACCGATATATAGCACTTTGAACCAAGCATTTATCATTTTACGATAAATTTAAGATGAGGTAAAGAAACGTTTTCATTTTGTAGGAAACGCTGGAAGAGATCTCAATTCCTCGGGTGGAGATTAACGGCGGACGAAAGCCGCGGATCGTGGAGTACTGTATAAAGAAAGTGCTTAAACCAGTGGTAGATTTCAGGGAAAGTCTGTTTGACCGGTGCTTTGCTATTGACGGTTACCTTGCCAACAGAATGCTTATGATGGGATACAAGTTTCCAAGTCGCTTTGGAAGATGGTGTCCTGTCAAGGTAATGTCACGAAGTCACGTCAAGTCTCTTCACGTCACGTCATGTGATCAAACGAGAGTTTTCTTATGCTTCAATAGTCATAACTTGTAGTATCCTTGTTCTCCCTTATTTTTTCTATGACCGAGTTGTTATTGGGCCTTTTGAGCAGTGTTTCTTACAGATCCATTTCTTATTTTATATATTTTTTTACTTTTGGGACTGCTAATTATATATATATTATATATTTTCGAATGTAGACCGAAACTCAACAAACATACCATGAAATCCTATGGTGTGACCACTCAAACGAAACCCCTTTAGCAGAACTTTCACGTGGTACTATTGCCATTTCCATAAGTATTTTGCAAAATGAAATTTAGCACTTGTCTTCAATTTTTATTTTAGGCACTCTTTGCAGTATAAGGGTTTATATATATGATGAGCTTGAGATCCCAGAGACTAGGCAAAATCGTGCCCTGAAAAATAAAATAAAGTCGAACGCCTTAGTTTACAACAATGTGAATAGTGTGTCTCTAGTCAGTTGATCTCTTAAATATTAACAAGTTTTAACACATTTCAAAAATAAATTATTTTTCGCTCCTGCATAATGACTGTAAGGAATGAGACGGTTAAGTTGTGTAATATTTTGCGGTGAAAAATGCCGGATTGTAGACGTTGTCGTGTCTGTAAGTCACAGAAAACGGTTTTAACATGAGGTTACAATCAACAACTTTCATTTAGCAGCACGAGTTTCAATTTGAGTGTTTTTTAGCGCTTTTAACCAACGTTTGTTTTAATTTCTTTCCAGCTCCTCGACGGTGAAGTTCTTCCGCCCCAGCACGGCCCTGGGGTTTATACCTTCCCAGTTGTGTATCGACAATACGTGTACTTCTGCTCGGGACGGGATGAACGGGATTTGCTCATGCAGTGCCCGTCTCGCTACTTAAAACAGCCCTCTCCTAAGCCTGTTGTGCCGATCAAAATGGCAATTATTGGACCTCCGAAGTCGGGTAAAACTGCATGTAAGTATGCTAAATCAACAACAACAACAATTTTAATAACATTTTGGAGCCTATTTCTTCAGTCTTATTTAGTAACAAAAACTTGGGAAGAGAGACTTAGGTGTGCATGTATGTTCGTCACGTTTCGGAATATGTTCCGAGGACTTACTTTGTTAATTTTTCTGGAAGTTAAAATGAATATTCAAGGTAGCGGACCCAAATTACCTAAGGTTCCTTTCTTTGGTAAACAGCGTAAAGCGAATATAACGATTTCATATCATTAACATTATTGCTAAATTAAACATTCGCTTTATTCAAAGTTTTACAAAAAAGCGACGGAGACTTGTGAAAGAATCGTTGGAAAAAATAGCCTGCAATGCAGGCGTTTTCTGGGGGTAGGTACATTTCGCTGACCCCCAGTCCATGGACCCCCACGATGGACTACCAAAATGGACTACCTTGATGGACTCTCAAATGGACTACCTAGATGGACTACCAAATAAACTACCCTGAAAAAAAGAATAGAAATATTACCCCTTGGTTGTTTGTTTTGATCGATTCGCCGCGATCCGCCATCTTGTTTTCATTTCGTGTTTATTACCGCTGCTCAGATGTTCTGTAGGTGCAATCGTTCGCATGATGGCGGGCATGTCGGATGGTGAGTGAATATATTTGAATTTATAATCGTTTGCATCTCTGTACATTCAAAGATGGAAAAAGTTGAGATTTCAGTAATAAGCTTGGGGCTTACCTTCTTCAAAGGCATCAGCGTCGAGGACGCCAGGCAAGGAATCGTCTACAAATTTAGAGAAGACAGTTATCAAGGAAAAATGTGGCATCGAATTTGCATGTTCTCGGCTTCCAAAGTTTACTCGAAAGACAGAGATGCAAACGATTAAAAATTCAAATATATTCACTCACCATCCGACATCATGCGAACGATTGCGCCTACAGAACATCTGATCAGCGGTAATAAACACGAATGAAAACAAGATGGCGGATCGCGGCGAATCGATCAAAACAAACAACCAAGGGGTAATATTTCTTTCTATTTTTTTTTCAGGGTAGTTTATTAGGTAGTCCATCTAGGTAGTCCATTTGAGAGTCCATCAAGGTAGTCCATTTTGGTAGTCCATCGTGGGGGTCCATGGACTGGGGGTCTGCGAAATGTACCGACCCGTTTTCTGGGGACGCACGAGTGCCAAAATGTCGGTTAATCGTAGCCGCCATGTTGGATTTGCAAAATCTCAGGGAGCTGGGGAGAGGGGCGGGGAGGGGGCGGGGGAAAGGAAAAAGCTTCTTCTCCCCTTCCCTCCCACCTCCTTTTCCTTTCAGACTAATTCCCAACCTCGTCCCCAGGGCCTTATCCTCGTTCAAAATGGCGGTCGGAGAAACCCCTCGCCAAGGCTGCTGAAATACTCCAAGAATCGTGGAGTATTTTGTCACGTGACACATGATGAAATGGCTTTTTCGGAGGTTGTTTCCAGCGTCTGGCGACCCTGTTTGTTTTCTGCAATCGAAAACTGTTGTTCAAACGAAACGAAGTCAATTTATCGCGTTTACGCGACGAAATTCTAACGAATTTTTGGAGCCACTTTAGCAGCCTTGGCCAGGGGTTTCTCCGACCGCCATTTTGAACGAAGAGAAGGCCCTGGGGACGAGGTTGACTAATCCCCACCCTTCGGTTGTTCTTTCTACTCTCCCCAATCTTCCTCTCCTTTTAAGATCTAAGATGGCGGGTATAGCTTTCGCTCGCACAAAAACTACAGCTGCATTGCAGGCTATGGAAACCATGGGTAGTGTTTAAATTAGTTGTCACTTAATCTTAGCGGAGTTGGAGGCGGGACGGATGCGGGCGGAGAATCGCTAAATAGGGTCGTCGTTCGAGTAACGAACCTTGAGGTATGCTAAAATTTCTCGGAACAAAATCTCCGTAAAGTTAAACAAAAAAGTCTTGCCTCTTGTCCTAAAGCTGCTTCTTTTTGCTGCAGTGGCGAACCGTTTCGTGGCAGAGTACGGGGTTGTTAGGTTATCCATCGGCGAAGCAATAAGAAAAGTTCTGAATTTCCAGTCGTACACTGAGCTGGCTCGACAGATCAATCTGCACCTGAGAGCTGGTACGACTGTGCCGGATGAACTAGCGGTGCAAGCCTTGGAAGTGGCGCTACTGGATATGCAGTGTCAGACACGAGGGTAAGGACTACCAATCTCCAGTAGCCCTTGCTAAATGCTGGTGGTGTTTATGCTTGTAATATTTACTTGACTAAATCAGCTGAATTGAATTGAATTTACTGCTCAGTGTACGTAATGTACCAGGAAGCATATCTCGAGGAATTTATTAAGTCCGCAGTTTTTGCCAGGGCATTTTCTAGAAACGTTACGTACTTACACATACTTCACGTACTTACTTATTCGTCAAGCTGGCGTTGTATTTTTCTTTCTAGTTGACATATTTTGGTCTTTGTATTTCCCGTGTTGTGGGTTTTTGTTTTGGTTTTACTCTATTTTTCTCACCCGCTTTCGCTTTTACATTATCAAACGGTCTTTGGCAAAACATGAGTGATGTTGATTTCTAGTTTGCCTACTAAATTACTCGGACAATTGTTATTTATCCGTTATTTATAACACTTTGTCCAAAATGTAACAACAACAACAACAACAACAAGCTTTATTTACATGACTATAACAAAGTATTACAGTATTGCAAAAGCCACTTAAAATTTAATTATTAATTTCTTACTTAATGAAAATAACTAAAAGAGATTACAACCATTTCTTATTTTTAACCATTCAGAGGTAGCCATTGTAACTAGTTTGTCTCTCTGTTCAAAGCATGACGAGATGAATGAAATTAATTGAATATTTATAAAATAATCAGTACAATTCATAAGCTGTGACAATAAGCTCTCATGTGATAACAGTCGTAGAAATGGGATTTTAGCTTCAATCTTAACCATACTGAAGGTTGCTGCCAGACTCGGCTATCAATAACAAACACATTCGATTCTCAGCTGCCTGTATTGCTGTCAACGTTCATTGTCTTTTTGCATTAGCAGCAGGTTTATTTATCAAAGTTTCTTAATGTTTTATGTCAGGTATATACTTGATGGCTACCCTGTCACCAAGAGACAAGTGGAGCTCTTGACCGAGCGGAAGATCATCCCTGTCAGGGTGGTGGAACTTCAAGTAGAGGACGATGAAGTGTTGAGGCGAGGAACCGCTGACCGTCATTCGCCTAGAAGGTATCAAAAATGGGTCCTCGTGCGTACATGTGGCTACTGAGTATGTGTTGGTGTGCGTGATAGATTGCACAAGAACACAGTGGCAAGGCAGCTGGAGCAGAAAATGACTCTACTGCATTGTCCATGCTATTGGTTATTTTGAGTTCGCCTTTTCAATAGAACTGTAGAAAATTAAATACTACTTTGTTTTAATGTTAAGGAAATATGAAATTTGATATGTTTGCTGAGACAAATTGGCGCAAACTAAACTGTCGTTGAATGTTTGCGTTATTCTGTTAGGTGGTTTGGTTTTCGCTGAGTAAGTGGCCTCGGTTTCAAAACTCGGCGAATTTCACGTATTTTGCTCAAATTAGCTGCTTAATATAGAAAAAAGGGATTTGTGATTCCAGATGTTCTAAACTTATTATTTCAGCCTTGATAATATTAGGTTTTCTATTTTCCTTATATAGTAGAACGCCGCAGCAACCGAACTAATAGTAAACAATTATTCACTGAAGTGGAGGTGAATAATTGTCTCAAAAATTACCACGCAAGTAAATAGCCAGCCCCCATAAGATATTACGTCTTCTGATCATAAATGGGCAGAACTCGCGAGAGGCGGCCGCTGCTTTGTTCGGAGGTGAATTAGAAATGCCTTTTGGAGTTTCAGTAACCAACCAGAGCGCGCGAAAACACTGTTCACTTGAAATATATTCAAAGCGACAAAGGAAACAGGGTGGTTTACAATAAGCTTCTCTCTTCCAAAAGCTCTGCTGCGGTGAAAAGTCAAACGAAATGGAAAAACCTCATTGTCTGTAACGGATGGATTCCTGATTGGGGAGTGGCATACGGCCTGGCTGCTCACTGGACTAAAAGCACAAAACTTCTGAATTTCCATTACAGATTTCTGCACAGAATCCTACCTACAAATGTTCTCCTGACAAAAATTGGTTTAAAACAAGATCCAAACTGTACTTTTTGTAGCAACTCCCCCGAAAGCCTGATCCACCTCTTCTGGTACTGCAAGAATATTGAGACTTTTTGGGAAAACTTGATCGGAAGGCTGAAAGAGTCTAAACTAGTACCGAGAAATTATCCAAAACAGATCGCGGTATTTCTGGGCCTGAGGCCGGACACCTCCACCTTTTCAGTTCAACTCAATTTTTGCTTTCTTCTAGCAAGACACTATATATGGTGCTGCAAGACCAGTAACAAAACTCCACGTTTACAAAGTTTTATTATGGTCCTTAAATCCCAGTTTTACATAGAATCCTATAAAACTAGAGAAAACTCAAAGAAGTGGCAACCTTTATTGCCCATTCTCACTACTAACTAGCCCGGCCAACCCTGCCGCTGCCCACCTTCCTGGGCTTTCTTCCCATGGTCCACAGAACATTAAGGAAGCTTTCTTTTCGATCGTGACACCTTTTTCCACTGCAGACGACCCTTTCACGACTGGCTGCATGATTCTAAGTAAGTTTAGATTCTGGAGTCTTTTTGTTTTTCCCCCTTTTTTCTGTAATTTTCTATAATTTCCGTTTACTCTGTTTCTTTTTCCCAACGGCTATTGTGTAACTTATATACTTTTGTGTAACTAACTGTGTAACTAATTAACTGTTTGCTTGCTTTATAACTGGGTTTTTTGTTTTGCTAATAAAGTAATTATTAAATAAAATAAAAAATTAACGCCAAGTCTTATTTTCGTTTCAGGGTGCTTCCACTGCACGACAGTCAGCAGATTCTAGGCATCAGACTCAACGCCTGGCAGCAGGAGATTCCAGAAGTGAGAGACTGGTACCAAAAGGAGCACAGAAACTGGGTGGCTGTGGATGGTCAGCGATCCAAGTGGTGGGTGTGGAACCAAGCTTTGGACGAAGCCAGGAAAAGTGTCCGTCAGATTCAAACCTACTTACAAAGATTATCTGAAGGTAATGATTTGCAAGTGTCCTTTTAGGCACCTCATTATTGCATCTCTGAATTTCAAGTCTCAACCACTTTGTTTTTACGGTCCGTTAGTTGTCACCGACCTTTGTGATCCACGGTAGTAAAATCGCAATCGTTTTTCGTTTCTATAGTTTAAAGCTCGCGTGCTACTGAAAGCCACAGTAAGAGCGTCTAGCACCGGTTTTCACCAATTTCTAGGTTTTGCTTTTATAGTTTGTTTTGATCAACAGTGCACTAAACGATCACATGAGAAGGGGAAGATTAATCGCGTCTTCCGTGGGGTTTTACCGTATTTCAGTGATCAACATGTTATCAATTAATTGCAGTCCGCTTGGCGATCATTCAATTTAGTAAGTAAGCTCAATTTGGCGTTTTATCATAGTCCTTGCTCATCACCAACGGTATATTATTATATCATACAAGAATGCCTATCTCATCCCCGCTCAGACAACCCGGCCCACCCTATAAGACTGTCCAACTCGCCGTTACTAAATGTAACCTAGCCCATCTCTGCTAGGACTACCCAACCTTCTCACCATCTCTCATGTTATCTTCCAGGCAAAGCGGCCTCAATAGCTGACATGTGCGTCACACCTAGTGAATGCCTGGTCCGACTGGGTGATTTTGGCCAGTACTGCCCCGTCAGCCTGGCCGACCGCGGGGAACTGGTAGATTGTTCGGTGAACCCTTCACTAGAGTTTGCCGCTGAGTTTCGCGGGCGCTATTATAAAATGGCGTCAAGAGTGGAGCTGGAACTCTTTCTTGCGGATCCCGCTCGTTACGTGCCTCCTTTGGCCCCTAGAAAGCTCCCCGAACCTGAGCTCCTACCCAAAAGACGGACTGAAGCTGAGGTGAAGGCCATGTTCCCGAAACAGATTGAGCTGAAGGGGTATTGCCCGGTCACTTACCTGGACGGCAAGCTGAGGTATCGGTCTTTCTTTAAATCGCAAACAAAATCCTCTTTAGTTGGAAGAAATAGTCGATATAACTGTTTACCAAGGTCGACATACCACAGACAGGGGATAATAAGCCAAAACGAAACACGGACGGGCAAATTTGGAAAAGATTTAATTGGATTATAAGGCTGAAAATTTCTTTTTTGGGCATAGGATAATTGATCCAGTTTTCGAAAATCTTTGCTGAAAGCACCACGAGAGTTTGTTGTCTTTTTTCCTGAAGATTTGTAGGCTGCTTGCGATAACAAAAGTAACAGTGTTCGGAGTTCCTTCCTTCCTTCCTTCCTTCAGACAGTCAGTCCGTCAGTCAGTCAGTCATTTATATTTTTTTTTTCTGGATTGCTTTACAGGTACGAGAATATAGTTCCTGGTGAGGCACACTTAGTCGTTGAGTACAGAGAGAAACTCTTCTGCTTCGAATCCGAGGAAAAACTGCAGAAATTTATGAGGTAAATTTAACCTGTGTTTTTATTTTCACTGACAAAAACTCCAAGTGTTTGTTTTCAGCGGGATGGTTGAGTTCACTGATTAGCTACTTTTGGCATTTTTAGGAAGCATTAAGTCCACCGGGGAAGGGGATGGACGCTTTTGAAACTTTATGGCAGTCGCACTGAAGGATATGTTGTGAGAATACTAATACAAAACTGCCCGAAAATGGCTAAAACGATATTTTTTCTTATTTCCTTAACAGACTACCAGAGTGGTATTTCGGTTTAATCCTTCCACACAAGTTACCACCCCGGAAAGAGCCCTTACTTGTAAGTGGACTTCCCATGTTGGGTTACATGGAGCAGAGTGTGGCCACGGCGCTGACCAAAGCTCTGACCGCAGTGGGCTGTTTTAAACCCAAATATCCGTTTGTTGACGCCAAGAAGTCTGCCTTACTTTACATAGCCTATCATCTCAAAGGTAAGCAGGGAATTTCTGGAGATGTGTCATGAACAGGTGATCATGAACGTTAGACCTTCTACTATAAATTTTTGCTCAGTATTTTGAGGACACAGTTCCCAAATTTTGCAGAATTCTAGTTTTATGGAGATTGAATTTTCATACGAACTCTGGAATTTCTGGCGTGTTTGTCTGCCGGATGAAATGGTGTCCAAAATTGTGTCAAGGTTTATTCTATGTAGAGCAGTTTCCAAATCAAAACCACATCCAAACCGTTTGAAAAGGGAAGGTGTTTCAACTGGTCGAATTCCATAATTTCAGAAAAATCGCGTACGTGACTCAAAAGAAGAGATGATTTTCTCAGATTGTCTGGGAAATAAAATCTTACGGCAATATTTTCCCTTCTCATTGCAGCGTACAACCCAAAGAGCAGCGAGTACGTTCGTAAGAAGTACAAACAGAAATTGATGAGATTTGAGGAAGAGTGCGAGCTGATTGGCTACCTCGGTAAAGAGATGACCAATCGCTATCGAGAACCAGAGGAGCTTCCAATAGACTTTGAACATAAGCTGTCAACTTTTCTTGCACTCAAAGATATCGAGCCTACAACCACGTGGTGTGCGTGATGCGTGACATTAATGGCGTTACCGTTTTACACGACAGTCTTCTGACGTGAAGCTAGACAACAGAGTATTTATTTTTAAACAATAGACGAAAAATGTGTATACTTTAATATTATAACCGCTGCTACAAGTTGAGAACAATCAATGTTGTACAATAGCTATGTAAATATATTGTCTGCAAGAAATTGGCAGTTGTAAATAAATTTGTTTGACTTTGATGTGTAGTCTTTGTTTTTGTTTGTTGCCATTAACCTGTGCCTGTATTTAAATGCAATATAACAGTCAATATAATCACTGTCCTTATAGCATTTTTCAATTGAGTGAGACTAGAGGATGGGTCTGGGATATCTTAATTGCAAAAATGTTATTTTTAGAAACATCAGAACACCTTCCAGTAGACTCACTTCCATGAAAGAGTGCGTCCAAGCGAGGATAAATCACAGCTAAAAAAGTGGCGCGCTTGGCGGCGGTCAAAAGGACTCTCGCTTGAGAGTATCTGGTACAGTACAAAAGAGCTCTAGACATCAAACTGTCTTTGCTGGTGCAATTCTGTAGGGACTTTTAAGGAGGAGATAACTGATGCGATTTTAACAGTGATTTGAAATCACCGGTGTGAACTACCGCGTGTTACTGCTACTTCATCAAGCCCCACACGAGCTGTGGTGTGGTTTGGTGTGACAAGCGCGAAGAAGAGGCGGGTAAACAAATGGTTCGAAAGTTTTCGTTACAGTGATGCTCTAACTAAAAATACCACCAAAATCAACCGAAAATGACTAAAATATTTCCTAGATAACTATAGTTTAAACAATATAGGCTCCATAACGCGCTTGGTTCTCACATGTCGCTGATATGCGTGCAATGCAACATAGCCGCCAATACTGCCTGGGATACTGCGGCACAATTCCGTTACAAAATTGGCATGTTGATGTGACATCTACATCCAAAATTCGGTATTTTTCTGTTATTTCCCTTTCCTTTCGCCTTGTCAGTGGCGTGGTACTGAATTTGTGGGAATTTTCAATTAATAGCATGGTATAAGAAAAAAAGGTGACAAGACAAGCCAATTTATGCGTCCGAAATTAAAAAACTCCCGTCCCCTTTCAAAGTACAGTGGAGGAATTTCAGAAAAGAACCGAAAATATCACGTTTGACGCATTCCAACCTTGTTTGCATTCTGCCCTCATACACTATTCTCCCAACATTTGACCCAGTCGGACTGCACTTTCAATTTCGCCCCCCAAATGCATCTGGTTTCATTTTCTGGCCGGGTGGTCTTCTTTGTACTCAGTTTAGTGCGTCAGTTTAGTGTTGCAAGACTTCAACCTGCGATCAGGCTCTCGTTCGCGTTTCCTGGGGAGAGAATTGTTTTCAAAGCGAAGCAATACTAAAGCCTGAACGCAGATTAACATAACCGCCTTTGGTTTAATCAAAATCAGGTCTGTGAACATTTAGAATAACGATCTTGTCCTCAAGGGCGACACAGACCTGGGCGTCTAACGGTGAAGTTACAAGTCCACGAAGTTTGTTCTCAAAATTCATAGATCCCAGTACGCATCGAGAGAAAGCATCCCACACCTTCAGAACACCAGATTCGTGCAAGCAAACCACCACATCTCCGAGATCTTGAACCAAATAAGCGCATCCTTTGACCAGTCCTTCTCCACCAGGAAGAATTTTTTTTAGTTCAAGATGACGTCCGTCCCAAATCTGCAGCGTTCCATCTATGTGCCCTGTTGCTACGGAGCTACCATCGGGTGAAAATCTGCAGCACTTGACAGTTTGTTCCTTAGGAACCTCCTTTGTGATCGTGCGCCCTTTAAAAGTGTCATGCAACTTTAAGCCAGTACGACGATCGCAACACAGAAGGCGATAATGAGAAACAGTCACATTATTTTCCTTTCGCTTGAAGGAAAAGATGTCGCAGCATTCGGCCAACGAGGACTTTGAGTTATCGGTCTGTCCAAGAGTCAAGCTGCTCTCAATCAGGTTCCACACTTGGACCTCTCCCTTTCTGGACAAAAACAAGACCCGGTCATCATCGATGTATTTGAAGAACGACTGGTGTGCAATTGGATGCTCTAGAGACCATTTGTGCTTGAGGTCGCAATCATATATTTCAAAGGTATCCTTCGTTTGAATCAGAATGTCTTCTCCGCTAGGTGACAATGCAAAGGCATTCGCCTGGGTAATAGTCCTGTTTGCGAAAAGAAGTCGTCCGCTTGAAGATTCGTACTTACTCAGCCCTCCCTTGGACAAAACGTAAACATTTTTTCCATCTACTGAAAAGGAAATGGCTTGCACTCCTCGGTCTGTTGCTACTGCAGAACTTGTGTTCTCCAATGAATGACACATGTACAGGATGTCACAGTCTCTTAGAAGCACTCTTTCCGAATCTACTTCTTTGGCGTATTCCCACCTCGTCGCACTGGAAATTGGAACAATCTGAACACTGAATGGAACACTGGAACAGCTGACCTGTTGTGAATTGCCACACACGTACAGGCGGGCACCATCGCTTGATACTCCCAGACTTCTATGTGTCGAACCAAGGTGTACATGGGTTGTCATCGAGGACTCGACTGCGCTTGTGTTACGCTCACAGATCGTTAACGATTGTTTCTTTGACGAGTTAACGAGCACAAATTGGGAATTTCCCTCCAAACTAGCGAGACAGTCGACGGTCCAGGGCTGTTCTCCGTTAAATGCATTGTGTTGACATTTGAAATTGGAGGCGTTCAAGTCCCATACGGAGACGCCGTGGTCAAAGCTACCTGAAATGACGAATTGTCCACACGGTGAAATTGTGCAGCAGGTGATGCTTTCGTGGCTTGACTCAAACGAGTAAGCAGTTTCCCAGAGTCCAGTTCCCACATCAAAAGGTCGGCTGTCAAATGTGTTTGCCGAGTGACCAACCTTTTTCTGTCTTGTGAAACACAGGAATCAATAAAAGTGTGGTTGTTATCTGGAAACAGCTGCATAAACTCTCCACCAAATGTTATCGCTCGATCGAATCGACCGTGGATAACTGCGTCACGTTGGGGAACCAAAACGCAGTAATTGCAGCGTTATTCTTCTGGCCAAACGTCAACTTCGTCGCCCTGGCAACACCATAACTCCCTGCCTGTCTGCAAGGAAAACATATGAATAAAGCCACCTGCACATCCACAGACCAAGAGTGAGTTTACAACGTCACAGCAGTTCACGTTGGTTTTGCATCGAAATTTAGTGATGACTGGGTCTTTTGATTGAGCCCTGTTTACCACCTCCAGCCGAATAGGAAGTCCATACTTGGGGTGATGTATCACAGCAGAAGCCTCAAGGCTCATTGCTACTGTTTCGGCTTCATTTACTAAAAGCTGAAAAATCATCTTAGGGTTTTCCATCAGAAGGTATGGATCTCGCCTCAGGCAGGTTATGCAGTCATCCAGCTCCATGGCGTCCACCTTTGGAAAATTCAGAACTGGCTTAATGCTCTGAAGCTCTTCAATCACCGAGAACACATCACATGCTTTGCTCTGCAGTTTAGCATACAGAAGATTCAAGCTGCAGGCATGGCGAAACAGATAGTTCTTTTGACTTTCCTCAACACGGGCAAAGGCAATGGTATGGAACGTTCCATGTTGAAGAGCATACTTCTCCTCCGCTGTATACTCTGCAAGGATATCGGCCCGACTCTCAATGGCCTTGTACGTCTTCTGACACTCAATGGACAAAACGGCATCACCTCGATTTACATCAACAGTGAATCTGTGGCGACCGTATGTTTCAGGGGACGACAACCAGTCAATGATCGACTTGTGGAATACATCGATGCAAGCGTCGCGTATGGGCAGTAAGCTTGAGATTGATCCAGATATCTTCTGCATTTGTCTTGAATTGCCGTCTACAGTGTCGAAGCATAAACCAAGGATTCTGGAAGCCATAGTTACTGGTAGAGGAGACCGCGCTGCAGCAAGTGAAGCTAGGAAATCGCAAAAAGGCCCTTCCTCGACTCCTAGATGCACCTCTAGCCGATGAAAGTACTGCTCATACACAGAAGCAATTCCACGAGGGAAAATGCCATTCACATCATCAGGCGTCAGAGTGTTTCGATTGTCTTCCACAAACTGGATGAAGTAATGTGCGTACAGCATAAGTCCCTCGGCTTGGCTTACAAAGCGATGAACATTATCGGTCACGTCACTGTTTGGCAACAGTTTCCCTAAGCTGTCTTTGAAAAACAGCTCTATATCTTTCTCGTTATTTTTGTCCAGCGAGTAAAGAACGAGAGGCTTCAAATGGGCAAGTTTTTCTGCAATTGCATTTTCGGGTCGACCTGTTACAAGGAACTTGATCCAAGATGGAAGCTTGTGAAACTCTGACATGATCACGTCGAGGAGTCTGTTTCCTCCATCGAACTCGCATTCATCCAAGGCGTCCACAACCAGCAGGATGTTTTTGCCTGGATCTTCCATCATGTTGGTTGGCTCTTGGAGGAGATAGGTAAAGAGTCCTTCAATGTTCATGCTCGCCAGTTCCTTCGCACTCACTGAAGCCAGTTGACCTGTTAGGGGTGAGAAGCAGACAATTTTGGATTGAATACCACCACAGATGGCGAGAAATTGTTATTTTTGCAAGAGACAGTAAAGCAAGGGCGAAGAATCAGGAAGGCGCCATCGCAGCGACGGGCAGCGAATTTATTTTCGTTCCTCGACCTTGCGACTACGGTGTTCGCGGCACGCAGCCTCGCCGCCCGCTCGAAACGCGCCATTTCCAATTTACGCGCGCGCTCTGCAATCCCTGAAGAAAAACAACGACCACTTTGGCGCAGTCTAATACCATCAAAAAGATAAGTTTGGAATAAATATATTTTCTTTTGAAAACGACTTATCTATCAACGTTGGTCTAACAGTCCAGTCGAGAGTGTCCAGGAAAAGGAACTGTTGTTGGCGTCTCTGACTGACGTAACCTTTGCAAAAGTCGTATTCAACAGCCAATTAGCGCTAAAGATGACGCTTCCACTTAGGTTGTCGACACATCGATGTCACATCGATGTGCTTTATAGGAATTTATCTCGACCAGGCGATCACCATAGACAGTCTGTTGGGATTCCTAGGTTTAAACCATTTACTAGTAACAAATAGAAAGTGTGTGACATTTTTAAGTAACAAGTTACCTTTTTAATTAACAGAACTGACCTGTTAAAATATCCTTGAAGCCAGTGAGAGAATCACATAAATGCTTGGCCAGTGACTGAAGCATCAGCTGTGGTTTTCTTCTCCTCTGGTTGTTATGCTGGCAAAAGTGCATTCCACCAAGAAGACCTTTCTTCATCATCGTCTGACAAAGCTGTGCTGCAATAACTGACTTCCCCATGCCAGCATTTCCTGTGATGATTAAGACACGCGAATCTGAATCATGATCAAGAAACCATTTTTCCACGTGACTGAAAACCCACTGACGAGTTCCCGGATGATGTTTTGACGCATGACAACTGACTTCGGCGGAGAAGTCAAATTTGGCGAGTCTATTTATGCAGTTGCCGGCAAGCAATGGTTCTTCTTTGAGGCTTTCAATCCAAGAAGCGTTTTCGCCAAGTTGCTTCATCGCCTCAGAGATCTCTTTCCATGACAACTCGAACGAAGATTCGTTGACATCAACCGTGGAGGGGTGACCGCATTGGTTGCGGTAAAAGTGAATTATCTCAACCGCGGCTCCCATCGAGGGATCTGTAGGAGCAGGCTTGGTGCCCCAGCCAGTAACAGGAGCAGGTAATCCGCAGTCATTTCGAAGTAGAGTGTAAAGCAGAGAGATATCGAAATTCTTAGACGATGGGGACCCTACTGGGGGGTACAGTTTGTCTTTCTGAGACTTGTTAATAATGTGTTTTTTAATAAGCTTTTTTATGTCAGGTTCTTTGACCTTTAGAAATTTCTGCAGATTGGGTGGAGACACATAACTGTCAAACACGCGTCTTAAACTCTCTGTTCCGCCATTGAAGAGGAGGATGTTAAGTCTGACACCATGAAGCGTGTCCTTTGTTATGTCCAAGCAGTGCGCCATTGTCGGGGTAAGACTTGACACGTGGCCACTTTCTGAAAGACCAGAAATATGAAAAAAATTAAAGAAGAAATAAGATGGTGATTTTTAAAACTCACAGAACGACTTTCAATTCACTTTACTAAAGAGTGTGGTGGTCTTCTTTTTCGCGGCGCAAGAAAGAAATTGGAGACGAATTCATGGAGGAGAAGTGTGCTTTCTTTTGCTTGTAGTTTCTGGACTCTTTACTATGTCTCCGAAGCAAGGCTTTGATTGGCTTTAGGGACACGTACGCGGTGCGCTACCTTTTTTAACGCCATCAGTTTTTGTGTCAGTTTTTGCGATATAAGATGTTTTTGAAAGAAAGTGAAAACGGAGGGAACGGAAGAATGCGAATATGTGTGTTCCAAGTTCATATTCTATGATATGACCGTGCATCATCTTGCGCTGTGAAAACTGTCCAGTGTCTTAAGTATGAAGGGACGTTTGTTAGCCGTGTCACCATCAATGTTTTCGACATTTGACACTTTTTTTACTGTATTACGAAAATGAGCACTTGAGTGATCAAAATAGTCGTGAAACGCGTCCCAACAAAAAAAGCTTAGTACCTGCAGTGAACGAGGACAAATAAATCTTGTCAACAAAGGGAAAATCGTCTGTACAAGACAAAGCTTGTCACGCTAAGTTTGTCACGCGGCAGTAGCCCTCAATAATTTTTCCTTTAATAAACGGTTCTTGGAATAAGGCCACTTTAGCTTTTCAAGAAACTGGTCTGTTCCGCAAAAGTTTAAGATTACTTTGAAAGCTTAGAAACGAATGACAACTTCCATTCCAGAAAAACATTGCGTAATTGATTCCAGAGAAATAATTGCTTCCGGTTTTCAATTGCGCAAATCAGTGGGTCAAGTAAAATCGTAATAAGGCCACCAAAAATCAGGAGCAAAATACTATTTTCAAGAACACTCACACGGCTCAAAAGAGCAGCAAAGGCTGGAAATGACTAGATTAAAAAGCATTTAAACAGTGATTAATTAACTATGATATGCAATAGAGATAACTGAGAAGAACGATTTGTAAATTGCCTCGAACGATTGGAGTACATTATTTAAAACGTCTATTTATAAACATAAGATTGGCAACTTTTCCCGCACATTGGAGCTTATTGCGTTAACATAAAATAACTCCCCATTGTCATACTCAAACCAGGTGAATGTATAAAGTTTTTAACCACTCTGCACTCGTCTGATATCCAGCCTGATGGGGGATTTCATCACATCTCCGCTCGATTTAATGCAGGTTTAATACTCTTCTTACACGTTTCCTTTGAACTTCCTTCCCCACAAAACTGATTTACAGAGCGAATTCAAACTGAATATTCAGGAATAACTACCTGTAGTTTACAAAATCATGTTTCATTTCATGTTGTAATTTTGGATACAGTGCATCAATTCTGTTGTTAGTTTCAGGCCACACAATGAAACTATATATCACATATCGAGAAAGCTCTCCCTAAAACTACTAAAGAAAAAACAAACCGGACCAGAAAAGTACCCTTTACAAGCCAAAGACTTCAGGTCCTTGTGTTGCAGAATCAAAACCACCGAGAAGAGCGTGGAGTTATGAACATTCTCCGGACGGACTCAACCCGAATACGGTCCGCCTCAGCGAAGTCCACCTAAAGATGTGTGACTTTCAATGCGACGTTTTTGGGAGGGCATGTGACGACATGACAAGTCACGCGATATTTAAGAGTTATTCCACGAAATCCAGTGGTAAATATGCGTAGCGCCCCCGTAGCGCCGAGGTTGTTCCCTCGGATTACTCAGTATAAACCAGCCACATATCGTATAATTCTTGCTCCTGATTTATTTGGTGATTCTTGTAGTTGATTACAGTGGCGGATTCTGAGATAATTATTCGATCTAAAACCAAAATATAAGCGCGTCTTAAATCTCCTGACTTACATTACAACTTGCAATGCCATAGTACAAATTCTATGTAAATTATCACTTACTTCTGTGACGGGTTAAATTGGATCCTGGTTAACAATGTTTGCTTCTTAATCCTGGTTAGCGACGTTTCTTAATAAATCCTGGTTAGCTGTTCGTGTACGTATAATCCTGGCTAGCTCAACAGTTCCGATCCGACTAAATCAAGTCCTTACTCGCATCACTTTGTGCGTGCAGTGTCAATCAATATCAAATACTGTATACTTATTAACTAAAGCATGTGCATGTTCTGATTCTCGCAGTCAATCAATTATTAATCAACGAATCACTAGTTTTTATCGAAACATTCTCCGCCCCGAAAAGGGTGTAGTCCTTTTCATTCAGCTCAGCAATCGTATCCTTCAGCAGGGCAGATAATAGCGATCTTGGTGACCAGCCTGAGGTACTCTGATTCTGCTGTCTTCACTTTCACGTTCCTGACTCGACCGTCTGGACCAGGGTAGACTTCTATCACTCTGCAGGTGGTCCACTTTCCTCTGATAGCTTTGTTGTCATCTGAAAGTACTGCGACATCACCAACTCGTACATTGCGTCGCTCTGTGTGCCATCTCTTCCTCGGAATGAGTGTCGGGAAAACATCTCTGGCCCAGCGCTTCCAGAACGAGTCCACAATCCGTTGAATGAACTCTACCCTGTGCCGTGGATTCCTCGTTTCCTTGAACGGTCCCTGTGGTACTGTCGATGAAGCTCGTCCTAGCAGCATGTCGTTTGGGCACAGGTACGCACCGTCATCCGGGTCGTTAGGAATGTGACCGATCGGGCGTTGGTTGAAGAGGTTACCGACTTCCATCAGACAGGTGTATAACTCAAACGGCGTTAACACTTGGTCACCTATCGCACCTTTCAGCGCTTTCTTGCACGTCTTGACGAGAGACTCAGCACAACCATTCTGATGCGGAGCTGCAGGTGTAACAAACTTCCATAAAATTCCTTTTTCCGCACAAAACGTCTTGAGCTCGTCAACATTCCAACCTTCGATCATCTCTCGTAACTCTCTCTCTGCTCCAACCATCTGTGACCCGTTGTCACTCATCATGAGCGCTGGATGACCTCGAATGGAGAAAAATCTCCGCAAGACTTGCATGAAGTAGTTATAGAGTTGGCGGTTCTGGCGCAGTTTTATAAAAACTTCGCTAAAACCGAACCAACTCTATAACTACTTTCCATCGGATGGTAATCATTTTTATGGAGACATACATATAATAACAATAATATGGAGATATACATATAAGAACAATAATATGGAGATATATATATTGTAAAATAATATGGAAATCTATATGTTTTTATTTCATGTGGAAACGAACGCATTTTCCATTGCGTGACTTCATACAACAGGAAGTCTGAATGGGACTTTCCCGAGGAAATGAGTCATCAGATTGCTTTTGTGATACCTGTAAGATTTAGACTGACACAGCTGTGTCGTGACGTCATGTTGTAGTATCTTAAAAATATTATCTCATCTAATAGTATAGAATGAATTGTAATAAAGATATACACGATGAATTGAAAGAATCAGGAGATATTTCATGTCCTTTTTGTGACCAAATTTTGGATTCTAATGAAAAACAACGTTTAGTAAAGTATCAGTTATGCTCTAATAATCAGTATATTATTAACGACGATGGGATGTTAGCATGTCTAAGCTGTGGTATTGTTCAAGGATATAATTATGTGAAAGAATATGTTGATGTTTATAAAAATAGACATAGATTTATAAGAAAATCTGTTTACCATCGAGAGTACCACATCAACAACATATTACTCAATATTGAAGAAAAATATAACATTAAAATATCAAACTGTCAGAAACATAAGATTGATGCTATATATGTCGAGATAGGTAAGGTTCTTAATGAAGTTAATGGTACAAGAAAAAGAATGATTAGTGTTAATTTTATTATGAGAAAGATATTCAAGATGATGGGAATACCTTATAAAAATATTCCAATTAGTAAATCGAAAAAAACATTAGCTTTTTACGATCGATATTGGACAAGTATTATGTCTCTTATTGGTGATAAAATAAAATCTATTGTTGAATGAACACCTTATTATATTTTTTTTCAAATTTGTCAGTTAACGGACACATAACGATAATTATATCATCGAGAATTTTGACGAAATCAAGAAATTCTTTGTCATTATACTCCAGTCCTCTCATAAAAGACCGTAAATGTGTTAAAACCTTTTCGTACGAAGTGTATGCGAATTTAGACATTTCTATCTTCTTTTTGAAATTTTTAGTCTCTGAATATGTTTTAAGTAAGAGCCCAGTACCGGATATCACTCCAAGAGGAATAGGGTTTAGTGTTACACCACCAACTATTGTTCCTGTAGCTACCAATAAAGCGGATCCAATATTACATGAAAGTTCTGTTTTTTTGAAATATTTGTAAGTCATTTTGGCAAGCCAGTATTTCTTATGATAGAATTTGTATAATGCTTTCAACTCAGATATTTGATTTTCCGTTAATTTTTCTGAAACATGGTTCCAATTGAATATATTATGTTTATCCATATATATTATATGGTTACATTTTTTTTCTTCTTGAATGATAATTTAATACTATAGTATAATTTTCTGATGTTTTGAACCAATTTCTCGATACTATCAATGATTTCGATGATTAAAGTTGCTGTTTTCATATATATCCTTATGTTAGATTATTCATTATCTTCTTCATCGAATTCTCAACGCTTATTTCTTTTGGGATATGGTCAGCTTTGAATGTGTATATATCCCGAATTGTGCTATATAATAAATGTAAAAATGTTTATGGCACTCTATATTCAATCAACATTAAGAATTTTTCATTAATAATATTTCGAGAATGTAATTGCACCATTAAAAGACCATTTGGTAGTTCTAAATTAATATCTATTGTTTGTTTTTGAGTTGATTGTTTTGAAGTGAAAACTTTCGCAGGGCCACTTTTAAATATTTTTAAAGGAATAAGTGGAAATGGGCCTCTCATTTTTTTATATAATACTGTTATATTTAATATATAGCTTTTTTCTGGAAGGAGTACATTAGAATTGCCATTTAATGAAAAAAATGTTTCACCATTTTTCGCATCTAAACTGCCATTTATATAATGAACGGAACCACCCAAATTGTGTCCGTTTAAAGACAAATTTGTTTGCATTACCATTTGTCCATTTTCAATAACAAAAGCTGTGTCATAGACACTTGGATCAACATTTGAAATTGTTTCTTTAACACCATAAACAATTAGATGACCAATTGTTAAAAATGATGGATTACTGACTGTACCGTGCAGATCGAGATATATAAATTGTGGGGGTGAGCTACCCCATCTGTGAAAATTGATAACTGTTTTGGTGTACTTCTCAAATGTTTTGGTTGTATGATTAGAAATTGAAATCGTAGTGCCTTGTGGTGTAACACTTATCTCATTCATTTCTGGAGGAAACCATTCAACGACCATTGTGTAATACCCGACTGGAAGTTTATAAAGGTTAAAACCGAGGCGTGACCGGTACTGGTTGGGTGAGCTTTTTTCAAACAAGAGTTTAAGTTGGTAAGCTTTTTTATTAATTTGATGTGGAGAATTGGGAAAATCAACAATACCCAAAACCTCGATATTGTTTTCACTCGAAGATTCATCAGTGTCTTCCATCAAGTATCTGAAGGCGTCCCTTTTTTGACCTGAGTTATTGATCTGAGATTCACGAATTTTTTGAGTGACAAGATTTCTCAAATCTTTTATTTCCTCTTGCACAAAATCAACATTAACTGCGGATTTCGAGTCTCTGTAATCGGTTTGTAAGTTAATAATTTTATTGTTATTTAAATTCAAGTTTCCAGTCATATTGTTGGTGCCATCAGCTTTGAGAAACTTTTTTTGTGTCATGTCATCAATTCTGTTGTTAACAAACTCGACACATGCGGCGTCTCTTTGGTTTGATGGAAGATCAAGATTGATAATTGAATTATTTTTCATATCAATATCAGATCCTTTATCCAGTTTTTTTTCAAGCTGATTTTCGACATACTTTTTGTTTGTGGCTTGATCTGCCTGTGTTGGGTCTTTCACATTGAAAATTGTATTATTATTCATATCAATATTTGCTTCCATTTGACCCCCTTCCTTCTTTGAAAGAAAGATATTTCTCATATCCTGATAGTTTATTACCTTTGTCAGATCACCAAGGACAGGATATGGGTTGCTTTTCAATCGCAAGATACTGTACTTATTTTGCATGTCAATATCAGCAGAACCGCTGGCACTACCCTGAGGTCCACGATCACCTTTATCACCTTTATCACCTTTATCTCCTTTGGTTCCTTTGGCTCCTGTATCACCCTTTGCACCCTTCGGTCCAGGAGGACCAATGTCTCCTTTATCTCCTTTATCTCCTTTAGGACCAGGTAACCCAGGCAACCCTCTAGGGCCTATCTGACCTTGTCCTTGAGAATCAACATGATTAAGAATACCGTTTGTATAACTCATATAATATTAGTTTAGATTTTTTCGTCGAAATTTCGGGCTACCTTTTTTTTGACCTTATCAACGTACAAAAACTATATGGATCCTTAGTAGCTTTCTGATAATCTGATTTATTTATGTTCAGTTCTCGGCAAATCATCGATTGCTCGTTTATAGAAGGAAAATCAAAAACACAAAAATGTGAACTATTCAGTCTTATTGTTTTATCGGTTCCGTAATAGCTTTGACTCAAATATATACAACAACAATTTTTATTTCTTGAATTGGTGAAGTAGTCTCGTATCCGTTCGTCATTTTTCTTACCTGTATTCAAATAGTCATCAAATATGATTAATTTTTGGTTTTCATCAGACAAATCTGTCAGAGGGATGTTTTCATCGTTACTTGCTTCTATCACGTCATAACCGACCTCTTTTGATATTGGTTCAAGAGATTTCAACAGATGCTTATATTTGCTTTGGGAGAGATTTCGAGCATAAAGGTATATCTTATCAAAATAGAGAAGCCTATATATCATATCAAGCAAAAGGTTAGTCTTGCCACCACCAGAGGGAGCACAAATAAGCATCCTGAAACATCGGTTTGGCATGAAACTCTTTAATTGAACAAAATCGTCATTTTCATCATCTTGAATGTCGTAATTTTGAATCTTCATATGATATTATGTTATACAATTTTATCGCATGGCGACACGCTATGCGACACGCTATGCGAGCGTTTTTATATATGAGAACCCTATTTTTTCCAAACAAAATACGTAAATTTATGTAAACAAATGATATGAGTTTACTCAAATGGAAAGAAATGGCTGAGAAACGATCCGAGCTTGGTAAAAAGATTAACACAGTGAGAGAGACAATAAAACAAAAAACGATATCTGATCAAATGGGTGAAGTTGAGGCAGAGAAACTTTTCAAACCTATAACATCAGGATTAAAGGAACTCACATCTCCAAAAATACCATTGAGAAGATTATCAAAGAAAAAGCTACCTGTTCCAGATTATGGAATAGCTATTGATGATGAAGTGCCTGATTATGGATTGGACGATTTGTTTGATCAACCTGTTTTACCTGAAAACGAGAAACAGATAGTTCCAAAACCTCCATCTTATGAAGATGTCCTCAAGGATTTAGCATCCGGAGAAAAACGAATTCATATTGACCCAGAATACATGTATGAACCTGAAGATCTTCCACCTGAATACGAAGAAGAAGGACCTGATTATAACATTCTCGAGGAGGATGCAATTAACCAAGTTTTGGATGAACTTGAAATACCGAATTATGATGATATTGAATTACAACTTCAACAAGAAGATATGAATGACCAAAAGAGGAAATCTTATCTTACCAAGACCCTGAAGAAAGCTAAAGAGAAACGGAAACAACTAAATGGTTATTCGAGTGATATCACTAAAAAATTAATTAGTGGTTCAATCACTGAAGCTGAGGCTCAATATCGAAGAAAAATTATTCAAGATACAAGAAAGGTTCTTACTGATTATATCGATTACAACAATCAAAGATTAACAAATATTAAAGGATCTGGTTTGAAGAAAAAAATAAAAAGAGGTGGACAAGTCCAGTTTTTCAACAATCCGACAGAAATGATTAAAAAACTTGAACTGATTATCGGATCAATGGTTGCAGGTAATAATAGCATAGAGCTAAGAAACACAGGTGTCGCACTTCTCGACATCTTGTTGAGAAATTCAATACTCAATAAGTCGCAATACAACAAAATATACAAAAACTATTTTATGTAAACTAATCATATAATGAATAGACAACTCGTATTATCCAGTCATACCGTTAAGGGCATAAGTGGTAATAAACCATCGGATTTCACAATCAAATACAGTAATCCGATAATACTAGATTCAAACAGACAATATGAAATCGGCCTCGACCGAATCATTTCGATGTCCTTTACTTGGTTTAACATTACGAAAGAACTCAATAATCAGAAAATAAGATATTCGACAGATAGTGGTGCTAATTGGACGGAAATTATATTCAACCCTGGAGTATGGAATTACGTTGATTTTGACAATTTAATCAAAGAAAAAACAAAAACAGGGACCTCATCAAACCCTCAATATCCAATCACTCTGGAGTTTAACGATACTGTATTCAGGGCAATAATAACACTAGCCTCAAATTACAGATTAGATCTTACTCAAAGTGATTTTAATGATCTAATTGGTTTCAATAAAAAGATTCTAACAAGTAGTGTAAATGTTGGAGATTACATTCCTAATCTCTCACAAGACAGAGAAATATTGAATGTTCATAGTGATTTGATAAGTGACAGTCTTGTCGATGGTGAAGAGTCAGATATTATATATAGTTTCAGTACCTCAACTCTCACCCCGAGTTATAGTTTCACACAAGAGCCTCGACGAGTTCAGTACAACCCGTGTAATAAAAATACGATCAATAAAATAAGAATTTATATCACAGATGGTAAGAGGAGAATCATCGATCTTAATCATAGTGACACTTCATTCAGTTTGATTTTAAGAGAGAAGAGAGATTAATCTAACTAATAGTTATATATGTCGTCGTATGAATACAAGCGAATTTATCACCCGAAACTAGGTCGTTTTGTGTATAAGCATAAAGGATCTGGGATCATTGTTGATAACATTTTCAAACCAGTTGGAAGGGTGTTAAGTAAAGTTCCAGAAATGGTTTTAAAACCTTTTGCCAAAAAAGCGCTTGAATCTGGTATTTCACATGCTGGAGACAAACTGGGAAAAAAAGCAGCTGAAAAAAGCGGAGAGCTTATTATGAGAAAATTACATGGTTCAACTAAACAATCAATGAAACCAACCAAACCTACTAAACCAAAACAAGAAGACTACAACACGATTCTGAATAGACTTATATCTGGTACTGGATTAAGACGCTAAAATGTTATTAAATAGTGAATTTTATCTAAACTACTCATATAAATGAGTTTCAGAACAAATGAAAATCTGCAACGATATGAATACGTTCGTTTCCATTTGGATAATGTCATTGAGCAACCTGCTAACAATCAAAGCCAGAAAAAGACAGGTTACAGATTCACAATCAACGATAGGTCGACTATGTTCGATTTTTTTAATGGGTATTTCGAAGTAACTAAAGAGCTTCAAAAAAAGGCAGATGGTACTGGATATGCTCAAGCGGATCGCATCACTATGATAAACGGATCTCACAGTCTAATCAGACATATGGTTATTAAATCGTCTGGTAAAATAGTATACGAGAGTGATAATTTACATAGAATTACGAATGTTAAAAATTTACTTGAATACAGTGATGATTTTAGTAGATCTGTTGGAAAGAATTCGTTCTGGTATCTTGATACTGATGATACAACAGCAGATACAAACACAGGTTTCGAGGCCCGTCGTATTTTAACCCAAGCAGCACAAAACAACGGTGGTGGGGGAGCTAAAAGTATTAATGAGATGCTTCCCTTAAACAGATACAGCTTTTTTCAAGAATTAGAAAGAAAAATGTTGCCTCCGATGCAGCTCACAATTGAACTTACATTTAACGAAGACAGTGAACTGATTCACATGGCAAACGGCACAGACCCTGGTCGTGTTGTAGTAAAGAGATTGTATCTTTGGCTCCCAAGATTAATCCCAAAAGACAGCATGTATAGTAATTTCGTTTCAGAGTTTCTCAAGCCAACAACCTGGACATATATGCGAGATCTCTACAATCAGTCAGCTAATACAAGAGCCCTTCAGAATATGTTTCAGATCAGTCCAGCTATTGATAACGTTAAACATGTATTCATATATATGCAGAGGACTGATGGACCTAATAATGATGAAGCTGAAAGGTCTCCGTATGTATTCGACACTTTTAAGTTGAATGCTGCTGACGCTAATAGCTCTCTATCAAGCTGTCGTTTAGAGTATGGTAACAATACATTTTACCCAGAGCTGGAATATGATAGTGACTCTAAAATACGGATATTTAATGATCTCATGTCATATGCATTTCGTAAGAACGATTACAATTCAGGAACACAGCTTAATGTATCCAATTTCACTAGTTTGTACGGATTAATATATTTCGATTTGTCATATCAGAAAGAGGTAGTGACGAGAGATCCTAAACAGTTGATTCTCCATTATCGTCTCAATGTAGCCCCGACAGCAAACGTCCGAGCTCATAGCATCGTATTTTACGAGAGTGAGGTTGTAGTAAAGACAGTTGGAAACGAATTGATGATAGTTTAAATAAATAAGTTTTACATCGATGAAAATTTAAATGAATATGTTTTTTAAAAGAGAATTTATCTAACATATATTATATGACACAATTATACGAAATTAAAGTTAGTTTATCACCAAACCAGAAAAAGAATCTTAGTAACGCGTATCATAAAAGAGAAACAATAGTTCTAAGGCTCACGAAGGACTCTCTATCTGGGAATGACACTCTATACGTACCTCAGAATATAGTTAAGCGATTGGATAAAAATAGAAAATTGAAAAAGGGAATGGACATTAAACTTTCTAAAACAAACATACGAAAGCAAGTAGGTGGATCTCTTCTGTCTACAGTTCTGGCGCTTGGAAGAACTTTTGGTCCAACATTAGCAAAAACTATCGGTTTGTCAGCTTTAGCTGGAGCAGCTAGTGAAGGAGCATCTCAGATTGTTAAGAAGATATCCGGAAAAGGTATTCAAACCGGTGGGTTCCTCATACCACAAAATAAAATCGATCAGTTGATAGCATATAAACATCTTTTGACCACCAAACAAAAGAAGGATATATTAAATGCTCTACAAACAGGTTCTGGTGTTCATATAAAACCAACAAAAGTACAGACAGGAGGGTTCTTGGGCACTCTTCTTGCATCAATTGGAGTCCCTTTGGCTATTGAGGCAATAAAGAAGATGACTGGTAAAGGTGCCCCTCAGATGGGACAACCGAAACAAAGACCACCCAGATCTATATCAAAACTAACCAATGATAATCAGGATGGTGGTTTGTTAATGCCAATGTATAGAACACCGCCTTTTTATGGAAATTGGCCGAACGGTACAATCGGTATGGGGACTAAAAAAAAGGCTCCAAAAAAAAAAGCTCAGAAAAAGGGCGAAGGTCTACTATTGGGCAAGAACTCACCCTTCAAAAACGTCCCTCTTCTAAACATTCTGTTGTAAAACCGAAATTCCATAAGAATGTCCCATTAAGCAATTATGATTTAATAAAATGGTGTAAATATCTGAATATCCCAATTAATAATGTATTGTCAAGAGATGAAAATGTTCCTCACAATCATAGACAGGCTCTATTCATTTACAATCTTGAACCGAGTTATATGAGTGGGAGCCATTGGGTGTCAACATATGTCAAAGATAACGTCATCAATTACTTTGATAGCTTTGGTTTGCCCCCCTTCCAAGAAATGGTCAATCATGCTAAAAAGAAGAACTTAACATTGTTTCATCAGAACAATCAAATACAAAATTTACTGACGACAACATGCGGTTACTTCTGTTTATACTTTTTAAATGAGATGAATAAGGGCAAATCATATTTTGATCTGTTGGAAGTTTTCGACATATTTAACACGGTTAAAAATGAAAAATTCTTAGAACAGTATTTTAAAAATATCTAACTCATATATATATGAGATCATTTTGCGTGAAACAAAAAAGGGTCACAGAATGTGTACCCGAGAGTGAACGATATGAAAAGGCTAAAAATGGGAGGCTTATGCTTAAATGCAAATGCTCTGAATGTGGAATCACTAAGACGAAATTCGTCAAACAGGCGGGAAACGGGTTGGCCCGTCGAAAGGGGCGGGCGTACTAGATACAGTAGCATCAACTGGTTTAGATATGTTTGTGCATCATGGTATTCCTTGGTTAGGTAAAAAGACTGTTGAAATGGGACGATATTATGGATCAGAAGCCTTGAGAAACCCAAAACTGCAGAAAAAGGCTATCGATTATGCTCTGGATAAGTTGAATCTAATGATTCAAAATGTTGGAAGTCAAGCTCTTGATCAATTATCAACCAAAATCAGACCGAAAAGAAAGTATAAAACTGACAGAAAGGATTTGGATGGTGCTGGTGTTGATATACATAAACTAATTGGGAAAATACCGAAACCAAAAGCTGGATGGACTCCTGGAAAATATAAGTACATGGGACCATATAACCCTCTTGAAAAACAGCTAGAATATGATAAAAACACTGGTGAGGTTACTAAATGGTATGTACAACCTTACAATAAAGTGGATGAAATAGCAGCTCATCATGATATTTGTTATGATATGGGGAAAGACAAAGGTGAATGTGACAAGAAAATGGTTAAGTCATTGGATGAAATACCTTATGGACAGATGCCAAAATGGGGGCAAACAGCTCGCTTCTTGATTAACACGAAGCAGAAACTAGGTCTAGGTGTAAAACAAAGGAAGACAAAAAACGGGAAAGGCCGTCGAGTGAAGAAAAAAACTGGCAAGAAAAATTAGCTGATGAGCTTCATAAGCCCATAAAGCGTAACTTTACTCGACGGCGTGTTTTAGTAAACGGCATTGACGAAATATGGTGCTCTGATATTGTTGAGATGCAAAAGTTCAGTCGATGGAACGCTGGCTACAGATATCTTCTTATGGTTCTAGATGTATTCTCTAAATATGGTTGGATTGTCCCTTTAAAGGACAAAAAAGGAGAAACCGTTATGAATGCTTTTAAAACAATCCTTAAAGAAGGTAGAAAACCGGAATATTTATGGACAGACAAAGGCAAAGAGTATTACAACAAACATGTTAAAGAACTACTTGATAAGAATAAAATAACCTTGTACTCAACTGAGAATGAGGAAAAGTCGTCAGTTTGTGAAAGATGGAACCGTACAATCAAAACCAAGATGTGGAAGCAGTTTACTGTTCAAGGTAATACACAGTATTTAGAAATGCTACCCAAATTAGTGAAACAGTATAACAACACTAAACATAGTTCTATCAAAATGACACCCATAGAAGCCAGTAAAAAGAAAAATGAAGGCACTGTTTACTTTAATCTGTATGATAATTTGGAGCAAGTATCATCTAAACCGAAATTCAAAAATGGTGATAAGGTTAGAATAAGTAAATATAAACGAAATGTGTTTGATAAGGGCTATACACCAAATTGGTCTGAGGAAGTTTTTATAGTTGATAAAATCCAATACACTGATCCAATCACATACAAACTAAAGGATCTCAGAGGTGAAGACATTCAAGGGAGTTTTTATGAACCTGAATTATTAAAAGCAAAACAAGAGGTATTCCGTATTGACAAGGTAATCCGCAGAGATTATAAGAAGAAACAAGCTTTAGTGAAATGGAAAGGATATAGTGATGACTTTAATAGTTGGATTCCAATGAAGGACTTAAAGGATATATAAAATAGTATAATTATATATATATGGATACTGAAATACAACAGTGGTATTGCGAAGTCTGTAAGAAATATAGTTTGAAGAGAAAAGACAAACATCTTCTCACTAGAATTCATAAAATCAATAAAGCACGTCTGGATCGTAAGGAGGCTTATGAAGATTATATGATGCGTCGATATTATATATTGATGGAAAATACTGGATTTAGGCCTTTTTCGAAGTACTTGGAAAGAAGTGCGCTAGTCTATAGAATAATTAAAAAAGATTTTGAACTATTTTACAAAGACGAACATAAATATATTCATTACGATACTGATTCCGATTCTGATTCAGACTCTGATTCCGATACTGATTCCGATTCTGATTCAGATGATGAAGATACTGATTACGAAGATGAAATTCATAAAAATAATCAAGCACGTCTGGATCGTAAGAATGCTTATGAAGATTATGTAAAACGTCGATATGATGTATTGATGGAAAATGAAAATGATGAATATATGGGTTTGTCGAAGCGCTTGGAAAAAAGTGCGCGAGTCTATAGACTAATTAAAAAAGAATTTAATCGAAATTACAAAGTTACTGACTGAATTTAAACGCGCAAGCCAAATAGTTAAAGTAATAATAATATATAGCATTAATACATATGGATATGTTCACTTATGAAGGAAAAAAACTGAATATTATCAAAAAGGATTATGACATATGGTTCCGTGCTAAAACAGTTGCTAACATTTTGGAATATTCAAATTCACGAAAAGCGATTAATGATCATGTTGATGAAAAAGATAAATGTTCACTTAAGAGGCTCAACTCCAAGGGTAACGAATCACACCCTTTGACTGGGAACGCCGGAAACACGATTTATATAAATGAATCTGGATTGTACAGCCTAATATTGAGATCAAAAATGGATAAAGCTAAAGATTTCCAACGATGGGTTACTAAGGAAGTTTTACCATCAATCAGAAAAACCGGTAAGTATGAATTCAACAACAGGCCATACAAAATGCTGACATTCAATATCAAAACAGAATATGATTTACATAAAAAGGTAGTCAACTTTATTAGAAACAATTATCCTAAAGCAATCCTAATCCCAACATTAGGTGAAAACCAAATTAATGGTAACATGAGAATAAAATCATACAACATGGGTTATCAGAAGGGAGCTTGTGATCTATTCATTGGAAATATGCATTTGAAGTACTCAGGTTTTGCAATCGAATTTAAAACACCAACTGGTTATGGAAAGCTTTCAGAAGAACAGGAGATGATGCTACAAGAGTACGAAAACAACAATTACAAAATATTAGTCAGCAACGATTATGATGAAATCATTAAAGAAATCATACTTTATTTCCAGGGTGTAAGAATCAAATGCAAACATTGTTCCAGAAAATTCAAGTCAACAGAAACATTAAGCAATCATTTGAAATTCATACACAAACACTTATAAAGAGAAAAATAATATATAGATTATATATATGGAAAATCAAAATGTAAAGAGAGGTCGAGGTCGACCAAAAACGTATTCAACTGAAGAGGAGAAGAAGGAGGCTATAAAACAACAAAAATCGAAGTACATGCTAAATAAGGAATGGTATTGTGACGTTTGTAAAAATGGACTAAATTATACTCTTGCCGGTAAATGGTGCCATTTGAAGACGATAAAGCACCGAAAAAATAGCATTGCATCAATATCATGGAGAAAAATAATTGACATAATACACAAAAAATAAATTCTTTCAATATAGTTCTAAGGATCCATGCTTTGGATCATTTGAATTATAACCCCATTTAAACGCGCTATTGAAAAGGCTTAAAAGAATATCAATACTATAGTATATATAAATGGAAATAAAAGAATATAATTATATAGAAATGAACAAAGCTAGTTTGAAGAAACTCAGCAAATCACAGCTTATCAAATTGCTTCTGAATCAAAAGAAAAGGAAGCCTGAAATCATCATAGCAGATGATACAAAACCAGTTCCAGCACCAAGAACCAAAAAACCAATGGATAAACCAGTTCCAGCACCTCGCAAGAGTGTCAAACAGATGGCTAAAGAATATGAAGAAAACATCATTCTTCCACCTCCAGAATTCAGGGATGATTACAAACCAGTTCCAGCACCTAGAACTAAGAAACTATTGGATAAACCAGTTCCAACACCTAGAACCAAAATAGAACAAACAGACAAAGCTTTAAAAGGTTACACTAAGTCTTATGAAATCAGCATCAAAAACAATAAAGACCCCTTAGCCCAAATGCAAAACACGAGAAAGGCTATAGAACATCGTGTAATAGCTTTGTTGAATGAAATGAAAGGCTTGAAATACGTTGAAACATTGAAAGTCACTTTCGAAAAAAATTCAGCTGATGAAATAGTTGAAAAGTCAGCATATTTCAATAGTACACCTCAAACAATAATCAACCAAATGGAAATCGCTGATTCATTACAATCATCAAAACAACAGATACTGAATAAGATAGCTCAATGGATATCAGAAGGATCTGGTTGGACAATTAAATCAGTTGATAGTCATTATCTTAATATTGTAAAATACAAGCCTATGAGTGGATCATCCTATATCCAATTACCTTCTGAATTACGAAATGGTAAAAAAGGCTTGATTAATTTAAAAAACATGGATAACGAATGCTTCAGATGGTGTCACATCAGACATTTAAACCCACAAGACAAGGACCCTCAACGTATAAAAAAGACTGACAAACAATACATTGAAAAGTTAGATTATTCTGGTATTGAATTTCCGGTTAATGTCAAACAGTTCAACAAAATTGAGAAGCAAAATAAAATTAACATCAGTGTATTTGGATATGAAGAAAAGCAACCATTTCCCATTTATGTTTCCAAAGAAAAGTTTGAAGATCATATGGAACTACTATTAATAACAAAAGACGAAAACAAGCATTATATCCTCATAAAAGATTTCAACACATTCATGTTCAATCAAACAAAACACGAACATAGGAAACACTTTTGTATGCACTGCCTGCAATGTTTCAGTTCCGACAGGGTATTAAATAATCATAAAGACAATTGCATTCAAGTGAACGGTACTCAAGCAATTAAAATGCCAACTAAAGATAACAACATACTGAAATTCAACAACTTTCATAAGCAGCAACCTGTGCCATTTGTTGTATATGCTGATTTCGAAGCTATAACAGAGAAAGTGTATGGATGTATGCCTAGTGATGATAAATCATATACTGAAACATACCAAAAACATACAGACTGTGGATATGGATATAAGGTTGTGTGCTGTTATGACAACAAATATACTAAACCAGAGCAGATATATAGAGGTGAAAATGCTGTTTATCAATTCATGGAAAATATGTTAGAAGAAGTTAAATATTGCAAAAATATTATGAAGAAACGTTTCAACAAACCATTGAGAATGACTGAAAATGATGAAGAGAAATTTCAAAAAGCGGAAGAATGTCACATCTGTGATAAAAGATATACTGAAAAAGATATTCGAGTTCGAGATCATTGTCATATTACTGGTGAATACAGAGGTTCAGCACATCAAGACTGTAATCTGAAACTTAGAATAAATCCTGAAGAAATAAAAATTCCTGTTATATTCCATAATCTAAGAGGTTATGACAGCCATTTTATAATGCAAGAGATTGGAGCTATTGTTAAGAAACATGCATACAAAAATGAGAATGGAGAGGAGAAACAAATGAATATCAATGCCATACCGAACAATATAGAAAAATATATGGCTTTCATGCTTGGTAATCATCTGACATTCATTGACAGTTTCCAATTCATGAGCTCAAGTTTGGATAAATTAGTCAGCAACTTACCAGCAGAAGCTTTAAAGTATACAAACAAAAAATTCAAAGGTGGAAAATTCGAATTGATGACGCGTAAGGGAGTTTATCCTTATGATTACATGGACAGTTTTGAGAAATTCAATAAAACAGAATTACCAACAAAAGAAGAATTTTACAGCATATTGAGTGATGAACACATAACAGATGAAGATTATCAACATGCTAAAAATGTTTGGAACACTTTCAAATTACAATCAATGGGTGAATACCATAATCTATATCTTAAGTCTGATATCCTTTTATTAGCTGATGTATTCGAAAACTTCCGTAAGACCTGTCTTCAGTATTACAAACTTGATCCTTGTCACTATTTCACATCTCCTGGTTTGTCATGGGATGCTATGTTGAAGATGACTAATATTAAACTTGAACTAATGACAGACATAGACATGTTTCAATTCATAGAGAAAGGAATGAGAGGTGGTATTAGTTATATAGCCAATCGATATGGTAAAGCAAACAACAAGTACATGAAAGAATATGATGAGAAGGTACCCTCAAAGTATATCATGTATCTTGATGCTAACAACCTTTACGGTTGGGCTATGTCACAGTATCTACCAACTGGCGGTTTTAGATGGATGACAGAAAAGCAGATTAACAATATAGATTTAGCTAAATATAATGAAAACAGTGAAAAAGGATTAATATTAGAAGTTGATTTAGAATACCCCAAAGAGTTGCATGACCTTCATAACGACTACCCATTAGCTGCAGAAAGGGTTTGTGTAAATAAAAATATGTTGTCTGGATATTGTAAGAACATACAGAAAAAGTTCAACATATCGACAGGACTAGTACACAAATTAATTCCTACATTAAGCAACAAAGAAAAATATGTCTTACACTACAGAAACCAACAGCTGTATCTTGATCTTGGATTGAAAGTAAAGAAAGTGCACAGAGTATTAGAATTCAATCAGTCACCTTGGCTCAAACAATACATTGACTTCAATACACAAAAACGTACTCAAGCGAAAAATTCATTCGAAAAAGATTTCTTCAAGCTAATGAATAACTCAGTGTTTGGAAAGACAATGGAGAACATAAGAAAACGTGTCGATGTCAGACTTATTACAGATGAGAAGAAACTATTGAAGATGGCTTCTAAACCAACTTATGTAAGTAGTAAGATATTCAATGAAAATCTGGTGGCAGTGCATAAGATCAAAGAAACGCTTACTCTGAACAGGCCGGCATATGTGGGTATGTGTATTCTTGATCTGAGCAAAACTCTAATGTATGATTTTCATTATAACTACATAAAAGAAAAGTATGGACGCAAAGCCAAGCTGCTCTTCACTGACACAGACAGTCTAACATATGAGATTGAAGCTAAAGATGTGTACCAAGACTTTTGGAATGACAAAAATCGATTTGACAACAGCGACTATCCAGAAAACTCTCCGTATTTCGATAAGACAAACAAGAAGGTAATTGGTAAATTCAAGGATGAAGCAGCTGGAATACCAATCACAGAATTCGTCGGTTTGCGATCAAAAATGTACAGTTACATAAAAAACAACCAGAAAGTGGGAAAAACAGCCAACGGAATCAAGAAGAACATAATAAAGAACAATATCAAACATGAAGATAATAAAAATGTATTAATTAATAACAAACAAATACATCATACCATGAAAACAATCAGAAGTATGAATCATCAACTAGGTAGTTACGAGATCAATAAAGTGTCACTCAGCTGTTTCGACGATAAACGATATATAGCAAACGATGGAATCAATAGTTTCGCTTACGGACATTATGCAATCTGAAGATGTGACGTCACGACACAGCTGTGTCGGCCTCCATACAAGTTCCGCAAGCACAGTCTATTTTTCTGTTCACTACAAACTTCACCAATAAACTTTACCAACAAACTTTACTTCAAATACAAGTTCATCTGATATTACATGACAATCTGATGACTCATCGGGAAAAGTCCCATTTCATCATAAACTTCCTGTTTTCACCAGACATGTCCAGACTTGTTTCTCGGTATGACTTCCTGTTTTCCGAGAATTTTAAGACTTCCTGTTGTATGAAGTCACGCAATGGGAAATGCGTTCGTTTCCACATGAAATAAAAACATATAGATTTCCATATTATTTTACAATATATATATCTCCATATTATTGTTCTTATATGTATATCTCCATATTATTGTTATTATATGTATGTCTCCATAAAAATGATTACCATTCGATTGAAAGTAGTTATAGAGTTGGTTCGGTTTTAGCGAAGTTTTTATAAAACTGCGCCAGAACCGCCAACTCTATAACTACTGCATGAATTCCATAGTAGATAAGTCCACAGCTAACTCCAGGTGGACTGCTCGCGTGTTCAGGCAGGTAAATATTACGCCATAGTGCTTCATCTATTTGTTTCTTCCAATCTTGACATTGTAAGGTCCGAAGTAATCACAGGACGTATAGTAGAATGGCGGGGTATGCGGAGCCAGACGTAGATCGGGCAGGTCAGCCATCAGTTGCTCCTCGGCCTTATGCGCCATTTCTCTGCAGAAAGCACAACGGGATTTCACCAATTTGCCCAGCTTGTTTGCCTTCAAGATCCAGTATTGCTGTCTTGTCTTGGCGGTTGTAGTAACCACTCCTGGATGGCCGAATTGATGCATGCGTCGTGTTATCAAGAGTGATATCCAGTGTGTACTCGGAAGCAGGGCGGGGTGTTTCGTCTCGTAGGACACAATGGCTTTGTCCAGTCTTCCTCCAACTCTGATGATTCCCTTGTCGTCACTGAAGGGGCTCAGTGTCTTGAAGTCGCCCTTTGCCATGCGATCATGTAGGCTTTTCTGTGCATCTTTGATCCAGTATAATTCTGCTTGCAGAAGTTCCTCGGGGGTTAACGAACCCTGGCGCCCCTCTTGGGCGTGTTTCCTGAGACGTATTTTTTTCGGCCAGTCTCCTTATACGTGCTGTCACTCTAATCAATCTCCTCCAGCTGGAAAACGCTTTAGGGTCAATCAGATTTTCAGCTATCTTCACCTGCCAAACCGCTTCTTCTCGCTGGCGCTCCATGTGCTCTTCTGGGGGTGCCTGCGCTGCGTCTGGCTGTGGCCAGAGTTCTTCCGGAAGTCGTAGAAACTCTGGCCCATCACTCCCTCTCCCCGTCAAATCCTGAACGCTAATTCCTCTGGACAAGTCGTCAGCCACGTTTACCTCTCCAGGAATATGCCTCCACTGACTTGGTTCGGAATTACTTTGGATCTCTCCAATTCTTGTAGATACGAACGGCTTGAAGGCGCGTGAAGGGCTCTTTATCCAAGCCAGGGTGATAGTGCTCTCTGTGAAAAAGTGGACGGACTTGAACTGTATCCTAGACTCCTCCCGTATTGTCTTGGCGAGTCGGGAGGCGAGTACCGCGGCTTGCAACTCAAGGCGCGGGACGGTCAGCTGTTTGAGGGGGGCCACTCGTGACTTAGCAGCTACTAGTTTAACTTCATAAGTGCTGTCTGGATTCTTCTTCCTGATGTATGCGCAACATCCAAAAGCTTCGGTTGACGCATCTGAGAAGACGCACAGGAGTGGCGGCTCCACGGCTCCGGGTGTTAGAAGACACCTTGCAAATGTAACATTGCCAAGCTCTTGCATTTCATCCAGAAGTTGCACTCACTTTGTCTTCACCTGTAGCGGTAACTCATCATCCCAGTTAAAACCCATTCTCCAGAGCTCTTGCATTCCAATTTGGCGCGGATGGTGAGCGCAGCTGCTAATCCCATGGGGTCGTAAATCTTCGCTATGTTCCTTAGCAAACAGGTAAAAACTACATTTTACATAACGGGATCTCTTGTACACATTCCCGCGGGATCTAATAACAACATTCTGACAAGTGAAAACTGATACTGCTTCTGTGATGTTTTCACAAGCGTATGTTTACTACATCTGACAACTTGAAGGAAAAGGCTAAAAATGAAATGTTACCCCTAAAGGCACGTTTAACAAACTAACTGTCGATAAAAATCATAGCCATAGTGAAATGATAGTTGTGTAACTAGCTCATTTTTGCGCACAATTTATTTAATTCATACTCAATTGCAGGCAAATAGCTTTTAAAACATTTACTTTGCCGGGCCAGAGATAATATAAGACCGCGGAGCTTTGAAGACGACGCAAATCCTGGATAAAGCGTTAAAACCTTCTTACACAATCTCGGACAAAACTGTTGAGACACTTCGGAATGAATGAGAACTTAGGCCGTGAAAATCACTTACCACAACAAATCTTCCCCCCTCTCCCCCTTATCAATGTTGCTTTGCCACCAAAAACCCCCTGCTGATTCCTCAGTCCCTCCAAACAACATTGATGGAGGGGAGGGGGGAGGAAAAGCATTTCTGCCATCTTGTCGGTGTTTCCATACAAAGAAATGGAGAAATACGCTCGCTAATTGCGTTTGTCTCAACTAGGTTTGTCGACGATTGTAGCTGTCCGGACTGCTTTGTTTCGCCTGTGTGTATCTGGGCGTGGTCGATGCCGATGAGCAGGTCAACCGGTCCCTTTCCGCGGCGAATCTTCTCGTTCTCTATTCCGAGCTGCTTAGCCATTGGCTTTATCTGCACTGGTGTGACATCGTCGCTGATGTGTGTAATTCCGATTGCCTTCACAGAGTACGTGTTACCCCAGTCGGGAGTACAAACTGGTACCTTGTAAACTTTAGTCGTAATCGTTTCCTCATCTTCACCAACCTTTGTGATCGTTATGGAAAGTGTCCCTTCCTTTCAAGCCTAGCGAGGCGGTGGTTTCATTTCGAATCAGGCTGATCTGTGCTCCGGAGTCCAATAAAATGTTCCCTTGCTTTTGCATTCCGTCTTGGCCTTGAAGTGTGGTGGTTACTACTGGTAAGATGATTCCAATGCTGTCAAGTGCAGCTGCTGCTGCGACGCCCACGGCTGCTGTCTTGTGCAGGAGTGGGTGGTGGTATGCCTGGCATTCCTGGCCATTCTCAGACTTGACACATTTCTTGCGTCTGCTGCAGTTAAACGCTCGATGATTCCTTCCAGCCTTTATCAAGCAACTAAAACATGCGTGATTATCTTTAATGGCTTTGATGCGATCATCAATGCTTAGTGATTGGAATTCACAACATTGGTCTGGCCAGTGCGTCGAGACCTTGCAGATCCAACATTTGTGCTTTTCTTGGCTATCCTCCTCTGTTTTAAAATGGTTGATCGACCGGTGGCTCGAATCACTTCCCATTGGTGCGATGGCGCGCATGCGTGACTTCATTTCAGATGTCATCCAGCTCAGTAGCCCTTGGAGAGTTGCTGGCTTCCCTTACCACTCGAGGTCACGTGACCACACTTTCCCGTCGTCGGGACCCATCTTACGCTCGAAAATGGACAACATATGGCTATTATCCATGTCTCCTGGCACTCCGAGTTCCTTTAGGGTATTGTACGAACGCCTTACGAGGTGCACAAGATCGCAAAATCTCGAGCCTTCTCCGTCTTGTAGCGGTTTAAACTTACTAATGTCTTGCGTGACGCTATCCGACACGAAGCGCGGGTCTCCATAAATGGCGTCCAAATACAGTGGAACCTCGATTTAACGAAGTGCCAAGGGAGTGGACAAATTGGTTCGTGATATTAAGGGTTCGTTATATCGTGGCTCTTTTCCATACATTACACTATTACTTGGCTGAAAAATATCGTTCGTTGTACCGAGGACTTCGTTATATAGAGGTTCCACTGTACTCCCACGCCGCGTCATAATCCGTCCCGATACCCTTGATAAGTTCAAGTGGTTTGTTACTTAAGTTTGCGCGAAGGAGAGTTATCGCGTCTCGCTTTGCATATCGCGTGTCGACAATGTGTTTCCAATCTGAACGGAAAATAGCATATTCCCTTACGTCTCCAGTAAATTTTGGAAGCTTGGGTTTTTCCAGTTTGAAATTGTATGTTAATTGTTCCCCTGTTGTGTTTCTAGCTTGTTCACCGTCCGTGACGCCTGTTGCTTGCTTTTCAGTCTGGCTGTTGTCAACACTGTCTTTATTAGTCTGGATGTTGTCAACACTGTCTTTATTACTGTGTGTCGCGCCGCTGCTCGGGCCTGAAGGGTCAGCGGTCTGGATGATGTCACCAGTACTGTCATGCTGCGTGCCGCACGTGCTAGGGGTGTTCTGGTTAATGTCACTGACACTCTTACTCTTGGGGTCGCTAGAGCTTGGGGTGATCTGGCTAATGTCACTGTTACTTCCGTTACTTGTATTAGGCAAGGGTGTGTCGCTGGCAGACATAACTGAAATTCCATCACTTCCCGCTAAATCAATTGTTTCTTTATGCACCTATCAATGGTTTGCCCCAGGATGGGGGGGGGGGGGCAACCCCAGGGGAATTTGACATTTTCAGGTTTTTGAATGTCATTTTCCCCACCCTTGGGTCGCCATTAAGAGTCAAATCCCTACCCTGGGGATCACAGTCCTTGAATAGTAATGTCGACGAACTCAGGCACTCACAACACTTAATTGCAGAACTCAGCGACCCCAGAAGATATCCTGGTGACAAATGGTACCACCAACTGCGTACAATTCCCCAAATTTCCCCAAATGTAGAGGGCATATTCTAGCTGTTCAAATTGTACACTGCCATTAATATTATGTGTGTGCACTGCGTGCATTTTTGTCATGAGATATTTTAGGATTGCTGGCAATTTAACACACATTTTGTACTCCTGACAATACCTGTCATGACCTGTGAATTGCTTTGTTTTCTTTTTCCTTGCCTGAGCTGCTTTTGCTGCCCTCTCTATATAACACTGTGTGCTATAAAACTTTAAAGAAAGATAACTGATGGATGTTAAAAACAGCAATTGTTTGCTTCAAAAACATCAAGATGCTCCTTAATATCGCTCATGAAGAGAAAGGCCGAGCAAAGAACGTGGGAAGCTCATCCAAATGACTTCTGGGTATTTTCCAAGATGGCGGACCACTCATTCCCAGGCCCTCTCTATTTTCCAAGATGGCGACCAAGTCAAATTTTTAACCCAGCCAGGGGATCGTTGTGGATGTCAAAATCCCTACCTAGGTAGAGCTTCACAAAGTCAAATTCCCGAGGGTTGCCCGCCCCCCCACCACCCCCCCCCATCCTGGGGCAAACCATTGATAGGTGCATTATTCGAACCCCCTTTCCCGTCGGTTACGATCTTCCCTTTCCCTTCAACAATCGTGTCTAGGTAAATCTTAGCCCGGTATTCCATATCCATAAAGTTTTCCTGACATTCTCCCAGCCATGCCTCTTCTTCTTCAAACTCGTGATCATCGTTTATGAGTGCCGTGTAAGCTTCGTGTTTCATTACTAATTCATTGAAATTAGCTTGCAGTTTATCAAGCATCTCTCTTACCTGTTGCTTCGGGCGCTTGCTTCGATAAGATTGTTTACCAGCTTTCCCGATCTTGTAAGTGCCGACTTGGCAGTCCTTCTGCTGATTTTTGCCGTTTTCTTCGCGGCTTCAAGACCTTCCTCCATTGTTTATCCTCGGGAACGCCTCCAAGTTATCCAGAAATCGAATGTAATGTTCCCTCGGATTACACAGTATAAACCAGCCACATATCGTATAATTCTTGCTCCTGATTTATTTGGTGATTCTTGTAGTTGATTACAGTTGCGGATTCTGAGATAATTATTCGATTTCTGTGGCGGGTTAAATTGGATCCTGGTTAACAATGTTTGCTTCTTAATCCTGGTTAGCGACGTTCCTTAATAAATCCTGGTTAGCTGTTCGTGTACGTATAATCCTGGCTAGCTCAAAAGTTCCGATCCGACTAAATCAAGTCCGCCTTACTCGCATCACTTTGTGCGTACAGTGTCAATCAATAGGCAGATTTAGCAAAGACAACACGACGTGAAAAGAGGACGCGACAGCGCACGGAATAGTCTGGACCCGACTTCCGGTGCTAATGTCGACGTTGTCAGGTCAAGGTCGCGTCGCGATCAGGACGCATTTTGGTTGTTTTCACGTCCTGACGAAAACGTCAAGGATTCGCGAGGATTTTCGCCCTTTTTTAAGCTAAGAAGGTAAGGGAATAACTTTTAGTAAATAAAATATTCAGTCTAGACATTTTTTATTTGTCCTGAAAGATGAGAATTGTTTTCTTCATGCAACGGAAAGCTACTAAAAGTAGCCAAATTTGCATAAGAGTTTTGAATATAAACTCGAGTTGGTTTCCTCGAGTTTTCAGTGGGTTTCCTAACTTCAAGAACTATCGCCGATACTTTTTTTTAATTTTAGGAACGTGCTGTCTCCTTAATGTTTGTTAGTCTTCTGAGCAGTAATAAGTGCATTATTAAATAAATAAATTAATTGAACATTTTATGTGTTCAAAATAACAGAAAATCGCAGTGGATTGCTTTTGTTTTTACTAAAACAAGGGCGCCTTATCGATGTGAATCGAAATTTAATACATTTACCGGTTGCAGGTTAAATGTTGTTTTTAAACTCGGTTTAACTATAAAGTTTGTTGGTGGAAAACCTAATGCGGATTAGTGCAATTTTCCCCCGTATAAATGGCCCTAAATTGTCACTACATTTCGGTGATGTTTTGAGTAGGTTTTCTCGGGTCTTGAGAGGGCTTTGCGATTTGTGTTCTCTCCGTGATTTCCTCCATGGTCATTTAAAGCAAACTAGAATTTGTTTTATTTCTTAATTCTACAGGAACTTTGCGATGGAGACTGAAAGTGATTCAAAGAAAAAGTATGTATAACTTATGCTTAATACAGTTGAGAGCGAACTGCTGTAAAAAGAAGAAAGGGATTGTGGTGGTGGGGACAAGGAACTGACTGATGTGGAGAATCTCCTCGAAGAATTACTTGAGCTATAAAGTGATGAGGCTGACAAAAGGGCGGATGAATAGAGCGAGACCAGGAAGGAAGCAGCTGAAAATGAAAGAAAGTAGGCACTGGAGATGAGGGACGGGGCACTAGAGAGACGTGGCGAGACGAGGAAAAGAACTGAAGAGGAGGAAGAAGGTGAGGCCAGAAAGGTCAAACAAAGAAAAAGATCTGGAGTAGAGGCACTCGACTGGTTTAAGGAAAAAAACAAAGATATTAAAGAAGGTAAAGGAGCAAGAAATGAAGGACAAAAGAGAGGAACGTGTATATTTCATCTTACTTGCTGTTGTTTTCAGCGGTTAAGCGGTTAAGCTGCGCCTCCAGTGCGTTCCTTCTCACAACATAAATAGTTGCAAGCATTCCTTTTTAATTTTATGCTCATGACAAAATTGTATTTCTTTCTAATAGCATTGACGCTTTCATTTGTTAAAAAGAATAAGTTACTTCATTTACGAAGCATTTACATAAAGAAATGGATCAATAGATACAGGAATTGTGATTTAATCGATTTTGCTACTTTACTTTGTAGTTTTTCTTCCTTTCTCTGTCTTTTTTCTCTTTTCTATGTGCAATACCATTTGTAATTGGGAATGGAAATAAAATGTTGTTGTAGTTGTTGTTGCATTCCAGGATTCAAATTAATGTTGCTTGAAAAATCTCGGCGTAAAATAACAATTAAACATAATGGAAGCAAATCCCTTCGAGAATGAACAAACTAGATTCCGAACGCAGCAGTCACAAAATGCTAAATCACTCCGAAAACGACAACGCGACGGCGTTCTCGACCTAGCCTTCCTCGGTTTTTTCCTCTGCGCGAGCCGTTCCCGATAAGTCGCGTCGTCTTTGCTAAATCTGTCTAATATCAAATACTGTATACTTATTAACTAAAGCATGTGCATGTTCTGATTCTCGCAGTCAATCAATTATTAATCAACGAATCACTAGTTTTTATCGAAACAGAGGTGACTGTGAGTTCGTGTACGAGGATATCGAGTGATATAATTGTTGTATTATGTAAGCGACCCTGAATCATGTGAAATGTTACTAGCTTCTCACAAGTTATTTTGGCGTCTATTTGGCACGACTCTACTTCAAGGTTGTTTGAGTCATAATATATAGATTTAGCCATGCCTAAAAGCGGAGCCGCCAAGGAATAAACTGGTGCTCGTTTCTCAAAAATAGTCCTGAAACTTTTCGGTCTGAAATATATTTCGGGGCTTTCTTTGGCTCGTTCGCTTTCGAAAAGTCAGGTTTCTCAAAAATCCCGAACGGCGTTCTGAATTGTCCTCCAATATTTTGAGGATCTGTTCTGTAAAACCAAGCTCGAAAGGTCATTCTAGAGGCTGAGCACAGCTTGATTATTTTGTTTTTCGGGCATCAAACTGTACACATATTTTACTCAGGAGCAGTCTTGCTTGGTTTTTGCAATGTTTCCATATCCTGTCATTAACTGTCAAGGCTTGTCAAATCTCCTTGGATTATTGGTTGTTCGCTTGAATGAACTTGAAACGGCGCTCATTTACAACAATAAAATAAAACTTATTCTGAAGTAAATGGGTTATCTTCGTCGCGTTCGGATGTTCAGTTAACAAATAACATGAACTGCCACTATTAGTCTGGTCAAAAATTTATACCATCTATGATGCAAACAAACACCAAACACGATTTAAATTATGGCATAAGTTTTGCGGGTGCGAAGTAAGCCTATTTAAAGTTAGGCGCTTTGAGGAACCCAAAAAACTTTTTTCGGAAGCTTTTCGGATGAAATGGCTTTAAACCGACAACTGCTTCGCTTAAAAGATTATTACAATTGAAAACTTCTAGTACAAGAAAATCGACAATTGCACAAACCGACCCGACAGTTGAAGTTGAAAGCAATTATTCGCCGTAAGTGATGCTTGTGCAGTTGCCTTGCGACTGTGCTTTGACCTACTGTTATGAATAAACAAACACAAAATAATAAACAGAGAAATCATTCTTGTAAAAGTTTATTCGAAAACCCGTAAGTTTATACTTAAATGCAATTCGTGTTACACTTCCAATACGGCGGTGGGTTCGTCCACGCGAATGAAATCGGCCGTGCATGGCAAAATATTCAAGACTACATCTGTCACAAATCTGAGCGCGTTTTCTAATATTTTTTAAAGTCAAAAGTAAATGACACGTTTCTAATGACTTAAATGAAATTTCCATTTCAAACTGTAATTTCTTTGACCGTAATACTCAAAATCATGCACCTTAAACCCTTTAAAAACTTCACTTACTCGGTTATGTTTCAGAACAAGGCAAGTTTTCTGCCGTGAAGAAAACAAAGCGATAAAGTCCTTTGAAGGCAACTTTCGTAACTTGAACTTTTCTCCTTCTACCAGTATTCTTTTGAACTTTTTCTTTCCATTTATAGAAATTAGATGTTTTTTTCTCAAGTTTAAAACTACAGTACTGTCGAACAATCGTTTTGCTAAATAAACTTAAGCGCTTTTTAAAGAAACCTCTTTTTCAAAAGCGACGATGGTCATGCGATTTCCCGCCAAGAAAAACGCGGTTGCCCAAAAGCACTGCACGATTTCCCGCCAAGAAAAGATGGCATTCTCCACCCCCGGTCGGGTTGTCTTGGGACTTCCCTCCCCTTCCCCCAGAGTCTGTACGGACGGACGGACGGATGGACGGATGGACGGACGTACGCTGACGTGACAACCAAAATTTTTTGGATCGATAGGTTACCAAATTTGCTTAGCAATGGAGCTCCGCTGGCGGGTTTTGCCCGCAGGCTCCGCTATAATGAGCTGTTAGCCCGTTAGTAAGGAACTAATCCAGTAAGAGCTGTTTGTGATTCACGTTCACTTCTTTATAGAGTACGAACAGTCTCTCGTTCCGCTCAGGGATAGTTAAGTGAAACGTATACGAGAGCGAGCGCGAAACGATTGCGAGATTCCTGCGGTGTGAAAACGTGACGCGCGCGTGATGAGCCTCCAGTGTAGCTCAAGCGCGTCACTTTTCCACACGACAACAGGCGATTTTCGCGCTCGCTGTAGCTTATTCTTTTCGCTCGACTAACCCTGAGCGGAAGGAGGGACTGCTCGTAGTATAAATTCTGTTTTCCATGCAGGGTTTTATAAATGTAAAAAGTTCTGTCAACAAGCTTGCTAGAGGCATGTAGGAATTTACATGACTTTCATGGTCATTTTTCACTGACTTTTGGTCTGTCTTCCTCAAAACCATAAACAAAAAAGCCGTCACAACTCTTACGACAGACGCATTTCAATAAATCGGCAATAAAATTCCCAATAAAGTAACCACACCCTTACGATTGATCAGTACATGTATGGGCATCTTAACAGTCGCGAACAACCCAAAAGAATTTAACTCCTCCCCATGCCTGGGAACCACGCTCTGTGTTCAGTTCCCTTAAGTCATGTCAAAGGCTCCTCATGCACTCGTGAATGCAAATACGAAATAAATCATTGCTTTGTGGTGCATTTTTCACGAAACAAAGGCTTCGAGCTGAAACTATGGGCTCTCTCTAATGTAGTTTCGCCTCTCCCAGACAGGTTACAAGAAAGCGCATTATGGTCATTTAACGAGCCACTGTGGTCCCACCCCAATATTTCTACTTGGCGCAACATACTAACCAGCGTGACGAAAATTGTGACCATATTTTAACTTTTGCGTTAACGACTGACGTAATGTTTCAAATCTGATGACAAAGAGTGTCTGTCTCATCGCTTTGAATATTAAAGTTTGTTGAACATGGCGAATTAAACTGAAAAGTTGAATGTCCATAATATATAGATTTAGCCAACCCTAAAAGCGGAGCTCCACATCTCTCTTTCATGCTTATTGGCCGGTTAAATACATTAAATTTTAGTTGTGCAGTTATTCGCGAAGAGGTGAAAAACAGCAAGGGAAAACATGCAGACCGCTGAAGAAACTGCGAGTTGGATTGTTTTTCTTCAAAGAGAAGACATCAGCACGACTTTCACCAACAGCTCTTCTTGTAGCATTCTTTCGAAAGCTACAATTTCGGTCACATTGTGTTGGAACACTGGCGAAAGGTCGAGATTTATCGCGGCTCAAAATGGCACGTCCATCGCAGGTTCAATCCGCTCCCTCTCCCTCTCCCAATGTTGCATTCGATTGATTTTTGCGAGCACAGTCCGACCGACCGACCGGAACACAACATTGGGGGAGGGAAGAGGGCACTAGTGTTCCAACTAATGTGACTTCGGTTGTAGCTTATTAAGTTCGAGAAGAGTTCTTCGGTAGCCACTCGACAGACTTTTCCATGCAAATACACATTTCTCACTGATTCCAATGCATCCCTCTGGCTGTTTAGTTCTGTTAACCACGAAACATTTCTCGAAATCTATTTTGCTAAAATAAATAATATTTTCCCAGCATCAAACCGTTTATTGACAAAAATTACCCAGAAAATGTTTTCGGAAACTTTCAAGCACACATAAAATTATCAAGAGAAAATGGCACAAGTTTTTCACCCGCGAAGTCTTAATCGGGTGCTTTCAAGAACACACCCTGAACCAATTTTAGGAAGCTTTTAGAGTCTCATTTTAGACAAAATAGACTTAAACCGAGAAATGCTCTGCTTATAGTTACTTAAATAAAGATTTTATTTCGACCTGTAACTAAAGACACACTGAATTGGCTTAGCGGTTAAAAACAAAACGAACACGAAAACATGTGTAGAAGCATATTATGGGATTATTTTAAGAACAGATTTGCTGGTACGTACTCGTGCGTTCAAATTATTTATTCATTTGCGAAAAGCAAGGATTAACATTATAAGCTAAGTGTGAACTCGCGTTACAATTAAGTAAGAACTCGTGTTGCAATTTATTTCAGATACTCATATTTAGCTTGTCAAAAGGAATCCTTGTTTCAACCTTATTTTAGCTCTTACTTTAAAATAATTTCGGTTAACCGCTGTTGTAAACTTTAAAACTTAGGAAACACGTACACTTTAGAAAAGATGTTTATTGCAACTTAAAATCTATTTTCTATTGTAAAACTTATTGCTTTCCGTTAGAGGTGTTTTCAGCTGCGAAATTGCAAGATAACTAATTTTGCCGAAACGAACTGTTTAATTAAGTTACGGAATCATTCGCACCTTTTAGTCCGAGCTCGCATAATGATAAGGCTCGCTTACCTCATTAAAAAACTAAGTTAGCTCGCGAGGGTTGACACCTTCAAGGTTCTTTGTTCTCAGTTGAACTGCGTTTAGCTAAGTTTCATATATTTCTACAAACTTAAACTAAAATTCCTTTCGTCAGAACCTGGAATGAATTACTGGCTTTCACAGGAGCGAACTAAAAAAACTTTGCACGAGTAAACAAACCTAGCTCATTTCGCATTCCTTTTGTTCTCAGACCTTGCGACATCTGCAAACACCTATCTTTCGCATATGAATAGCATGAAAAATTGCGAAAAGTAATTAATCTTAGTGTTTTCACATAAATAGAACTGCCTTGTAACTCTCAATCAATATAGTCTTTGGGGTGTTACTAAAACGAGTAATGCAGTAACGAGTAACGAGTAACGCAGTAACGAGAAAACGAGTAACGGGAAAAATTTTCCAACGGTAAAAAATAGAAAACGAGTAACGGGAAAAAAAATTTGAAAGGCAAAAATTAAAAGACAAAGAGTAACGGTAAAAAATGAAAAGGGTGAAAATTACACTGAATAATAATTATTACTAGGGCAATATAGAACTGCAATAAAACGAATAATGTGACCTGAAAGCCTTCTTCGTGTGTTGTTGAAAAATGTTGTATTTAACGTCATTCTCATGCAGGCTGCAAAAAAAAAACCTATGAAGAAGTTTTTGTCCGAATTTAATGAATTAGTCGATATATATTTCAGTTCCCCGTTCTTACTGCAGTGTGCAGCGATGGTGCATTCGCTGGACTTTTAATAGTAATAGGCAGTGTCTAGATACCCGGCAGCCGGGTACGGATGTTTCAAGACTATTAAATACCCAGCATTATTTTTTTCTCAGCGCGTGAGCGGGCAAGATGAACCAAATCCTGCAATCTGATTGGTTCCGGGAGCGGGCGGAATTTTCCGATCTTGACCGCGGTCAACGGAACGGCAATAACAAAAAATTTGTAATGGGTTTTTAAAACCTTTAAAATCTTTAAAACGTTCTCCGAAACTTAGAATTCTGAAATTTTTTGTACATTGTCGTTAAAAACTTTCTTTCCAAAATTTCTTGTTAAAATACCGAAGGTTGTACAATATATTAAAATCGCCTCTTCCCTTTCGACAAACATTTGAGTAAATCGAGCAGGAGTTAGCTACATTTATCGAAATTTGGGAAAATAAAGGGGTTTCTTTTAGTTATATTGCTTCCTGTGATTTCTGAGTTTTAACAGAGTAAAAAAGCGTATTTTGCTGCTCTGGTGTCACAAACGGCTTCGTTTCATGGTTCATTTTACGCGCGCTTGTAAAACGTTGCTTTCCGAAAACAACAAGACACGTTTAACTTTTGAAAAACAACAAGAAAAAAATAAAAATATTATTTGCCGGCCTTGGTCGGTCCGTATTGAGAAAAACTGTGCCCTCGGTCTTGAGCACGGCCCTCGGCCTGCGGCCTCGGGCCGTACTCAAGACCTCTGGCACAGTTTTTCTCAATACGGACCTCCCGGCCGGCAAATAATATATATGTCCGATATTGTCGAAGGGTTTTGACTGAAAGGCTTATTCTAACGTTCTGAAAGTATGCGATATTTCTTTAGAATTGCCAGGCTATTCAGAAAAGTATTTTAGTTTGGTAGTTGACGAGTATTCGGAGCGTGTGCATACTAGAAAATTGCGATGTTTGCGACACTTTATTTAATAGAGTTGTTAGTAGCTAGACCCGCCAGTCAAAAACGCACAGAATTTCTCAGTCAAACGTCCTGGGGGTATTGGAAGGTTGTTTAGAATTACTAAGCAATTTAAAAGACCAATTTGCTTTCGTAGTTGACGAATTTCTGAGTTTGTGCGCAGTAGAAAATCGCTATTTTCGTGACACTTTTAGCCAGAGCCGCCAAGTTTGAGTTTCGCTTCATTCCTGCAATCGCTTTATGTATAAATAGATTCATTAACAGAAAAACTGATTATTCGTTTTTGTATCAATATCATTGAAATATTAGTTCAATAAATTGAAAAAGGTATTTGAAACCTCTGAGCCGCTTACCCTGCGAGCAGTGGTATGAGCCGCCAAACTCGTGAACTGCCGGGCATTTAATTTAGCTTTTTCCGGCGAAACTGCGCTCGGCTGCCGGGCATGTAGACACGGGTTATTATGGTCAGCTAAATACCCGGTAGTCTGGTTTCGGAGAATTATACAGTAATTATTGAGGCAACCCTATTATCAAGGGCTTCCTAACTTTGTATAGAGTAGGGAGCTTACGAATTGACGACTTTCGCACGACGACGCCGTTGGGTCCCGTCATAGTCCCGCGTCGCCGTCCTGCAGAAATTTGAATTTACGATTTTATTGAAGACGACGACGTTGGTTGGCGCGCGTCAGGCTTATTTTCCCGCCGTTTCTGAAGTTTGTTTTCTTCTTTTCGCGATTAAAGCAGTGTTGTGCAAACCAAAATGTCCAACTTCAGAGAAATAAGAGCATGTATTGCATACGCTTATGGAAACAGATTTATAAACGAGCAAGAGTTTGTACTCAGTTTATACGATGCTTACAAGTCAACAAATCCAGACTTTCCGTACTGGAACTACGAAAGATTCGATTTAGACGAGAAAACGAACGACGAATGCAAGGCCGAGTTTCGTTTCGACAGGAAGGACATTTATAAACTTGCTGAACAGCTGCAGTTACCTGACGAAATAACAACTTACAATGGTTTAGTTGTAGCCTCGGTGCCTGCATTATGCATGTATCTTAAACGCTTTGCTTATCCTTGCCGATATGGAGATTTGGTTTGTCATTTTGCAAGACCGGTTCCTGAGCTTTCCATCATAACAAACCACATGATGGACTTAATTTACGGTCGGTGGCATCATCTCCTTACAAGATATAACCACGATTTGCTCTCCCCTCCCAAGCTTCTTCAATAAGCTAATGTAATACAACAGGCAGGAGCTGCCCTTGATAACTGCTGGGGATTCGTGGATGGAACTGTGCGTCCAGTTTGCAGGCCTAACGAAAACCAGAGAGTCATTTACAATGGCCATAAACGAGTTCACTCCATCAAGTTTCAGGCTGTCGCTTTACCTAATGGATTAGTGGGGAACCTGTTCGGCCCAATTGAGGGAAGACGTCATGACAGTTTTATGCTAGCTGCCTCGGGATTTTTGCAAGACTTGCAGAGGTTTTCCAACTGCCCCGTAACAGGCCGCCCTCTTTGTGTGTACGGAGACCCCGCCTACCCGATACGAGCACACCTACAAAGGCCCTACAAGGGCGCAGTGTTGACCCCAGCTCAACAAGATTTCAACACCTCGATGAGCACAGTCCGCTCTTCCGTGGAGTGGATATTTGGGGACATCGTTAACTATTTTAAATTCGTAGATTTTAAAAAGAACCTTAAAATCGGCTTGAGTGCTGTGGGTAAAATGTATGTAACGTGTGCGTTAATGCAGAATGCACGAAGTATTTTATATGGTTCTGTCACCTCTGAGTATTTTGGTCTAGATCCGCCATCCTTAGAGGAATACTTTATTTGATGCAATGTTCTTGAGATGCACTTGTAATAGTACTCTAGTTATACAACATGAAAACTCTGACTGCTTGAAATTTTCGAAATATACAAGCATTCAAGTTCAAAATAGAAAAACACCTAGCAGTGAAATAAGGAAATACAATAAAGTGTAAAAATCAACAACTCTTTACGAATGCTAAGGTGTACAGAATATCATAGAAAAACAACTACTTCAAAATTATTGCCCCTTCTTTGAAGCTCAATAACTCAATGCAAGATTTCAACGTCAAAATCAAACACAACGTACAAAGAACCAACAGCTATTTATGAATGCTGAGACGCACAAAATATTTTTTACGTCAACAATAACTGCTGCAAAACTATTTTTCCTTTTTTAAAAGTTCAATAACTGCCTGTGATTTTGCTTGCTGGCTGTTAAACATCATCTGCATCATCTGCATAAACTGCTGTTGTTGCTGTTGCTGTTGCTGCATCTGTAACTGCTGTTGATCTCGCAACTGAGTGAACAGTGCCTGCTGAGTAGTCATGCCAGCTTCATCATGTTTTCTCTTTGCCTCCAGCTCTTCCTTCCTTAACTGCTCTGACTTTTCTGCTGCCTCTCTTAGATAGTCAAGCGTGTCAGTGCTTTTTTGGCGCTTCTTTCGCGGCTCGTCCTTTCCAGTTCGCTTCTTAGTCTGAGCTAACCGCTCCATGGCCCTCTCCCTCATCTCCTCGCCTGTTGCCTTATCCTGGTCGTTCTTTTTCTGATCCTCAACTGATTCTTTGGTGTGCTTAGCTTCTTCCTCGTCTCTTCTCTCTAGATAGTCCTCCATTGCCTGGTCTATCTCTCTGAATTCGGGCGAAATTCCCGAGCCCCTCTCAGCCTCCCTTTTCCTGGCCTTTGCATCCCGTTCAAGTATCTTCAAGCGATCCCTCAAACTCTTTGGCGACACGAAAAATTTGGGCTCTTTGATGTTGTTTAGGATTTTACAAATCTCTTCTAAACAGTTGCCCCGCTCTCTAGTGCCTGCACGAAACTTCCAGAGCTCCCAACTATGGATCTCACAACCAAGCAAGGAGTCATGTTTAACTGTCCATTTCATTTTAGGCATTCTGTTAAAAGATGATTTAAAAAATATAAATACAACTTTTAAATAAGATAATGTACAGCAAATATAATTTTTTTAAAAAATCGGCAATAACGTCCTCTGAGACCGGCCACAGCCACAAATCGTTGGGCGGTGTTGGATCTCTTGGACAGCTGGGCAAGTGAATTGTTTAAAATGCGAAATATCTACGGCAGACTTAACAGCCGAAGCGACCAAAAATAGACAAAGCTTAGAAAACGAAAATTGCCCGACATTTACAAGCCTATGTAAGATGTCAAATGTGATACAGATCATCTGCTCGCTCGCATAGCAGAAAAGCCGAGACAAATTTGTGTTTCTACAACTTCAGGCTGGCTAAAAGATGACTCAGGACAAGAATAAAGAACCTCATCGAATTACAAGCTTAACTTTTTGAAATCTAGCAGCGTGTATTGCTTTCAGTCCCGGCTTCCAGTAAAATATTTTCCTATTTTATTATAGACCCGACTATAAAATATACACCCCTTTTAATTTCTTTCAAAATTTGTTAAACAAAAGCAAATGTCTTATCCTTCAACAAGGTGTAATTAACATAAATGAGTTTTCATTCAGCAATCTCATCCTTACTTTTTCGTGTCACTTGGCGTTTCACTTGTCTCACTTGCCATGCTTCTACTCAGGGTATTTTGGGGCGTTACTTGAATGAAAACAGACAAAAAGTCAGAAACATTTATGTCAAGAACATATCCCTGATGTGATTCTTGAATTATCTGGCAGAATCCCCAGAAGTATCGAGAGAAAACTTCGAAAACTCACCTCACGTTCTTCTGTTTCGGCGACGCCGTAAATTTGCTCAAAACAACGTCGTCGACTTTGGCTCGACGCCAACAACTGCCTACAAAAGCATGCGCAGTAGGCATGTCACGCAATCCAACGGCGTCGTCGTGCGAAAGTCGTCGATTCGTAAGCTCCCTAGTATGGTGGCGTGACGGCTCGGGTCAGACAGGGATCAAGAAAGCTACAGCTATTGAATAGCATCGGCAAGCTCTGAAAGTTCGCCAACTACAGAACCAAATTGGTCTTTTAATCGCTTAGTAATTGTAAACAATCTTCCAGTTCTTCCAGAACGTTTAAATGAGAAATTTTGTATGTTTCTGACTGGCGGGTCTAGCCACTAATAATTTTAAGTGTCGCAAACATCGCAATTTTCTAGAATGAACACGCTCAGAAAACTCGTCAACTACCAAACTAAAATACTTTTCTGAATCGCTTGGCAATTCTAAACAAATATCGAATACTTTCAGAACGTTAGAATAAGCCTTTTGGTCAAAACCCTTTGAAAATTTCGGACTGCCGGGTATTTAATGTAATAGCCTTGAAACATCCGTACCCGGCTGCCGGGTATCTAGACACTGCCTATTACAATTAAAAGTCCAGCGAATGCACCATCGCTGCACACTGCAGTAAGAACAGGGAATTGAAATATATATCGATTAATTCATTAAATTCGGCCAAAAACTTCTTCCTTCTTCATAGCTTTTTTATGCAGCCTGCCTGAGAATGACATTAAATACATTTTTCAACAACACGCATCAAAGGCTTTCAGGTCACATTATTCGTTCTATTACAGTTCTACATTGCCTAAGTAATTATTATTATTATTATTCAGTGTAATTTTCACCCTTTTCATTGTTTACCGTTACTCTTTTTCTTTTAATTTTTGCCTTTCAAATTTTTTTCCCCTTACTCGTTTTCTATTTTTTACCGTTGGAAAATTTTCCCGTTACTCGTTTTCTCGTTACTGCATTACTCGTTTTAGTAACACCCTAGTCTTTGCACTCTCAAACGCTCTTAGCTACGTTACGATCTCAGCTTGTGACTAGCGACCTACAGAGAATAAACCGTGTTAACCGAGGCTTTGGCTCGTTTTCTACTTCTAAAAACTGCCTCGTGACACATGTCACACTGAACTCATTCACTGAAACGGCGATTCTAAGTTTAGTCGCTAAATTGGGACAGAAATGTCATTCACTTCAAATGAAGAAACCAAAAAATATAACAATATAAGGAAGATAAAATATTCCACAACTGAACAAAAAACATATGGAGCTTTACACTAAGGGTGCGTTTCTTTGGGAAAATCCAAATCCGGATTCTTGTATCCAAAAACGGATTTTGCGTTTCTTTACCTAAATCCGAAAATGGATTAATCACGGATTAGTGATCTGAAGAATCCACACTCCGAGTGGATACATCAGATCAAATCTAAATCCGGATTTTTAGGATTCATGATCCGTGCGTTTCTTTGGGGGACGGATCCGAAAATAGTACATCTGTCAAGCGGTCTTCCATGCAAATTTACTGGTCTCGCCATATTTTCTCTCGATCTTGCGTGACAAAACATTCGATCGTGAAAAAGAAAATTCAGGTGATTATTCCGTTCCGTATATTTGAAAAGTTTTCTCCAAAAGCACAGACAGAAGCATTGACACGTCAGGATAACTTCATTTGTGTACCATTTCTGTAATTCAGGGACCAGATTTTGCTAACTGTGAACGCAAATAGCGAGTTCACTTGAACTACTGCAGATACTGTCCTTGTTTATAAATTATTTGTATTCCATTCAAGTTGAATTCTTGGGCAGTAGGAGAGAATATCGTTCTGACATATATGTTGCGTGCCTACAGCCTGTCTTGTCATGACAAAATAATCCTTTTTCGGATTTTGCGTTTCTTTGGTGTCGAAGAATCCATATGATCTGGGATCACAAATCCGTTTTCGGATTTTCCCAAAGAAACGCACCCTAAGACTATCTTAACTTAAGGTTACTCCGGACCTTCGCGGGTGTCCTCCCGTGTCTTCCGGGAAAAAAAATTCATATGTGCGCCTTTTTAAAGGAAAGCACGGCAAACTATATATCGTTGGAAAGCTTAATAAATGTAGATTTCTGAAAAAAGTATGAATTGCTAGTTTTTTTTAATTCCACAAAAGAAAATTGCAAAAATGACCGCCAAAATGACTATGCGTCATTCACTTAAACAAATGAATTAATAGGGTACCAAAATGCGGCAGATTTCTGTGAAATTGGATGTTACTAAAACGGGGAATGGGGAATGGGGAATGGGGAATGGGGAATGGGGAATGGGGAATGGGGAATGGGGAATGGGGAATGGGGAATGGGGAATGGGGAATGGGGAATGGGGAATGGGGAATGGGAAATGGGAAATAGGGAATGGGGAATGGGCAATGGGGAATGGGCAATGGGCAATGGGCAATGGGCAATGGGCAATGGGCAATGGGCAATGGGCAATGGGCAATGGGGAATAGTGGTCAGCGGTAATACCTGCAAAATTAAGTTGGAGTCTGCGCAGTACGGCAAAGAAACGAGGATTGCACGTGGAGAGCAAAAGATGGAAGGTAAGAATATTTATCTGTCAGTTTTTCCCGAGTTTTTGGGATTATTGAGTTTCTGTTTATTAAAATTAACCAAAAATATTGATTTGCAGGTAATGAGAGAAACGATGATGTTTAGGATCACGAGGTTATCGTTATCGACAGGTTGGAATAAAAAGATTCGTATCACTTTGAGTACAGTCGCTTCGAGTGTTACAGTGAAACCCATTAAACCATGAACGCCTAAATTATTTCTGGAATGTTTATTGTTCTGCGACAAATCAGATTCGAGACGTAACCGCAACAAACCGCAAGAGTAATTAGCTGAAAGGTTTCGATCACGAAACGAGGGCCAGATAGAAAAGCTGGACTGGACTCTGGACTGGACCCTGGACTGGACTTTGGACTGGACTCTGGACTGGACTTTGGACTGACTTTTATTGACTTGAAATGAACTTAATATTTTACTAATTAGTTAATAATTAAAAATAAAGTGAAAATTTTTTCTGCATGAATACTTTTTCAGGACTGATTTGCAATATTTTTTTTTTGCTTTGTGCCGTTATACACGATTTATATTTCTTCTGTAAAAGTTGTGCAGAAACTTTTTTTCGTATTTGCCCCCACCCCCCTCTTCCAAAAAAATGAAAATAAAACAAAATGGCCCATCCCTTAAATAAAAACAACTCAATTTAATTATGAACCAGTTTTTAGAAACATTTTAACAATTTACCAGAAAACCCACGCTCCTCCACGATAGCGCGCAGCTCGCGCGATATAATTTTCGATTTGCGTGGAGCCTGTTAGTGAGTAAAAGACCTATTGTTTTCTTTTCTGGCTTGATATAAAAGGGTGTGGGAAGGCCTGCACGACTCCTACTTCACGTCTTTGTAAGCCGCGTCTTAGATCACTCGGTCTTTCGACCAATTTAGCTTCTTGTATTTTTGTAGTGGGGTAAGTCTGGAGGATTTTTAAATTGGGACTGAATAGAGCCGTTAAAATTAAGGCGTCACATTTCAAGGACTGTTACTATATAAAGGTCATATCTGCTATTTGTATGATGGCCTCCTACGGCTCTACGTCGCAATTGAAGCAACAACTTCAAGACGAGATGGGTCTGTAGATCACACTCCGTGATGCGAAACCCTACATCCTGCAACAGAGTTTTTAAGACAACATTAGCCGGGCCCAGCGCTACAAACAAAGAAACTCGTCAAGTTGCAGATAATATTTCGGATCCTTTATTGTCAGAAATTTAAGCATTAGAGGCTGAAAAACCTATCAAGTCCGTAAACGAGCCAAATTCAACAATCTAATATGCCAAGAGCGGCATTAAAAAGTCGCTTTACAGACGATCAAAGGTCAAATATTACAAACAGGCGCAGAGCCGTAGGAGGCCATAATGCAAATAGCAGATATGACCTTTATACAGTAATAGTCCTTGAAATGTGACGCCTAAATTTTTATTTAAGGGATGGACCATTTTGTTTTATTTTTATTTTTTTGGAAGAGGGGGGTGGGGGCAAATACGAAAAAAAATTTCCTGCACAACTTTTACAGAAGAAATATAAATCGTGCATAACGGCACAAAGTAAAAAAAATATTGCAAATTAGTCCCGAAAAAATATTCATGCAGAAAAAAATTTTCACTTTATTTTTAATTATTAACTAATTAGTAAAATATTAAGTTCATTTCAAGTCAATAAAAGTCAGTCCAAAGTCCAGTCCAGGGTCCAGTCCAAAGTCCAGTCCAGAGTCCAGTCCAGAGTCCAGTCCAGCTTTTCTATCTGGCCCGAGTCGGTGGCTTTTGCGTCCACGATAAATTCTCAGTTTCACCGCCGATTAACAAACACTCTGAAATTGTTATTTTGTTTTCTATTTCAGAGTTTATACATAAACAAAGAATAACTATAAACGATATTTTACTGAAAAGAGATAAATAATCGAACAGACACGGCTAGGAGCGCGTCTGGGAGCAGAATCGAGAGCAGAATAATTGTATTCAGTTTTTCATTTTTTTAAAAAACGGCCTCTCCGGTAGTGTCAGTCATAATCATTTGTAGGTTTCAGCCTTTTCCCTGTTTGACCAAAACAGTTAACTGAATAACTTTGCAAAAGTTTTTCTTTACCCTACTATGGTGAGGAGAACAGTGTATCAAGCTCATTCACGGCAAAACTCTTCCGTCCAAGATGTCACGCAAGCCGTTAGCCGAACATTTTACGTTATGGACATGAAACAACGAGCTGGATTTTTCTTCCACGATTCTCAATTTTTTTATACCCTTTGGAAATACTGCAGTTGTTATTCTTTTCTATTTCAGATAGCTTCTGTATGAGCGAAGGATAGACGGCACAAGTGAACAAATGTCCAGTTCTAGTAGAAGCGATTCGTGCGTTTAGTATATTTTAAAAAAGATACGTTTCCTTCGGTGTTTGCATAAACATCCCATTTATCACTTCTTTGGTTTTGCCTCAAAACGTGCTTGTTTTTGGCCCTCATTTGATGTTTTCGATTCCGTCGGTCCAAAGTAACACAACTACCGAACTGAGACCTAAATAGCCATCAAAAGCGAGTGTAATTTTTCGAAATTATTGCAACGGTACGCAAGTTGCACGCATGTTTGTATCTGCAACGGCAGGCGTGTTTGTGTTTGCCGTGAAAACTCGGGTCTAACAGAAACTGCAGTAATTATTTGCTCTACTGCAATAATCGGCGGTGAAACTGCGTGACATCTTGGACGGAAGAGTTTTGCCGTGAATGAGCTTGATACACTGTTCTCCTCACCACAGTAGGGTAAAGGGAAACTTTTGCAAAGTTATTCAGTTAACTGTTTTGGTCAAACAGGGAAAAGGTTGAAACCTACAAATGATTAGAACTGACAACACTGGAGAGGCCGTTTTTTAAAAAATCAAAAACTGAATACAATTATTCTGCTCTCGATTCTGCTCCCAGACGCGCTCCTAGCCGTGTCTGTTCGATTATTTATCTCTTTTCAGTAAAATATCGTTTATAGTTATTCTTTGCTTATGCATAAACTCTGAAATAGAAAAAAAAACAATTTCAGAGTGTTTGTTAATCGGCGGTGAAACTGAGAATTTATCGTGGACGCAAAAGCCACCGACTCATTTCGTGATCGAAACCTTTCAGCTAATTACTCTTGCGGTTTGTTGCGGTTACGTCTCGAATCTGATTTGTCGCAGAACAATAAACATTCCAGAAATAATTTTAGGCGTTCATGGTTTAATGGGTTTCACTGTAACACTCGAAGCGACTGTACTCAAAGTGATACGAATCTTTTTATTCCAACCTGTCGATAACGATAACCTCGTGATCCTAAATATCATCGTTACTCTCATCACCTGCAAATCAATATTTTTGGTAATTTTAATAAACAGAAACTCAATAATCCCAAAAACTCGGGAAAAACTGACAGATAAATATTCTTACCTTCCATCTTTCGCTCTCCACGTGCAATCCTCGTTTCTTTGCCATACTGCGCAGACTCCAACTTAATTTTTTAGGTATTACCGCTGACCACTATTTCTCATTCCCCATTGCCCATTGCCCATTCCCCATTGCCCATTGCCCATTGCCCATTCCCCATTGCCCATTCCCCATTCCCCATTCCCCGTTTTAGTAACATCCTGTGAAATTTGGCCTGAACATTCCTTAGATGTTGTGAAACAAAAGTGTGTCCGGGATTTTTTAAATTTATAACATTTCGCCCGTGACGATCTTTAATGCAACGCCCATCGCGCATTCTTTGCTGCTGGAACTTGACAAATTGATTAAAAAATAACCAAATGCTGATACACTTTCGATGATTGATCCTTTGTGACTAACACTGTGCAGTTATTTTGCCAATGCGCTTGAATTTGATACCCTATTAATTCAATTGAATCACACATGGTCATTTTTGTGGTTGTTTGCGATTTTCTTTTACGGAATTGATGAAACCGGCAATTTATATTTTTTTCCGAAATCTACATTTATTACATTTCCTTTAAAATGGCGCGCATACGAATTTTTTCCCCGAGGACACCCGCGCCTTAATAAAAAATATTGACGACAGAGCGACTCTTCAGGTGTTGAATACTAAATTACGAATTAGGGGCCGATCACATGAGGCGGGCTGGCTCGGTTTGCCGAGATGACTGTTCAGCCCGGTAGTACGTGAGGCGAGCCAGCCCGCCTGCGGCTAAATTTAAAAGCTGTCGTGTGAAAAGATGGCTACCTCAAAGAGAATGAATCGAGTGATTTTACTTCTCCTTATCCATTATCAACTATTATCAACTTCGCGATTACATGGAAAATCTCAGTCCGGCCAGCTGGGATCCCGGTATCGGTATGCCGGGATCCCGGCTAGACGGGCTGAAAATTTACCATGTAATCGCGACTGCCGGGCCAACACGTTTTCGTCACTAAATTTCGCTTCAAAGCAAAATGGATCACCAGAAGGTCAATATTTCTCTTTCTATATGCGCTGCCGAAGAAAAACAACCTAGGTTAAAAAAACAACACAGACTCAGTCTAGACACTAGAATAGTCACGGTTTCTACTTTTCGAATAAACTACACTAGAATTGCTCAAAGGAAAATATTGAAAATTACGCACTAAAGTTCAAAAGGAAATTGAGCTTAAGCCGCATATCGCAACATAAAGCAGCATATCGCAACATAAGTCGACGATGCGTCATCAGCTAATTCGGCGATTTAACGGAAAGATTTCTTCGAGATTTAAGCCCTCAGTTCTAAGTTGGATAGTTTATTGTCCGATTCTCGAGGAAATTCGGCTGCAAATCGATGTTTTAAACTCCATTTACACTGCAGAAAAAAACGGCTAGGCAAGGATAAAAAGTGGCAACGGTGATTTTCATTTTCGGCAAGGCAAGGATGAATTGTGTCGTGTAAACAGTTTAAGCCTGCCTTGCCTCGCCGATGAATTTTTCGGTTTTGGGACCACGTCCGGACGTTGTCCTTTTTTCTGAAAAATCGGCGAGGCAAGGGAGAAAAGCGGCACCTTCCTGTTTTTGGTCGTGGTGTAAACGCTCATACGTGCTCCCCGCACTTTTCCCGATGATTGTGTGCATGCCTCAGAGATACAGCGCATGCTTGAAACCAGTTTCAAGATGGCGACCGAGGTAAGAGGGAAGGCAAGTTGGAAAACCGAAGAAGTGGAAAAATTAATCGATTTATGGGCCGAAGATACAGTACAATTCAGTATCGACAATGCAAAAACACCAAAGGAGAAAACGGCCGTATACCGCACATTACAAGTCCAACTAGAACTACAAGGTGAAGTATAAATATCTAGTGCATCTTGGAAGCTCAGTTGTGACGAACCTATAGTTTTTTTGCACTCTTTCCTTCATCATAGGCATCAAATGTGATCTGAAGGTAATAATAAATAAGATAAGAAAACTTCGTCAGAAGTACAAGGAAGAAAAAACGAAAACAAGTAAGAGTAGTAGAGCACGAGGGCGAAAGTGGAAATTCTTTTATAAAATGGACCGCATCCTGGGTCACAGAGCCAACATTGGGTCCTTGATTCAAGTGTTGACCAGACTGAAACGTGTGGGGAAGAACAATGCTGAAACCAGTTCCTAATTTATGTCATCATATAACCAGTTGCAAAGTTTTTCTCTAACAAACTTGCTCTGCAGGTAAACTGAACAAATCGCTGATAGAAATAAAACTATGTTAACTTGAGGTTTTGTTGAACTGTTTTATACAGTCAATTAAGGGTGCAGGTTATGAACTTGTTCCAATATTCGCTTCTCCTTGAGACATAAAAAAGGTCTTAAATGCTGAGCGAATGTCTGTTGCATCATCAGCTTCGTCAAGCACAATTGGAAGTGAATCAGGCTGAGGCAATGCAGTTGCTTCATTTATCCACGCTTCCAAAACTTCATTTTTTGGGACTTCACAAATGTTGTGAAGAATGCATGATGCTGCAATTAAATTCACTATCCCTGGCACCTTCATATCTATCCTCTTGGAAAATCTCCGAAATCTTCCCTTCCATCGGCCAAATGTGTTTTCCACTGTCATTCGAGCTCTGCTCAATCTGTAGTTAAATACTCTTTTGCTTTGGGGTGTATTGATGTTTTCCGGATATGGCTTTAAAAGCCATGGTAACAGAGGATAAGCAGGGTCACCAAGTATGATGATAGGAACATCTTGGCCACCGATACGTTCCCTTGAATCTGGAAATAATCTCTTGTCGTTTCGGCTTTCTTATACAATTTGGAATTAGACAAGATACGGGCATCATGACGTACGCTACCGGGCCATCCAATGACAATATCCCTGAAAAGATAATTACAGTCAACTACAGCCTGCATGACAACACTGTGGTAATTTTTTCGGTTTACGTAATCAATTTTATTTTCCTTGGGTGCAATAATAGGAATGTGTATTCCGTCTATTGCCCCAGCGCACATTGGGAATCCCCACTTTTTTTTGTAGGATTCAAGGACAGATTCCAGCTCATCATTCGTCGGGATGTAAATGAATCTTCGGCAGATTCTTGATAATGGCACAACACACATCTTTGAAGCAATTACAAAGGAATGCCCTTGATACTCCAAAAAGGTTGGCAATAGTTCGATACTCGGCTGTCGAGGCCAAATAGTAGAGTATCATTGCCAGCTTCTTCCTGGCTGGAACAGCTTTGCGCATTGCAGTGTCCTGCTTTGATATTTCGCCTTCAATTTCATTGAGAATGATCGTGAACGTATCTTTCGTGACACGAAAGTTCTCGTACCATTGTTCCTGGGTGAAGTGATTGTCAGCCGTTTGAAACCAATCGTCGCTATGCGGCTTCATCCAATACATTCGGTCACGTGGTGGGTTTAATATTAATGTTACTAAAGCATTAGGATCACCATTATTTTCCTCTTCCTTGACTGCAAGAGCCTTAACGCCTTCCTTCGTTTAGCTAGCTCTTTATTGCGTTGCCGGTTTTCTCTACGACAATTTTCTTGTTCTTTTCGCGGCGGCATGGAGTGGAATAAATTTAACAGAACTGTGGACGCCATGTTGTGTGTAATAAGTGCGCGTGCTCACCATCGTTGTTTTCATCCTTGCCTGGAACAAAACATCCTTGCCTAATTCAAAACCGGTAAGCATGGAAAGTAGTGCGTGTAAACTTTCCTTGCCTCTCCAGAAAGTTACGTCACCCTTGCCAATATCCATCCTTGCCTAGCCGATCTTTCTGCAGTGTAAATGGGGCTTTAATCACCTATTTCTAGCGGGAGACGTGGCAATGGTTTCGAGTTTGGTTCGCTAACAAGCGACACGGCAGAGGCCGTGCTCAATCTTCGAAGGCAATACCCACCTATTTACAAGATCTATCGTGGAATTGAGCCATCCCAGGAACTGGAAAATGGCTGAAGTTGGAAATAAGCTCGAGCTGCAAAGCAGGTGAGCTGTATTTATGACAAAATCTGATCGAAATGTGTCGATTAGCATTAGGCTAAAAATCGCAAATGCGGGCAAATGTGCTGATACAAACGGTCATAACTTTTGAAATACTGAAATCGTACAGGGGTTTTTGCATAGGTGTGCCGATAAAGGATTGCACTTTTCCACTAGGTAAGGTAGAGCTGTCAACCAAGTCCCAGATTATAAAGATAAGCTTCCAAATCAAGGGCATTTTCAGCCTTCGTTCGGATGGCGATTGGTAGGGCTCATAAGACGATTGATTTCGCCTTTTAGGTTAAATAGACAAGAAAATTGTTTCTCATTTAGAAAACTACATATATATTATTTGCCGGCCGGGAGGTCCGTATTGAGAAAAACTGTGCCAGAGGTCTTGAGTACGGCCCGAGGCCGCAGGCCGAGGGCCGTGCTCAAGACCGGGGGCACAGTTTTTCTCAATACGGACCGACCAAGGCCGGCAAATAATATTTTTATTTTTTTCTTGTTGTTTTTCAAAAGTTAAACGTGTCTTGTTGTTTTCGGAAAGCAACGTTTTGCAAGCGCGCGTAAAATGAACCATGAAACGAAGCCGTTTGTGACACCAGAGCAGCAAAATACGCTTTTTTACTCTGTTAAAACTCAGAAATCACAGGAAGCAATATAACTAAAAGAAACCCCTTTATTTTCCCAAATTTCGATACATGTAGCTAACTCCTGCTCGATTTACTCAAATGTTTGTCGAAAGGGAAGAGGCGATTTACATTGTAAAACCTTCGGTATTTTAACAAGAAATTTTGGAAAGAAAGTTTTTAACGACAATGTACAAAAAATTTCAGAATTCTAAGTTTCGGAGAACGTTTTAAAGATTTTAAAGGTTTTAAAAACCCATTACAAATTTTTTGTTATTGACGTTCCGTTGACCGCGGTCAAGATCGGAAAATTCCGCCCGCTCCCGGAACCAATCAGATTGCAGGATTTGGTTCATCTTGCCCGCTCACGCGCTGAGAAAAAAATAAAAAGGCTTATGAGCAAAATGACGTAAAATTCATTGCTAGATGACCCGAATCGAATTTTTTATAACGTCACAAAAAATGCCTAATTTTTAATTTTCGAGAAGTGCCATCGGCCCCAGATGGGACAAAATGTTTAACAGCTCCCAGCGCGGCCAGAAAATCATTTTGAACCAAACCAAACCCTGTTTTAGTTCTAGCCTCGGTAAAGTCTTTCTGTTGGCAGGTTTTCAGGCAAACTTATTTTTGACGCGAAATTGAGTGGGTGGTTTTTACAGAGACAGCCTCTTAATATCTTCGTGTAGCCGTGTAATATCCTCTCTTTGTGATTAAGCCGTGAATTAACAAACAGAAAATATGGCGTTATAACCAAAATATAAACTCGCGACAAAAACAAGCACATTATCAGAGTCTGGCGAAATTAGTAAACGTAGGCACGCAATGCGCGCAGAGCACATTACGTTCCGTTTCACAATATTGTTTTATTAATGTTCTAGGTGATGCTGTGAAATTTTGCTAGTGTAAATGAATTTATCATGACAGTCTATGGGTTTTACAATCACCGTTCGGCCCCACGCTTACCCCCTCTACCCCGCTTTCCTTAACACTCCCTCAACCCAACTTGAGGTAAACTAGCATATCTAACACAAGGAGGCTCGACTGGATTTCTTAGTGGTGATACCTTCGAAGTTTGAACGCAAACCACACCACCACAAGAAAAAGAATAGGGCGAACAAGTGCCACACCCTTCTTAGCAATATAGATAAAAGTCTCAGCTGAAGTGAGTTTTATGGCAATTGGGGTTAACATGGCAACGAAATGATGTCATCAATATATTACATATGTGATTTAACTAGGTTTTCATTAAGAGCAGCTCACGGAACTTGAAGTACAAGAAAAATCTATGAGAACATCGATGTCGATTGCGACATCGGTTTTTTGAGTAAAATTTGATATGGAATTTACGAGCCAGGTAATACATTTTTTCTTGAAACACATGTTGTATTGGCCGTGTTCTGTATTGAAGCTAGTACATATGGCATAGCTCTCCAAGTCTAGGAAGAAACCGTTTTGCAGTCAATTTTCCTCTTCACCATCCGTTACAGCTCTTGAAAAATAGTTTAAAAGTGGTTTGTTGTTTTAACGTATTTCTCACTGATTCTTTTAGATCCTAAAATAAAATTAGAAGTGTGGAGCAGGTCTACTTTATGGCTGTAGTCTACTGCTGCCTCACACAGACTGGCAACACCGGCGTTGGTGATCTGATTATTAACCAGGTCTAATGTGGTTAACTTGCAGCTTGGATGTTATAGTGCCTCCATACATACGCCTCCATACGACATAAATTGGCAACACTAGCATCTTTGATCTGATTACCACGCAGGTCTTGCGCAGTTGCTTTGCAGCTTGGATCTTCCAGTTCTTCACACAGACTGGCAACACCAGCATCAGTACTCTGATTACCGCTCACGTTTAGTGTGGTAACTTTGCAGCTTGATTGTTTTAGCGCTTCACATAGACTGGTATAGCACCAACAGCGGTAATCCGATTATCTTTAAGGTCTAGTGTGGTTACTTTGCAGCTTGGATGTTCTAGTGAGGCACATAGACTGGCAACGCCAATACCTTTGATTCGATTATCCCTCAGGCCTAGCGAGGTTACTTTGCAGCTCGGCTGTTTCAGTACTTCCCATAAACTGTCAACACTAGCATCGGTGATCCAATTACAAATCAGGCGTAGTGTGGTTACTTTGCAGATTGATTGTTTCAGTCCTTCACTTAGACTGGCAACACCAGCATCGGTGTTTGAATTCTCTATAAAGATTAGTGCGGATAATTTACAGCACACTACTCTACATATGCAGTGTACACAACCCTCATCAAAAAAGCAACCACGCAGCGACAGTTTCGGTGACGTCACAGTCTTTTTCTAGTGACTTACAAATTCGTCTTACTTCAAGCAGTGTTCGGCTCGAACAAGAAAAACGCAAAACCTTCTTTGCAACAACAAATGGCTGTTCAGATAATCTTTGGTGTTTTGAAGAAGTTGCCTCCTCATTCAGTGCAGTAAGGACGCCGAGACAAAACGATATGGCAGTACAGTCCACTTCATTTATCTGAGAAAAACCAGTGACCTTATTGACGAGAAGGGTATCGATAGTAGTGAGCTTTTAATTAGCGAATTTAATGTTTTGATATTCATAGACACTTCGCTTCTAAGAGATCACTTAGTCTTCTTAGCAATCAGTTTTCCATAAGTTCGCTATCTTTTTCCTTTGATAGAATTGCAGAACCATTTGGGATACAGTTCCTCTTGCGGGAATTCTCTTTTCTTTAAAAACAAGCGAGCAGTGAAATGCTCGTGAAGTGTTAAGTGAGTACAACGACGTGTTGTTTGAGAAAGACACCCTGCTTGTTGTGAAGTTAACGTTCTCAAGTCTCTTTCGCTTAAAACAAATTTTTGTTCCAGAAACAACCAACCTGTTTTTAGAGCATATAGAGAACTTCGAAATAGAGCTCACTCCTTAACACAGGGAAATCTTCACTGCTATTTGGTTTCTTGAGAATATACTCCAGGTTGGTATAAACAAATCAAAGCGCAAAGGACGGGGATCCGAGCAAAGCTGACAAGATTTCAGTTCTTTCCATTCCGTTCCCTTCTTTCCATATTGCCTTCGTCTTTTACAGGCTTTAATTCGTCCAAGCTGTATGACTGTATGAGAAGATCAGTGAATATCTCATCTGTTTTCATGTTGGAAATGGTGGAAAGGTTCAACAGTTTTGGCTGGAACTCTGTTATTTTATGGATTCTTTCATAGCTTTTCAGTAGTCGCTCATTACTGAAAAATAGAAATACAATAAGAAAAGAGAAAATTAAAACGTGCGATGATTTCGTCAGGGCCGTATCCGAAGGGGTGTCCTTGGGTGCCTGTGACCCCCCCCCCCCCCTTGGGAGTGAAATACCTACCTACCTACCTACCTAACTACAGACAGACAGACAGACAGACAGACAGATAGACAGACAGACAGTCAGAGATATACTTTATTTAAGCACGGTTAAAACATCAGTTATTAAAAAGATAACTGTAGAATGTGTGGAATATCATTATAGAATGTTATCACGTGCTCTCCCTTGGCCCTTCAAAAAGGGTTATTAAACATACACAGGGCTCGAGACTAACTTTTCAGCTTATTAGCCTAGTGGCTAGTGAGAGGTTTGATTTCACTAGCCAAAATAAATTTTCACTAGCCAGACGTTTTTGCATAATCTCATACTGTGTTCAATATGTCTAATTTTTAGCCGAGTTAAGTACTGTAAAAACATGCTTCTCTGTAATCTCAAGAGCGAAGAACTTGAATGTTGACTATTCTTTCCAACGGTTAAAGATCCTCACACATGGAATACAAAGTACTATGTGTCTTCAGGACAATCCCAGGTGGGATGTAGTTCACGTCTCTTTTTTCCATTTCGGTCAGATCATGACGAATAACTCAAATAGTTAACCTTATATGAGCATGTCATCGTACGGAGAAACGTTTGGAAGACAAAACTAACATTGTACGAACGTTGTTAAGATACGGAGAAACGTCAAAAAGACAAGACTGATACAGCACTCAACTCACGTACGGAAAAACGTCTACAAGAGAAGACTAGTCAATTATAAGCGTATTTAAGTGTGGAGAAACAGTGAGCAGAAAAAACTAATAAGGTTCGAACTTACTAAGGTACGAAGAAACGTTGAGAAGTCATATCAAACACGTTGGTTGCAAATGCACTACAGTAGGGAGAAACGCCGCCAACGTACCAAGATACAGAGACTAATAAAATACGCAACTACTAACTTACGGAGAAACGTTATTAGACAAAACTAATTCCGTAAGAACGCGTGTGACGTACGGAAGAACGCCGAACGGACAAACTGAACTATTACAGTGGGACAATAAATTACAGAGAAACGTAAATGAGACAACTGAAATCGCACTAACGTAAAGATAAACATTGAGAAGACAAGACCAATACCGTATGAACATACTAACCTGCAGAGAAACGCTAAGCAGTGTCGACTTATCGTACGAATGTACTAACACACTGAAAACCTTAGGAAGAGCAAAACAATGTCGTGCGAACGTGCTTACGTACAAAGAAACGTTGAGAAGGCTCGATAATAAATCGACGAACCTACTTACGTACGGAGAAACGTTGTGAAGAAGTTACGTAGAGAGAAACGCTGGGAAGAGAAACTATTGTACTGGCGTAGCAATGAATAGAAAAAAGTCGACAACAGAAGTCTAAAGAATTGTGTGAACCTACTAACGTGTAGACAAATATCATATGAACGCACTAATGGACCTTTCATGGAAAACGTATGGTGAAACGTTCTGAAGACGGCTAATTTCGTTCGAACGTAGAAATGACGGAGAAAACGTTGCCATCTGAGACAAGTATTCGCAGGGAAAAACGTTGAGAGGACAAAACAAGTACCATGCGAACGTTATGATATCCTTTTACGGAATAAGTTTTAGTTTCTCCTCACCCCATTTGCTTTTGGGGTCCGATCATCAGAAGCAATATTTAGTTTGGTTTCCATCCGGTGCTTTAGTGCTTTGAAATTTTCACTAGCCAAAATGGCTAGTGAAAGGGCAAAACTTACTAGCCAAAACGGAATTTCTACTAGCCTGTGACTAGTTGGCTACCATTAGTCTCGAGCCCTGCATACATTAAAATGTATTTTTTAGTACAAAAAATAATCTGTTCCTTCCTGTCACAAAAACTATTACTGATGATATAATCACTGGAAGCAGAACCAAACAACAATATAATCACTAGAAGCAGAATCAGTGAACGAGGAGAACAAACTTCATAAGAAGTTAGGCGAACTGAATGTTGGTAAGGTACCAGACGTTCAAAGCATGAAACCACTGAGATCATGGGTAAGGAAGAGGCCAAACAAGGAATGAAAATTAATATCAACTCTACAGTTCATTGATTCAATAATATCAAGCCTTTCCATGAAACAGTTCATTTATTGTCAAGCACTGTAAAGGCAGTTTGGCAGAGATGCTTGTTGGGTTATATCAATTGTTATGTGATTAAGGATCATCCTTAGAGTTTTCTTCCTATTCATTCTGTTACAAAACGTGTTGAAATTTAAGTATTAATTAAAGGAAATGAAGTGTCTTGAATGTTGCTTAATCATCTCTGCAGTTACTGAATATGGCATAAATAAGTATCATGCCAATTGGGCGTCACTGCCATCACTGTAATAGGAATCAATGTCTTGTGATTCTTTAGAACCAACAGGTTTCGTGGTCAAGTTACATGTAACAGTGGTATGCCAATGCAATCCAACAAATTCCAAGGAGATCAACTCTTCCAGAGGGCCAACATTTGTTCAAGATTGACCAGTCACAAATTCTGCCAATTTTATTTTCATTGGAAATTCGAAGAGTAGCAGTATCAAAATTTTAGACTAATGCCATTTTCAGTTGCCCTTCAGTGGTGGCCTGTTGGGATGTACTCCCTTTTCAGGATACAAATCACTTATTGCAAGGCCCTTGTCAGTCATAACATCCTTTCCCATAGGGCAGTGAGTTGTTCGTCTGAGATTGACCCTGGGAAAGCATCAGAGCACTTGCATAGGGCACCATGAGGAAAATCCACGTAGACACTTTGCCAGTCTATCTAAACGAATTTCAATATGGGAAACACTCAGGTTTACACGTTGTTTAGTGTAAATCCCGGGGAAGAGGGGTACTCAACAGATGCTCGAGCAGGGAGGTGTAGCGATGGTGCTCAAACCCAGAATTTATTTAAGACACAAATCTCTCATTTGTCTCCCCTGTTTAATACAGAAGTCAGATTTTTCCGAGCTTGTCTAAGACAATCAACCCAAAATCACACCCTGTTTAAGACTAGAATGGAGTAGTGAAACTGTTTCTTATTTTAATGGGTGTATTGAAAACCTGGGCAAGGCCAAGCCCAGCCCACCCACCCTCTGTCTTTCCCAAAGTGACGATCGTAAGAACCATGTGCTTCAGTGCTTCAGTCTCCTCGCTCATCGCGTGCGCTCTGAGTAAGTTTCTTTTCGATCTTCGGTTACGTACTTGACCGCAAGGTTTGTTTGTTAATTTGCTTTGTTTTGCTATATTTATTAAGCTATTGACAACTACTCATTCTTGTCGCAGCCCCCCCCCCCCCAAAAAAAAAGGGAAAAGCACAACCTCGTTCCCAGGGCTGTGGTTGTTGGGATAGTGGTCTACAATAGCTTTGGCGGTGACCAAGGCACGTGCACAGCACAGGTCATCGCTGTTTTGGATGCGGATGACGGTCTTTTTGTTTCGGTTGAAAAGTTTGGGGAACTGATTTCCTGGTGTCAGAGGGCGTGAGTGTTTTCCTCTCCTCTGGGGAGCATGGTGCACTTGCGTGATGGACAATTGAAACGAGTCGTCCATTTCAAACTGTTCGTTGCTGTTGAGGGCTTGACCCAAACGTTCGAGAAGGGCATCCACCCTCAGTCCTCCTTCTCGCCATTCACCGACGCGTAATCCCCAGCCTTGAAAATTCCTGGTGAGACGGTTGGAACTGAGAGTGAAATACAGACGGTCTCGATCGTGGAGGTCAGGGGTGGTGGTCATTGAACCAGTGATGTAAATCAAAACAGCACAGCGATAAAATTAATCGGATTAACGACTTGAGCTAAAGTGGGGCGACAAAAACCGCCCAAAATAACTACTTAGAGTAAGGTATTACTGATAAGTAATAACCCGTTGGTAGGCGAGAGGGGAGGTGGCGGGAAAAACGCTTTTTCGTGATCTGGTCGCTGTGATGGCGGGGTAGAGAAGGATTTACTAACCGAGAGATCGTGCCTTTATCCTAGCAAACTCCGCCCTTTGTACCTGGTACTAACAGGCCCAACGGATTATCACGTGAACATCATGCCTCGATATAAATAACATGATGACAGGTCATAATGTTTGCTTTTATACCGAGGCATGTGCAATTTATACCCACTTTTAAAACTAAACGCGAGCTCTGCTTTCAGAGGGAAATAGTGTCATCAAAAGAGCGCGAAATAAAACATTGGACAACTGTGTTGGATGAATTTGGCCACGGATGTGGCAGGTTTAATTGAACCAGTGACGTAAATCAAAACAGCACAGCGATAAAATTAATCGGATTAACGACTTGAGCTAAAGTGGGGCGACAAAAACCGCCACAAGCCACAGACTGTGGCTGAAGCCCCGCACAAAAAGCGAAAAGGCCAAGCAGAGCTCACGATTACAAAAACAATTAATGAACCGTAAGGTAGAAAATGGATGAATAGTGAAACCCATGTCTGTTCGGTTTACGTCAGAGGTGATGATAGCAAAATAGTTGCCTGAGTTTGGCCACTTTCAGTATTTGCAACTACAACACTTAGATCAAATCAAGCCACAGAGGTGCTGACAACCAAAAATGGCATTGGGAAATGAGAAACAAGCGCTGTGATTGAAGTAGCATCTTGACAACTTTTTAAAGTTTGAAATAGACTGCAAAATAGTCGAATATTTTTTTTGTTATTGTTGTTGTTGAAAATAACGGACGGAGACGCGAAAAAATCCAAAGCGAACTCTTGAGGCGCCGTAAGCGTCTTTTTCTGGCGAATCCCGGTTGGTGAGAGCAGCACTGCGCCCGCTGTGGGACATATGCTCTAGACACAAAACATGTTCTTTAGAAAAATATCCCCTAAAAATTGTGAAAGCAGCATATGGCAGCCCTCTGTCTGACCTATGCTTAAGACACAAAACACGTTTCTAGAATAAATTTCTCTTATAAAGCAATAAACTAAGGTTTGTAAAAGCAGCATAGCAGCCCTCTGTCTGACCTATGCTTTAGACACAAAAACACGTTTCTAAAATAAATTTCTCTTATAAAGCAATAAACTAAGGTTCGAAAAGCAGCATATAGCAGCCCTCTGTCTGACCTATGCTTTAGAAACAAAAACACGTTTCTAAAATAAATTTCTCTTATAAAGCAATAAACTAAGGTTCGAAAAGCAGCATATAGCAGCCCTCTGTCTGACCTATGCTTGAGACACAAAACACGTTTCTAGAATAAATTTCTCTTATAAAGCAATAAACTAAGGTTTGTAAAAGCAGCATAGCAGCCCTCTGTCTGACCTATGCTTGAGACACAAAACACGTTTCTAGAATAAATTTCTCTTATAAAGCAATAAGCTAAGGTTTGTAAAAGCAGCATAGCAGCCCTCTGTCTGACCTATGCTTGAGACACAAAACACGTTTCTAGAATAAATTTCTCTTATTAAGTAATAAACTAAGGTTTGTAAAAGCAGCATAGCAGCCCTCTGTCTGACCTATGCTTGAGACACAAAACACGTTTCTAGAATAAATTTCTCTTATAAAGCAATAAACTAAGGTTTGTAGAAGAAGCATAGCAGCCCTCTGTCTGACCTATGTCCCACCTGTGTTGTCACTGAGGCATTAGTCAATACGTTATTCAACTTTAATACATATGCCCTATCTCCACCAAATAGCACTAACTTCATAAAGAGCGTAACCACGAACCAGCCAAAGAGTTGATAAAGCAGAGGCTGTGTTTCATTAGGAATTGGAACGGAAGTGAATCACGAATACAGTTTAGCAGGGAATTTGTTGAAAACAAGATGAAATAGTGTAGAGGGAAAAACGACCAACGCCTGACAAATTATTAATTGTGCTAAAACCAGCGGAAGTCAGTGAATTAAGCTGAGGCAAGGAATACTAATCGGAAGTGAAACACGGTTAACTATTAAGTTTGGCCGGGAACCGGCGAATATGTTGAATTGAAAACACGATGTGATAGTATCAAAACCGAACAACTGAGGGAATGGCTGCAAAGATACAAAACTGATCAAGCGGTTTCAAAGACAGGCGAAGACGCTGCAAGAAAAGCAATTTTAAAATGGACAAAGCCGAAACCGTTTCCCGTCTTGTATAACAAGCAAATACTTAGTAGCAGCGCATTATCAGCCATCAATCGTTACTCGCACTTACAAATTGTGAACAACAATAGAAATACACTGTAGAGAGGATGGCCTTGCACACAAAATTGCTAGAGGGAATTCAGACCTACTGACAGAATCTAGACAACTTATAACATGTAGATAACAGCAAGACAAAGCCTCTGACTGTACCATTCCACAGTCACTTTAAAACTAAAACGCTGAAACGGGACTGACGAATGGATGGCGTTCAAATTTTGAACGGTGTCACTTGGGAAATTCGTCCATGGATTAAACAGTAGTGTCTCCAGTTGTGGCATTTGGCTGTGGCTTTCGCAGTCGCCACGGCGAATTTAGTTGCAGTTTGCGTGACGAGCCCGAGGAATGTCTGCTATTGACGTTTTGCAATGATCTAAATTAGGCCTGAATAAAGCACGCCTGATTGGGACACGTATGATTTGCCTTTCATTAGTCTGTAATGTGATGGTAAAGTTGAAATGGTGAGTATCGACACACACTTCCAAATATTTGTAAAATATGCATAGTGCCAGGATTGATGCCATTCAGTTACAGAACAGTTATCTAAACAACTTCGCGCCAGGCAATGAGAAATCAAGACCTGTTGAAATATTATAGCGATAACAGAATCGCCCATCAAAATGTTTATGTATTATGCCTGTGGAGCAATATCAACTCTTCAGCAATGAAAGGTTACGGGTTCAAGGATAATAAACGCTACGTATATTGACTAGAAAGTAAACAAAATAGTCATTGTAATGGAAACGGTTAAACTCAAATGTAAATGCAGCCGCTCTGATTGACATTATAAAATGGTATACACAGGGGCACCCAGTGTCTGTCTCAGAATGCTCAATTCCCGTTAAATTTATGGGTATTAGTGCTAGAAAGAGAGAATGCTCAGCTTGGATTCTTTAGCTGAACCTTCTAGTCGTCGTAAATTGTTGGTAACAAAGGCGTGCTCCATAAGATGCCGTGGTACTGTTGAGTTAGTATTTCGCTATGGCAGATATAGAGATTACTTCATGGAAAATGCGCGCGTACGATTTTTATTTACGAGTTGAGTAGTGTCAGAAAACGAACGAGTGAGCGTAGCGAACGAGCGAGTTTTCTGATACGTATCAACGCGTGAATAAAAATCGTACAAAGCATTTTCCATGATGTACTGTGTTTATTTCATAGGTACTGAGATTTTCTTTTTCGTGTAGTACTGAGTAGACAAATTTATTTGCACAAATACATTACACTGTAAAACCATTCAAGTGCTCAACAACTGAGTAAATCAAACATCTGCAGCACTCAAAATTTTTCAGTAAAGTCAAATGCCTATTAATAAAGGAAGCCATGCCAATAACAAAGTTAAGTCAAGAAGATAAGTCACAATTTATTCATCATCAGAGTCACTTTCCAGTTCCAAAGGCCTTAGACGTTTCCATCGCACCGCTTCGGGGCTTGACGGATTTGTAGAAAGCGTCGGAGACTGATTTAAAGTGTTAATGTTGATGGAGAAATTGCCACCTTGAATAACTGCGCCACTGAATAGTGCCATGGACTGCTGCTTACCACCATTCTGAGAGTCGGAGGACGGCGTACAAGCTGTTTCAGAAGAGGACGAAGCTGTGGTACCAGCCATCACACTGCTCAGCACTTTTGACATGTGCATCTGTTGCTTCGTTGAAACAGTGCTGTAATTTTCTATGCTCTTCAAATTCTTATGGCCAGATAGTTGTGCAATTTGCGTAGGTGGAATGTCGTGTTCACTTAGCGTCTGGATCATTGTCTTTCTGCCGCTGTGATTTCGAAACCTGTCGTTTTCAATTCCTGCTTTCTGAACCATGGTCTTCATTAAACCATTGAGTTTGTTTTTGCCAACAGCACCGGACTTGAACCAGCCTTTTGTTGCGAGCGAGTCCGTCTTCAAACCGTTGTTTACAGCCAAATAAAAGGGAGCATCATCTTGATTCATTTCCTCAGGTCTCTTCCTGGCAAAACATTTGTAGACCGCGACAGGATCTCTTTCAGTTCCGTCGGTCGCAAACACTTTCGGCGGTACGGTTCTGACATCGCTGCAGTCTGATCTCGTTCTAGTTTTTGTTTGTCTTTCATTGAACTCCAAGTACTCAACTCTGCTTGCCGTTTTCTGTAGCTTTACATCTCCCCAGCACATATCACGATGTTCTTGGCACCCACGGAGTCCGAAGTGAAGAGCGTTGTTTAGCCAGAGCGTGTTTAAAAGTGCCTCGGGACTACACATACCGAGCAAACCCTTCTCGTACAATATTTTCAACTCTTCGCTTGTCAAAGCTACCGACGTTTTGGGTTTATTTCCTTTACCTTGCTTCTTTAGCTGTTTTTGTTTGGACTGAAGAACTTTCCTGGTTTTCTCAACACCAAGTCGTTGATTATGCTTACAGAATAGCTCTTTTTCTTCAGGTGTCTTTCGCAGCTAGCCATTAAACTTCGAAGAGAAGTCGGTTCGTATTCATTGCCATCTTTGGTGCGGACGGAGATGATGAATTGGCTGATGTATTCATTCAGCTCAACAGCCGGAATATCTTCTATTTTTCTGTCTTCGTTCTTCGTTTTCAAAAATCTTTCAAGCAATCTTACATCTCGTTCAGTTTTTTGAGCGGTGTTTTTGTTTTCTTGTTCTAAAATGAATTCTTCAACTGAGCAAACAGAAGCAAACCTTCCCTCGGCCATTTTTCAAAGCGCGCGTTTTTTTGTGTGCAACGGCTGTCGGATGACGTTTCCTTCCGTACGTTCATTCATCAACAGTGAAATTTCGTCGTTCGCGTTGCTGATTGGACGAACGCTATTTTTTCACAGTGAAATTTTGTCGTTCGTGCTCCTGATTGGCTTCGTTTAAAATCAGTACGAATTTTATTCACCGTGATTTTCGTGGATAAATCTCAGTACCTATGAAATAAAAAAGAAAACTTAAGCATATCACCGCAATAAAATTCAGTTTTCTGAGACAAATTTAAGGTACAACCCTATCTCGAAAGGATGTGTCCCTGAATTGATTCGTTGGGTGCCCATGTATACAAAAGGAAAATATAGACGACGGCAGTGAAAAACCGCAGCCCCTGCTCTGAACGCTTTCACTGAACGTCTAAGACAAATCAATACCTTGAAATAAGAGTAAAGTATATAGAAGGTTCTCACATAAACGGTGCAGGCGTCGAATATCCAACTTTCAAGAGCACATTATGCGCCACGTAGTAAGCTTAGTGTTTATCAGCAGTGTGCCAAGCGTCCACATCTGATGTAAACCTGTGTAAACGTTTGGGTCTTGCTAACGGAAGTGAAATCACGGCATGGGCGGCCCGGAATGTCCCCACCAGATGATGAAACATAAGGGAGACTAGTTGGGCGATGATATCTGCAGGCACGACACTACTGTTTTAAGATGGGCTGATCCTCTCCGCTTGTGAGGAACGCTATCTGGGAGAAATAACTCACACAAAGATGGTAAATAAAGCATGATGAAAAAACAGCGACAAAATAGAAAATCAACATTTTGGAATCGACTCTGAGAACATGCTGATAGACGAAAACAATACGATGGCGCAAAAGAAAACTCCCTCGTCAAACGTGGTCTGATAAAACCGACAGTTGGAGAGATTTCAAAAATTGTAAGGCCTATGCAGCCAACAAAAAATCCAAATATCATGATACGACGCAGCATAAGAGTGAAATAACTTGAAAACCATAAAGAACAGAAGACAAAATAACATACAAAATTGTGAAATAAAGCATGATGAGAGAACAGCGACAACATTGCGAAATCAACATAATTTGGAATCGACTTCCGAGAACGTGTTGACAGACTCGAACAATAAGATGGCGCAAAGGAAAATTCCTTCGTCAAATGGCGTCTGATAAAAACCGACAGTTTAAGGAGGCTGTAATAAAGCCAACAAAAAATCCAAATATCGTGATGACACGCAGCAAAATTGTTAAATAAGCTTAACTCGAAAAACATAAAAACACAAGACAAAATAATATACCGAAGTGAAAAGCTTTAAAGAAAGCATGACGATTTACAGCAACATAAAATGCGTGATCAACATTTGGAATCGACAAACAGACTACACCAAAAAAGTCGCCTGATAAAAAACCGACAGCTTGAGAGGAGGCTGTAATAAATTACAAGACGTCTAAGGCTTATGCAGCCTACAAAAAGCCAAATATCCTGATAAGACGCGGCAATTTCTGTTCTAAACAACAGGAGAGAGCAGAAAATAAAACGCCAAGTTCAACAACTACAAAGTGCTTGAACGCACAGTAAAAAGTGCAATGTCACAGTACCGAGTGCATTGGACACTGTCCCAATAAAGGGATGGTCAAAAAGGGGTTGTACACTCATATGGCAAAGTGAAAGCACAAAACAAACATTACCAAAGCCGCAAATGCACGATATGACTATCGTGACTAAAAATACGGTCCATTGGACCGACAGACACATAAGCCTGCCAAATGGGAAATTCCCATAGAGAACAACAAGGCAAGGCATAAAATAATAACAATAAATCGGCTTGGTCAAACAAAATGTGAACTGGCAAAATAATACAAACATACTGCTCCTCAAACACAGTTTACGTCGTGAGACGGATACAGCCACGTAAGATGTCAAAAATGCCCCTCTCAAGCCATAGGCAGCCATATACTTTTCAAGTATAAGTTACAAGAGAAACGATAACGTCTAAGAACCACACAGGAAATATTTGGCATATTAAAACAAGATAACGTAGTGAAAATACAATGATGCAATATGCAACGACAAGAAACGAACCGCTTTGACAGAGTAGAAATTGGCGCCATTTGATTGAAAGCGGAGTCCGTGTGAATATGTATATAAAAGAGATCCGACAAATCCAAAAGCTGACTAAACGTATAGAGAAACAAATAACACGAACAAATGTAAGCGATAAAATAATAAATAGTGTGACTTCCCGGCAAACTTAACAGAAGAGCGCAGAAAAACGCTTTTTCGTGATCTGGTCGCCGTGATGGCGGGGTAGAGAAGGATTTACTAACCGAGAGATCGTGCCTTTATTCTAGCAAACTCCGCCCTTTGTACCTGGTACTAACAGGCCCAACGGATTATCACGTGAACATCATGCCTCGATATAAATAACATTATGACAGGTCATAATGTTTGCTTTTCTTCATTGTCTGACATGTCAAGACCTAGCAAAGTCAAGGTTTCCTCACGGGAAACCCCGCTAGGACCTGCCTCTTGTTCTTCTTGGTTTGATGACATGATGGTCAAGCGAGAAATGATGAACAAACTCAGGGTGCGTTCTTTTGGGACTATTCCGGAATAGGAATACTCGGAATAGACGGTATTTGTGTTCTTTTCGGAGCTATTCCGTTTTCGGAATGAACGGAATATCATTCCGTTCATTCTGCTCCCGATAGCAGAATGAACAGAATGAAAGGAATACGGTTTACTCGGAATAGACAGAATACGCGTTCTATTGGGAAATTTTTGGTGGGAAATCCGACGCGGCCGCCCGCGCGTGTGCAGCCATAGTGGTTCTCAGGTCACCTCCGCCATGGGTATTCCGTTTCCAGAATTGGCGTTCTTTTCGAAATTGAAATTCCGTGTATTCTGTTATCCCTAAACCGGAATAAGAATAACCAGAATAGTCCCAAAAGAATGCACCCTCAGTGTATGCACCCATTTTTACAAAGAAAAAAGGTCACGTGCCATAGGTTGGATAACCAATGATAAGTAGGTCACGTGAATGAAAAAAAAAGTTGAAAGGGGTGGGGTACCCCCTCTCCCCTCTCCATTTTTTCGTCATCCTTTGCGATCCACAAAAAAATTGGTGGGGGGTGGCCCCCTCTCCCCGCTCCATTTTCCCCTCATCCTTTGCGATCCACAGTAAAAATTGGTGGGGTGCTCCCCTCTCCATTTTCCCGCCATCCTTTGCTATCCACAAAAAAATTGATGGGGGTACCCCCTCCCCCCTATGTATTTTTTTTACCCACGAATCTTTTCGGGGAAAGAAGAATAGAGACTATAAAAAAGATCGAAAGTCTGGGGTTTTCATCTCATCATGAATCCTACTGTGGGCAAGCGGAAACTGAAGAGAGAAGAAGAAGAAGCAAGAGTCGATGAAATTTTGAAAGAGGTCAAGAAGGACTTGAAATTTTTGAAAGACCCTGGTTTGACGAGTTTGGTGAAAAGTTGCACCGCCGCGACCAACAGAAATTTACCGCTCAAGTCCAAAGAGAGGAGCTGGTACGACAACAGTGGTCGCCCGGTCATTATCCCCAACTAACGTGCGACTGGTTCATCAATGGACTAAAGGTTTGTTGTTGTCATTGGAGGCACGAGTTCAAAAGACCCATCACCCTACCACCGCTGCCAAGAAAATGGATGAAGAACTAGAAAACATGATGAAAAGCTTTAATAACCAACGTGTTCGTCGAATCAAAGCAAAAGCAAGGTACCGAGAAAAGTACCCAGAGAAAATTGGGGAGGTCCGAAAGAGATACCGTGAAAAAAACACAAACAAAATTGCAGAGTCCAAAACAAGATATAATGAAACCAACAGGGAAAAAGTCAGGGCGTATCAAAAACAATATCGGGAGAAACATCGAGAACGAATACGAGAGTATCGTCGACGATAAGGTGAAAAACACCGAGAGGCTCTATTAATTCAACAAAAGGAATATCGAGAGAAAAATGCTGAAAAGTGGCAAGAGTATTATCGACAACATTACGCGGCTAACCGAGAGGTTCGATTAATTCAACAAAAGAAATATCAAGACAAAAATGTAGAAAAGTTGCGTGAGTATCAGCGACGAAGGAGAGAAGCTGCTAAGGAGAATCGTGACTTTATGAACAAGTATCAAGAAAAGAGAGACAAAACATTTGGAATGACATTTCAACAACAAATGGACCATTATCACCGTCAACAAAAAACAACCCAAGAGAAACTAAAAGCCTTGGGACGTAAAAAACTCAGGGTAACTCTGACCGATTATTTGAAATCTCCCTCTTGTGATCCTGTACCTTCTGTGGACCTGCGTACACTGGTTGTCGTGTACTTGGAATCCTTTTGCCAATCGCTCGATGTGGAAGACGAAGGCTTGTCGTTTCTGGACATGTTAAACCAAGAGGACATGAATGAACCAGAACTCAACATGTTAAACCTCGATTCTGGTCAAAATGAAACAATGGATCATCATGTGTGGGACACCGGTGCGAGCGATTGGCTCGATGACTTAATCACAGAATTAGTGAATCATCCCCACTAGAAACCATGGAGAACAATGTTGACTTTGAGAACTTGGTTGAAGACATGAACCCAGAGGACTGGGAAAATGTCTGCAACGATGTCCTTGACAATTTTGATTTCAATCTTTTTTGTTGAAAAAAAAACCAACAACAAGAGTAGACATTTTTTTCTCTTTAAAATGTCTTTTTTCATGAAACAACAACAATAACAAGCTTGTGTACAAATTAAAAGAGAGCTTTACCATTAAAAAGTTTTTTTTTACAATTTCAAACGTTTCTTGGCTTGCATGATTCTTCTGACAACACGTTCCGTCATGGTTTTCTTGCCGGGTAAACGATCAATGGCTTTGATCATCTTGATATCAGCTTTCCACTTGCCTTGTAGATTCTGGGCATGACTGTAATCAATGTCGTGTTGTTTGGTCATCTTGTCCAATCTATTGATGCCGGGATCTCCACGCTTAAGACGTTTGGCCAGATGAGTACCGGGTCCCATGTACTGATAGCCGGGCCAATGAAATTCAATGCCGGTTTTAGCCAACCATTTTTGAATGTCCACACCCCACCCTCGTTGGTTCTCTTCCTTTTGGTTCCCCTCCTCCTGGGGGCAGGTTTTTCCTTGGAACAGGTTTTCATCTAGTCACGGTCGTAATCCAATCGACGTGTCAACTTTTTGCCTCGTGCCCAATCTTCTCACCCACGCAAGGGTTTTAACCGTTCCACTTCTCGAGCAGGGCCTTTGCCTTTGCCTTTGCCTTTACCCCAAGGACTCTCAGCTAACTTTTTTTCAAGGGTCTTGCGACGTTCTCGAATAGCTTATAAACGAGAAGCAATATCACTGACGTCTCCTCGACTCGTTGACGCTTTGCCTTTCTTGACAGGTGCACTGGTTGCTTTTCGTCCTGTGGGAGTAATTTGTGGTTTGGGGGTGGACGGACTGCCTTTTATCGTGCGCTTCAACCATTGTTCCACAGGACCCGTCACCAAATCCCCTTCTTCCTCCTCTCCTTCCTCTCCCGGAGGTCCACCAGGTGCACCAACACCTGCACCCCCAGGAAATTGACGTATGCGTTTTGTTAACTTGGTTAATTCTTGACTCAGAGGTTTGGTTCGGGCAATGGCTGGAGGGAGTTGGGGATCCGCTAACAACACATGTTTTTTAGCCACTAACGTAGCCGCTTTGTTGAGCAGAGCATTTTCCGTTAACTCCCCTTTGTAATATTGAATGAGTTCATCCAAATCCTTTTGAGGAATCATGTACACCTCTTCCATGGGATGTTGCTACACTCGGCACAGAGTTCTCCGTCCTCCAGGTTACGACACCTCTCACAAAGACAACTGGATAAGATATGCATATACTCCCGATACAACATGTGATATTTATGCTTCCAATAATGACAATTTTCTTTCCATTGGTCTCGTTCTCGATTGACGTCTTGCAGAAGGTTGACCCACGTATCCAGGTTTAGCGCTGTTGTCGAGCACATTGACATAACACGTTGTGAAGTCCTTGCCACAAACCTCGGCCTTTTTGCAAGACCAACCACTGACGACGTTTTTTCACCGAAGGTTGACGACGACCCAGGTCGCGTAGCACCTTTTTATAGGGACGAAGCTGTGCCATGATGGGTGACGTCACGGGAATGTTGTTTTTTAACAGGTTTAATACCAGTTCACTGACGGCATTGACTTGATCCACATTAGCATGTTGTAAAAGTTCTTGACGTTTGAAACGATTGGCTTCTTTTAACACCGAGCGTAAAAACGGTAATTGACGTCGAAGGCGTTTCATATTTTTTTCACCGACGACCACAACGACGGTGACGTTGCTTGTTGATATAGCTTTTTATACGCTTGTCCGTTTCCAGAGCCACGGCTTTACCCAACTCCACCAACGCTGGGGTCAGTACGTTCAAAAACCCTCCTTTTTGACGAGAACGTCGTTGTCGTCGTTTTCTTCGTGCTCTCCTGGGCGATCTCATTGGTTCAACAAATACTGAAGTGCTTTGTTTTGCTTGATTAGGTCGCGAGTCTCTTTATAGCCTTGACGGGTATTTCGTTTGAAATCTTGCCACCATCCACTTCCTTTTTGTTTTTTCTTTTTATTGACCAAAGCCAAGAGGGGAAAAATGCTTCCTCCTACATTCACGTGACCACGACGTTTTCTTCTTCTTGTTCGTCCTCTTTTTCGTTTTCTGCTGAGGGCCATGGTCCTGAATACATGAGAGTGGGGCTGTGAGGATTGACCTTTTTATCCTTTTCTACCCAATAACTTTTAAACATCAAGGGACGATGACATCCATCCACGTAGCATTGTGCATCCAGCTTGTTGATAGAAAAACTGACGGTAGTATTCTTGCACGCAGCATTTGGGTAACGGTGGTGTAAAATCAATGATTACAGTCATGCCCAGAATCTACAAGACAAGTGGAAAGCTGATACCAAGATGATCAAAGCCATTGATCGTTTACCCGGCAAGAAAACCATGACGGAACGTGTTGTCAGAAGAATCATGCAAGCCAAGAAACGTTTGAAATTGTAAAAAAAAACTTTTTAATGGTAAAACTCTCTTTTAATTCGTACACAAGCTTGTTATTGTTGTTGTTTCATGAAAAAAAGAATAAAAATACATTCTAAAGAGAAAAAAATGTCTACTCTTGTTGTTGGTTTTTTTTTTCGTCAAAAAGATTGAAATCAAAATTGTCAAGCACATCGTTCCAGACATTTTCCCAGTCCCCTGGGTTCATGTCTTCAACCAAGTTCTCAAAGTCAACATTGTTCTCCATGGTTTCTAGTGGGGGATGATTCATCTAATTCTGTGATTAAGTCATCGAGCCAATCGCTCGCATCGGTGTCCCACACATGATGATCCATTGTTTCATTTTGACCAGAATCGAGGTTTAACATGTTGAGTTCTGGTTCATTCATGTCCTTTTGGTTTAACATGTCCAGAAACGACAAGCCTCCATCTTCCACATCGAGCGATTGGCAAAAGGATTCCAAGTACATGACAACCGGTGTACGCAGGTTCACAGAAGGTACAGGATCACGAGAGGGAGATTTCAAATAATCGGTCAGAGTTACCCTGAGTTTTTTACGTCCCAAGGCTTTTAGTTTCTCTTGGGTTGTTTTTTGTTGACGGTGATAATGGTCCATTTGTTGTTGAAATGTCAGTCCAAATGTTTTGTCTCTCTTTTCTTGATACTTGTTCATAAAGTCACGATTCTCCTTAGCAGCTTCTCTCCTTCGTCGCTGATACTCATGCAACTTTTCTAAATTTTTGTCTTGATACTTCTTTTGTTGAATTAATCGAACCTCTCGGTTAGCTGCGTAATATTGTCGATAATACTCTTGCCACTTTTCAGCATTTTTCTCTCGATATTCCTTTTGTTGAATCACCATATCGTCGATGATACTCTCGTATTCGTTCTCGATGTTTCTCCCGATATTGTTTTTGATACGCCCTGACTTTTTCCCTGTTGGTTTCATTATATCTTTTTTTGGACTCTGCAATTTTGTTTGTGTTTTTTTCACGGTATCTTTTTCGGGCCTCCACAATTTTCTCTGGGTAATTTTCTCGGTACCTTGCTTTTGCTTTGATTCGACGAACACGTTGGTTGTTAAAGTGTATATGACACGAAAATGTTTTCTTCAGTTTTTGATTGTTTTATGTGTATAAAAAACGATTCTTAGCTTTAAACTGGCATCAAAAGTTTCAAACGTACTTTTTTCGCGGTAAAAATAGCGCAAATTTGACTTCAAAAGTGTCACCGTCCCGCGCGACCAAAATATCACGTGATTAGCTAATGTGACGTCAATCGACTTGATAACACAACCAACATGGCGTCAAAGTGGAAGCAGAGTTGGCAAAGGTTTCCTGTAGCTGAAGCGCCTAATAAGCGATGGTTTGAGTATTCCTTTTGAAGAAATGGAGGGAAAGTACTCAGTATTCCTCGTATTCAGCATTTTGGGACAAGGGAATCGACATAATTGTGTTGAAGGAGATGGAAGGTCGAAGCACTAAGGCTACTCGAGATTTTGATGTTTGCTATGTCTTTAACTTGAAGATATGGTTACGAACGAGCATTGTTTTATAACGATCTGTCTCGGTAAGCAAAGAAGTTTTACTGCAAAGCCCAGAGATGCTTTTCATTCGCAAAGCAGGAGAGGTACGATAGCGTGGTCTGAATTTCGATTGTACAGGCGAACAGAGCTACCAGTACGGTCTTAAACGAAATTTGTTTTTATTCTTCTCTGGACTTCAGTAAGCCATTATGATATCAATATAATTTCAACGACGATCGCCTACTCATAACATTTTTACACTGGACTGTGCATACACTGTCTTAACCTGACTGCACTGGATGAAAGATTTTAACTTAAATAAATCACCTTTTTAGCACGACAAGAGTTCAGGATTTTGTTTGACTCTTCCTGTGAGGAGGCTGTAAATGCCTCGTTGTTAGAGAGTGAAAATAGAACGAAAATCAAGAGGTTGCTGAAAGGATTCCAGGAAAATGTCTCACTCGGTTATATTTGTTTATGAAGACAAACATTTTCTAGGAGTTTATTTAATCCTATGTTTACATATCAAGGTTTTTACCAATCAGGCTGAAATAAATTCCCTGCCTTTTCACTGATGACCATGACCTGACCTGACCCGATTTACATCAGCTTGCCAACAACAAAAATCCCTGTAAATACCAACAGCTGTAACTAAAGCTAGACCCATCCAGGCCTTGAGAGATCTAGATTGGGTGGTTGTTACAAACACAATTATAGTTATTCCTAAGTAAAAATTGACTGGTGATTTACAATGTTGTTAAGGATGCCACAAACGCCCCAAGCTTTAACTCTGTCTCCAGTTATTAGGAACTATGGTGTTAATTTAGGTGCTCCATACAGGGCTTCCACCTCTCTCCATCAGAATCAGGCCTAAGCAGATTAAGTTTGCGGGGCCAGCCCTGTGTCAGGAACCTGCATTGTGTGCGTGTGTGTGTGTGTTGGGGGGGGGGGAGTGAGCTGCTGTAAATAATATCTAGAAGAGTGATCCTCATCACTGTGTCCTCATCACTGTGTCTGAGTGATACATATGCTTTGGTAATCGAATAGTTAATAATGATTATTATTGATGAAGGTGGATGTTGATTTCCACTGTTCATAGCAAAATTGTTTGAGAAGGAGTCAATATGGAGACCCAGTGTTGATTTGCAAATATACTCGTCAATTGTCAATTCTTGTTGGTTTATTTATAATTAACTGTTAGTTTTAGAAGAGTTTGATGTGCTGCGCTCCCCTTCTGTGGTATTAGAAACACCAAAAGCTATTTAAGAAGCTCAAGGACACCAGTTATTTTAAAAGCTAATGAACATGGTTATGATTCAATAACAGTTCTACAATATTGGAAAACCATACTCACTGCAAAACGAAACAAAATGAACTGCATTTTAATGCGAAATGTGACATTTCGTAGCTTCATGGTACTGAGTTGTTTGAAAATTTACTGAGCCAAGATTAGTGTTAATACCCTAATATTGATACTCTAGATAGCAACAGTCTTAAGCTGCCATATTTGTTGAAACAGCCAGTGATATGGCAAGTAGCATGCGAGCCGAAGTCATTTTCAGTACCGTTTTTAAAGAAAAGCGTATAAATATAGATTCTAATTGCAGGATAACACGACAGTGGAAATAAACGTCTTTTCTGCCCTGGAAGTACATTGTATACGGCCATGTTATGAACAAAACGATTTCGTCATTGGATTTTCTCTACACTCTGTAAAACACTTTTGCTTGCTGAAGAAACCACTGAAACTAAGGCCAGGCTGGGAATAAACTCTGGGAACTCGTTCTTAAATCGAAATGAATCGAAAATCGAGCGCACTCTCTATAAGAACGACGAGATTCTTGCGGTATTAAAACATCAAAACAATCAGCACTTTCGGTTCTCCTTAGGTTGATGGAAACAGTAAGCTGTTTATGTGAACACAAGGGCTTTGATGTTCTTAATAAAGAACTCAACAAAGAAATCTCACAACTGAGGTGCTTCCAGATGTACAGTCAGGATAAATCATCGACTTTGAGATCAACATCCTCGCCACAGTACGAAAGAAGAGAAGACATCGCAAATGTTCGTCGTTATCTGGTTTGATAAGACCTAAAACAGCTCTATTTTTTCTCGTACTTGTTCTTTCTCACTGTAGATCTTGGACGTTTCGCAAAGATCCCCGATACTGCTGAACAATGTCGACATTTTGAGGCGATTTGTAACAAAAACACTGCGTTCGCGGGAACGCAATCAAGTCATTTGCGGGCCAATGAGGAAGGCGACGACAATAATGAGAACGAAAAACTTCCACCCCTGCACGTGTTCTTTGACATCAAAGCCATGCAACCCCAAGAACAGCACGTGGCCAATCCGATCGTCGCCGAAACCGAGGACGACCCTCGACCCTTTCGCTTCCGAGGAGACCAGTGCGTGCAAGAGTTTCTCGAATGGTTGGATACCCTGACCCTGAACGAGACGCGTCCAGTCAACGTCATCGCCCATAATTTCCAGGAGTACGATGGGTATTTCGTGGTGCACCAGTACTACGCCAACAACCAAAAGGTAGAACAGATCCGCAACGGGTGTAAACTCTTGCAAGTGGAACGCAACAAGATCATCCGTTTCATTGATTCCCTCAGTTTCTTCCAGATGCCCCTGTCCGCGTTTCCCAAAACCATTGGGCTCACCGAACTCAGAAAGGGCTACTTCCCACACAAGTTTAACATCCCCGAAAACCAAGCGTACGTGGGATCCATCCCTGCCATCGACTACTACATACCCGAAACCATGTCCCCCAAAGGACGCCAAGAGTTCGAAAAGTGGCACCAAGAGCAACGAGACAATGACGTAGTCTTTGATTTCCAAAAAGATTTGGTGGCTTACTGCGAATCGGATGTCCGCCTATTGAAAGAAAGATGTCTGACTTTCAAACGTTTGTTTGAAGCCAAAACGGGGTTCAACCCGTTTGAGCACATGACCATCGCCTCGGCCTGCAACCGTGATCTGCGCACGAACTGCATGATCCCCGACAGCCTGGCCAGTGAACCCCTGGGAGGATGGCGTAATCGTATCAACCAATCCCAAGTGGTGCTCGAATGGTTAACCTGGTGCGATCACCAACTGCGCCAGCAAGCCCTGGAGCAACTCCCCCACGAAGACCTGGCAGCTCACGACCTGATGACCTACGCCTACCCAGACCATCCTCATCCCACTCAGCGCCATTACATTCAACACGTGGGCAATGCCGACGAGTACCACGTACCGGGCACCACCTTCACCGTGGATGGTTTCCATCGCGAGACCAACACCGTCTACGAATTCCACGGGTGTTTCTGGCACGGTTGTCCCAATTGCTATCCCGTACGTAACGAAAAACATCTCCGCCTTTGCAAGCGTACCATGCATGCAGTTTACGAGAACGACCAAAACAAAATGACCCGTTTTCGTGCCCAAGGCTACAACGTCGTTGAAATGTAGGGAATGCGAGTGGGCCCGACTCAAGCAAACCTCTCCCGACATCCAAACGTACGCGGACTCCCTAGAATTTGTGGAACCCCTCAACCCTCGTGACGCCTTTTGTGGAGGACGCACGAATGCAGCCAAGCTCTACCATCACGTGACACCGGGTCAAAAGATCCATTACATCGATAACACCTCCTTGTACCCCTGGGTCAACAAGACGTGCATCTACCCTTACGAATACACAGCATTTGCCGTCACTGCGCGTGAGCATCCACCTTCGCCCAACGACTCACTGGTGGATCAACCCATCGTCAATTAACCATACAATCCACTCAGTGTCTTGGAGAGACAGGTTTCCTCCATACAGTGAAAAAACCACTCGGATTCTGTCCACCCAATCCTCACTCAGTCATCATGCGTCTATGGAACTAGGGTCCAGACACCACGCTGCCAACTTGTACATAGCTATTTGGACTTTGAACTTTTCTCATGGGACGCCGCTGACCACTCGGATCCAGGCACACGCTCCCGCTTGTAACTAAGTCATGACGACTTCACCGCAGTCAAAGTGTGTGATTATGCAAACCCCACTCAAGTGGGGTTCGTGCATATGTATGAGCATTGTTTTCCATTGTCACATGATTTTTCTTGCGTCACGTTCCATCGGTAGTCAATACCGAATAAACACAGGTTTGTGTTCGATCTTGACTCAAGTTTCTGGTTTGAAATAGATTCGAAATAATTGCTTTAAAGCAATTGTCAAGAAACCTTGGAGAAGTGTTCATAGTTAGCCGTAAGATCGTCGAAATCCCCGTCGAAATCCTCCTTCGATCAGGACCAACGTGTCAACGCAACACTTGCGTCCGGTTCATTGGTGGCGATCCATGCGACAAGCATTGTAATATGCTGTATTTACAAGTAAGTACGCGTCCTTTTCTTTCCTAATTTGAGTATTCTACCCAGTAGTTAGTTTGTTTAATTAGAGAACTTACACTGGTTTGGTCTTTGCAATCCGTAGATACACTGCAAAATGCAAACTTTGATCGACATGCTTGGTATTGTTTGCGTGTTATTTTCCGCCGATTTGTCAAATTTGAAACGATGTGCGTTCGTATTACATTTCTAAAAGCAGTTGACGACCATGTTTTTCGATTCTATGACCTTTCACCGGCTCAGAGTACGCGTAGCGCAATATTTGTTTACACCGTCATATTTTCCGATGATGAGCGGCAAAATTCGGAGTTGTTCGACCGCTTTCGTGCTTTAATCGCAAAGCTTCTTCCTCAGGCATATTGAACAGCGGTCTATAACATGGTGGACAAACATGGCACTGCTGAATTTCGAAAATGCGAGTATGAATTTTGCTGATATGTTTGCCACTTTTGCGGCCACAAAAGATAGTAAGGAGACTCACTTGAGAAACAAAAGTATAGAATGAAATTTGTAGTGTTTATAAGTGTATTGTCGAGAAAAAACATAAATACCAGGGTTAAACGTTCTTTTTAAAATCTGATTTACTCTCTAACGAGTCTTCATCTTTTCTTCCAGAACCATGGAAGAGGAAACGTATGATACCAGCGATGGCCTTGGCTGGCCAGTTTCCTTGAAAGTGTACAGACTTGGTGGAAATTTACTATTTAACATTCAAGCTATTATCAACTACCTGGGGCTTGAAAATCAGATCAAGAAGCATGGATTCAAATTCGTTGACAAGTTCCTTGTTGAAAATGGTTAGTAAAAATGCATCTAAAAAACCTTGCTAAACAAATATTGTCTGTTAATGTTTAAAGGAATCACTCAAATGCCAGTAGCAGTTTGTGTGTTTTATTATTATTATTTTTTTGCCCTTATCCGAGCGAACTGTCTAACCATTTGCAGATGTGAAACAAAGGCAGTACATTCTACTCAGTTTTTTTAAGACCCTGAGGCTGTGTTGGACCGACCGGGAACAAAACCCGGGTCTACTGCTTTGGGCCGATTGTTCAAAAGCCAATTAAGAGTAACCCAGGATTAAAAGTTAACCGCAGTTTTCATCTCGCTCATTGAAAATGTTTTTAATAGATAATTTTAAGCTAAAGGTAAAGAAAACTATAATTCAATACTGAAGGGCAAAAATATTTTGGACAAGTCTTAACTGTTTAGTAATCAAACTGGAATCAAAGTTCACAATCCTATTCATGACATGACTAATGGGTTCAAACCACTTACTAAGAATAATATTGGACAGAAAACATAATAATTCTGTGGGAAAGTGGCTCAAAAACCAAGTTAAACAAAAAGGCTTATAGCTTAACGCAGGTTTGTCTTCCTTTAGAATTCATTCACTCTGTTGCATCTTATTGGGGCAGAGTCTAAGATAGATGTGTGATGTCACGTCTACAGTGAGAGAGATGTGCTCAAGCAGGTATTTACAATAACAGTAGGAATAAGACATTACTTTACATGTACATAGAGGGTGACAGTGGACTAGCATCCCATCTCAGTTGCTTCATGCTACAGAAACTGGGATAAGCTCTGACCGTGTGGGGCTTCTTGGCTTGTGTGACTTTACCTTTACCTTACATGTACATGAAGATAGGTTACTATGGATAGGGGCCTTAAGTGATTTCTAATCAGTGAAGGAAAATGATGATTCAACCAACAAAAGTATTGAACATCAAAGAAAATCAGAGTTACCTACTGATGAGCATTTTGCTTTTAACATTGAGTGGAAATTGAAACCAACCTAATTTCTTTATTCTGCTTAGCATGTTACTCTTTAACTTTAAACTGTTCTGACCTACACTGTAATATGAAATAAGTTTTGTGTTCGTTGACTGAAGACAAAGCTGTAATCTTAAAAACCAATAATATTTTTATGTCTTAAAATTTTTAGGTCTGGAAGATAGCTTCGTCCTCAACAAGAACCAGTGGATAAGAGAATTTATTAGCTACTCTGCATTTGTAATGCTCATTATCAGATATCCTGGAGCTGAAGAGAAGGCAAAGGAACTGCGTAAACTTCTTTTAAGGCCAATCTTACTTCCTCCGTCAATTTCTCCTAATGTTCACCAACCTCGGTCACCAGCCTCAGCTTCAAATGTTCTTCCACCACCAACACCGGGCTCAGCTGCAAATGTTCAGCCACCTTCAACTCCAGCGTCATGTCACTACGAGCCAACCACCTTCAACTCCCGCAAGAACCCTCACAACACCTGTGACTCGGCATCAATCTACTAAACAACTAGTTATTTACAAACCCTAAAAAGGAGTAATCAAAGCTGTGGAAGGAAATTCGCTTCCAGACCTCTTGCAAATCGCATGAAGCAACAAAATGAGAGGCTAAGTCTTCTAGCAAAAAAAGGACATCATGGAAACAAGGAAGACCTTCTGGTAGGAATTGCCCATTCTGTCTCAAGTGCCGGTAATAAGCAGAATGATGATACTGAGTGGGATGGACAATTGACTGTCCAGGACATAGTTGAACTGACAAAGGCAATCCCTGATAACAGGAAAGGAAAGTCTGTCTATGATCATCTAACACATGATGTTGCATCTGAAGTTCACCACATCGCAAGCTTTAAGGTTTTGAAAATGTAAGATTCTATCAGTCAAAAACAGACTTTCAGAACATTAAGGAAACTCCTGCCTGGATTCATCGACTCTGAGAGGCGTACAGAGCAGTCAAAGTACAAGTGGCACAAGGAATCTGAAGTTGTTCTACAGCCAACCAGAACCAAAACTGGTTGGCGGATTAATCCAGAAAGGCTGCGTAAATGTGTGTCATTTGTGTACCCTTGGTTGAAGGATGTGGACACAGAATGGTGGCGTTTATATGGAGATGCACGTAACTTCGGTGGTCAGAAGTCTGTACTGTTGTCCCTCTCAGTTCTCAATAATGAGGCCATGTTCAATGACTGCAGTTTTCAGAGCCCAGAGGAAAACTGCTGGCCAATCTACATTTTTTATGGCCCTGATTCACGTCTTAATCTTGAACTCAACATTGGTGATGGGGATGGCTATCTTAACACTTGGATTGATATTATGGCACAGGAAGGACACAAAACATTTGTTGTCAGTGACAACATGTTCGCAAATGCTATCCTTGGCGGTGGACTAGACCCTAAGAGTGACGACAACTTCAGCATCTATGCTTTCGAGACAACTTCAGCTCGCTCGGAAGTTGGTGAGAACACTGGTGTTCGATCTGAACTAAAGCGCCAAATTGAACGAGAACATCCGGAATCACTGCTACCTGCTATTCCAACAAGTCATTTCATACCCTGTGCAAATCATGTTTGTCCGGATCACAGGGCATTTACTGACTTTACGGGTTATGTCGTGTCTCAATGAAAGAGTTGTAAACAATGACAGAAGTGGAACTTTGACTAAATTACTGTCAAACACTAACATCCGTGGGGTACGTGGTGGTAACTTTCAACTCAAATTTGATGGGCCAAAGTTAGAACCAGTATCTTTGAATGTTTCACATGCTGAAACCATCTCTGCACCACCTGAAGCATTTAACACAGCATTTCCTGATACCTTGGATGGTGTTGCCCAGCATGAACAGTTTCCTCAAACACTGTCTTCAGGCCTTCAGACAGCCCTTGGCTGGCCAACAAATACGATAACGTACTATGACCTGGAAAAGAAGATTTGGGAGACGCATTGGAAAATGCATGTTCTGTGCAGAAAGGATCCTGATCCAAGATTGTCTGACTCATACCTATTGCCTGGTCATTCTGCTGGATCCCAAAATGCAAGAGATTACTGTTTTGGTCTGTTGGATTCTGAGATTGAAGAATACACACGTCTGGCTGATTTACATCATGGTTTGATGTTGTTGCGCTATGGAAGTTCACGTTTGTATCCTTACTTGATGACACGTGAAGACATTGTCCCTCTTCTACTAAAAGAACTACCTTTTCACTCCCTGTTTCCCGGAAGTACCGAAGGTGGCGAGCACTGTCACTATCTTTATCAGTGTATATACTATGCTCACTCATGTCGTGGTGGCGGCTGGCACAAAGAAGAACCCATCCTGGCCTTGGTTTAGTGGTCCTACCGGCGGCTAAGGGAGAAAATTGAGCTTGGAGTGCAGAATGGAGACTTCTTACAGTTTGTCTATAGCTGCTTCAACGAAGTTGGGAGAGACTACTTTGAAGGGTTTTGGTGAATTGCAAGTTCAAGAGTCCCAGACAGATCAGACCTGTGGACAGCCCGTGCCTGTTGTTACCCCAATGGCCATTGCGCAGTCTGCTGTTCATGCAAACAGTGAAGGCCCAATGACCAATGAGCAGCCAGCTGTAATTGCTATAGACAATGCAGAGGCTTCCCTTGCTAATGGAGAGTCTACAGTTTCCCCAGTGACTGGTGTGCCGCCGGCTTTAAGTCCTGGAAGCAATGCAGAGCCCACCTTTATTTCCATCACCGCTGTCATTTCTGCAGCTAACAAAGAAACCAACATTACCCAAGTACCCGAGGCTTGCAATGAAATTAGGGGTGGAAAGACTGTGTTTTTTGTAGCTGATCAGAGTGGACAAGTCAACAAAGTAATGGTTATTGATTTGACTCCCAGAAAGAAGCATGTCAAAGTTGCAACAAGTTCCAGAGAGAGGCCAGTAGCTGTTGCCCTTGAATGCCTGACAGAACCACCTCCACAACCACTTAAGAACCAAACCTTCATCATTTCAGGAAACATTGCAGAGCGTGGTGAAAAAGAGAAGGTCAACACAGACGAACTAACTGAACTTATAAAGAACTTGGGTGGCATTGTATTCAAAGGGGATATCGAAGAAGCAACCGATGCATCTTTTATGGTTGTTACAGCACAAAAGGAGCTTAACAAGCCAACGCCAAAACTGAACAAGACTTTGGTTATGGCCTACCGCTTAGGATGGAAAATCATCTCCAAGAAAATGGTTCTTGAGGCAAGGGACAGAAATACCCTTCCCCCAGTAGATAACAATGAACTTGATTTAACCAGTATTAGGACTGCACCAGCAACTGATGTGGTTCATGCAAAGGTCTTCACAAGGTCTACAATGATTAATAATCACCAAGTTGTTGGAGGCCCACAGAGAATTAAAGAAGAAACTGCGCGAGTCATCGAAAAGAAGGAGCTCAGAAAATGAACTGCCAGAAAAGGCCCTGCCAACGAAGCCATGTACGGGATATGCTATGTTCTCAAAAAGTACGTGGAAGACAATAATTGAGGAACATCCCAATTTAACCACGCGGGAAGTGAATCACTTGTGTCTGAAATGTGGAAGCAGCTGGGGGACGATGTCCGGAAAGCGTTCCAGCAGAAAGCTGTGGAGGACTATCAACATCGAGTTGAGCAGTTTAATACTGTAAGCAGGCAATCATAACAGATCTTACATAAAGGACAAAGTTCTCTAAGAAAATGACATTGTTTCTAACTCCAAAAGAACTCTGAAACTTAGGTTTAGTGTAAGAAAGAAGAGATCATTGTTATTATTATTTTTTGTTTTTTTGTGAGTAGTAAACAAGTTAACAAAAAACACAAAAGAAAGAAAACAAAATAAATCAAACTCTTGCAAGGGCTTCTTTGCAAAATAGAAATACGCAACTTCTAAGGCCAAGGTCAGGTGTTAATATTTTCAACAAGTTAACAAATAAAATGAAAGAAAACAAAAGAAATCATAACCCTTGCAAGGGCTTCTTTGCAAATAGAAATACAGGACTTCCAAAGCCCAGCTGAGCTGTTAAGCTATTCAACAAATTAACAATGCACAAGAATATTGCTGTCTATTTGAAAATCTTTTTCAATTGAGTCTTATGTAAATATTTTTGTAGAAACCAAACAATCTATAGCTTTTTTCTCTATCAACATTTTATTATAACAGCCTGTCCTACTGTAAATAAACAAAATTATGGGCAAAATCCAGTGTCAGTTTTAATGTTGTTGGCTTCCTAACTAGATTTTACATCATCAACAGATTTGATTTGGCAGCAACAATAATTATTGCTCTTCTGGAACTTGCTGGTTTCTTGCTTGATAGATGCTTTCATGGGCCATAGAGACTTGCCTAGGATTTATTCCAACCTTTAATTAAAAGAAACCATCGGATAAATTTTATGGCTTAATAATGAAATTGTTTGGGGAGCATGTTTAGAGGCAGGGTCCTATCGCTGCGTTATGGGCACCCCTTTTATACTGTTGCATGTCCCTGTGGTATCCATATTAACCGGGTTCCACTGTATAATGAAAGCATAATGAAGTGATGGTTCAGTTTTTGCAGTGTTTTACCATAGAATTGTATCAGATACTTTTTTTATATAACTTTTGGCCAAATAGTGGGGGCTTGCTTGAGGGAAGGGGAGGATTCATCTCAGACAGACTTATCTAGAAGGATAAATATTGTCAGTATTTGACAGAATTTGGGTAATGAAAACAAAACTATAGTTTACCCCCTTCACAATTAGTGTATGCTCCTCCAGAAAAAAAGCTCATTTTGGGGACTTTTTTAAGCCTACCTAGGTCATCGATCAATGACGCACGATTGTTTTTCATCGTTCCATCAATTAAACTATCCTTCTGCCCATTCCAGCCCGTCAAAATGAGCATATCCCACTCCCGCCAAAGTGTTTTCATCCCGTGTTCTACCATTGAAATTTCTCGTATCCTGCATCCATTTTATTTCCCATCCCACATCCTGCCAAACCTATTTCCAAGGAGAAATGTCAGACAGTTTTCACTTCTGCCAATTTACAATATTTATTTACAATATTCAAGTTGAAAGCTTCAGTACATTATAACAAAATCATCCCTTATAATAATACAACTCACAAAAACATCTGTAAGAATTGAATAGGAAATTTCTAGTTTACAGTATGAAACAATACTAAGTTACTAGTGACACTAATTTTGTAATTTTTCACAGTAATACAAACAATTCTGAGAACGAGAACAATTCATAACCTTAATGAATGTTTCTAAGTCACACTAGGCTTTTGAAGTAATCGAAATCCATTTAATTCGCAATGACAAAAATACCACTAAGAATAATAATTATATACTCTTAAGAGAAAAATCCTGATCCTTCTAAGATAACAAAACTCAAGTTCAAGAAAAAAAGTTTTTAAAATTCATTTACAAGAGTCATTACCTTAACCCTTTAACCCCCAAGAGAGCTAAATCTCATGGTTCAGCAAAAATACTGAGTTCCTTTTCTGTCATTTCATAACAAATTGAAACACGAGGCCCAGCCATAATACCAAGTTTCATTTTGTAAAATACCGGGAAAAAAATTAGTGATGACTCCACTGTCCAATACATTTCAAATGAACTCTCTTAGGATAATTGAATATGGGAAAAAGGATTAAAGAATCACTGAGAAAGTGCCTTGCACTTATCCCTGTAATCTGGGCTCAAAGAAAAGGGAGCCTCAGAATAGGATAATGAGCATTTAAGTACAAAATTCTTTTTGTCTAAATAAACAGTAAAAAGGTGGAACAAACTTAAAGTGACAATTGTTTACATCAGTTCGCAATGGCTTTACATCCCAACCCTTCCCCATAATACCATCTAGCAAACTGTACCCTCCCCCCAGAGAGAAAGGAATTCTGCAAATTGTTCATCTCTGAGAGACCAAAAATCGCCATGTCAAGGAAGGGATCAAAAGCACCAAGACTGATAGGCTGTGCCGGTCGAGTGGCATTAAGAGAAATGTCACTCGACACAGCTTGGCGCATCTGAGCCCCCAAGGCATGGCGACGTAGATCTCTCAAGTAATGGACATTTCCAAAATTCCTTTCTTGACAACTAAAAACACGCGACTGACCGCAAAAAACATAACGACAGACTTCACTAGACACGTGTGACAAACTGAACTGGGAACTGCTACAAGAACTAAAAAACAAACATTCAACAGTCACTTGAAAATTTTGCAAAAGAGACACAATTCCCCCCCCCCCCCCCCCTCACACACAGCGATTTCCTGAAACAAAAAGATTGCCATTAATAGTAAGCTTAAATAGACGAGTGACAATAAAAGGAACAGTTAATGATTCAACAAAACAAACTGCCCCTATTTTTAAAACAGTTCCCTCAGGTGTAACATAAACAGAAAATTCAAAGTCTGATTCTCCAGATGTGAGGTCTATCCCGATCATGGCCGGTGGTGCTGCCTCACTCTCCTTTTCCGTGGTTCTCCCTTTGTCTTCATCTTCTTTCTTCCTTCTGTCCTTTCTTTTCTTGCATTGTTCTTCCTCCTGTGGCTTAATTTTTAAAAGTTCCTCTGGTCCAACCTCAACTTCCAGCCCAGTTGCCAAGGTGACCTTAGTCAATCCCCTTATGGGGTCCACCTCTGTCACATGTGCTTTACTAACACCCATCCACAGCACGTCGCCCCTCACAGTCTTTGAGATTTGTGGATTCTAAGGAGAAAATTAAAAAAATTATAAATATGAGAGTTGTTGTTCTGAAGAAAAGATGCTAAGCAAAATGTGTGAGTGAAGACTGGGATCTATTTTTCTGTTGTCACATGACTCAATGAATCGTAAACACGGTAAACTTTCAACCTATTTCGAGAAATTTGTGTAAATCAAAGCTGAAGTAACGATGGGTTGAAGTTTTCGTATAACTTAAAAGTGTGTAATACTCGTATCTCTTATATTTTGAAGTAAACATAAGGTAAGTTAACTCTAAAAATTTTGTTTGTTTTCATACTCGAGCGCCAACAAAGAAAGAACGCGATCGCGTCAACGGATCAAGAGGAAACCGCACATTACATTTCGTTTTGGTTACTTAAAATCATAAGAAACGAATTACTTATTCTTACCTTGCTTGACAAAGCTAAGCGTTTCCTTTTGCCACTGTTTGCATCTGTTCGCGGTCGAATCTGCGAAGAATCGCAAATCTTTCGATTCCGTTCGGAATTCCACCCGTCAAAATTAACGGTAACAGCGTCTTCCTCTTTTAGCATTACAGTGCAACGACACCACACGCCATCATCGTCTACTGCTTCTGCTTTGCAGCCTTCTTTGTAGTTTTCCAACGCCATCTTTCGTTCACGTGTTGTCTCTTCGACTCGCCCTTCGAAACTGGTTTGATCGATCGACAGAAAACCTGATCTTTCAGTGAAAAACCCGCATTTGGTTGCTAGGATACCATGTAGGCCCAAGTCTCTCTCGGTAATACTTGCGCTAAACTGCGCATGTGTGGAGTAATCTGTGCATAAGTAATGAATTACACACTTTTGACCGTGTTGAAGTCCTAATGGTTCTTTTTTTCAATCATTAAAATCCGTTTTCAATTTCACGTTATTACTATGCTGATTTATTCCCCTTATTTGGGCATTCATTTATGACGTGCCTTTCTGTTTGTCACTTCCGGTATGACGTCACCGACTTTTCTCCACCAATCCCAATCCTCGCATCAAAACGAGGTCCAATCGATATTGGTCACGTGGTCACCCAAACTAATCAATATTATGCGGCCTGAAGGGGCCTGCCTTACTACTCATTTATTTTTGATATTTTTTCTTTCAGATCTCAAGTTTGTGGCCACAAGTTTCCTTACCACGCTCATTCACTGAAACTTTAATTAAGGCTATGATGAATGATTTAAGTAATACTGGCGATTTGAGAAGTCTGAAGCAACTTTCTATGTGTATAAATTATACTCCGGATCAATTTAATCCCTTTATACTTCGGTGTAATGAAATCCTTGAAGTAAAACAAAAAATATATTCCTTATTGCGTATCGTATAAGGTGAATTTTTTTTAAAGGTACATTTGACTGTTTGGATAGATGTACGGGATACGATCAGTCAACCCTCAACTGATGGAGTCCGTTCTTTTCTATATTTCCATTGTTTAAAATTTCAAAATTTTTGGTTTTATACCTTTTTGCCCGACTACTTCTCAACTGTGGAGCGATAACTACCTCATGAGGTTTTTTTGTTTTTGTACCCGCGTTCCGTAATCAGTATTGTCGTTGTTGGTGGTGTAGACAATCACACCGATCAGATTTTTGATTCGACTTGAGCACGCACAGAAAACAAACCCATCGAGAGCTTAGAAGCCTGATCCAATTCTTTGTTATTTATTACTCATTGTTACTTAAAAACTTGTAAAATTATATCATTATAATACATATATCTTATTAGACGGTTTAGTGTGTAGTATCGTGGGATATTTTTACGAGTCACGCCGTATTTTGGCGAGCCCGTAGGGCGAGTCAAAATACAAGAGACTAGTAAAAATATCCCACGATACTACACACTAAACCGTCTAATAAGGGATTTATTATCAACTTAGCTACAAAATTAAGCTACAAAATGGAAAAGTGGTCCGCTTATAAACTGTCTGAGTTGCGTGATAAACTAACGTGACTTCTGATCAGCGAGTGAGCAGGCCAGCGGGGCCGGGATTCGCGCGCTTGCTGTAAGGTTGTTGTTGATTGGTCAAAAACGAAAACTTGTCAAACCTGTCAATCGAGGGAAGCGTCGTGATTTCATTTCAAACTTGCAAGGAAAACAAAGATGGAGGAAGGCAAAACTGAATTATTTTCGGGTATACAATTAGATTAACAACAATGTTCTTGGTGAACGAGTAAAACTACGAGAAGAAAGAACTCGACAGAACAAACAGAACTCGAAAGTCAAGTCAAACAAAGTTAAACAGCACTTCAAGCTCAATCATATTCGTCCCAATCACTAACCAGGCGTCGTTTTGGAAGAGATTTCTGACAGACAACAATTGTGCATTTGTTGAAGACAGCTCCTGAGAAAAGATGGGTTCCGTTTCCTGACTTTGACAAAGAACTGACATAAAAGATTGTTAAGTTCCTTGGCGGGAATTTCTTCAATGGCCCTTGTTTCTTTAACGAACTTGAGGTCAGTTTTTGCCTTTTCTGTTGTATTTAGGTTTCGATTTTCTTCAATAAGTTAAATAAAGAAATTTCACTGTCGTCTAGGTCATTGCTTGCCTCTAGGAACTCGTTTTCGTTAAAAACCTCAAAATTTGGTGAGCATTCATTGTTTTCTTCGGGAAAAAACGAGCGTTTCGGCCATTTTTTCATCGTTCACCTTGTAAGCCTAATGCCTGACGTGACATTTGTAGAAAACCTGTCAAACCGGTCTTCTGGAGTACAAATACCGTAGGATATTTGTACTCGTTTTGGGTGTTATTTGTACTCTACTGAATGCAGTTGAATAATAAATATGTATATTTTATCATATTAGAATCTATACCAGATTTAAACATGAACTTCCTTTACGTAATAACCTCAATATGCAACAATTTCAAGGAGTCAATCTCCGACATAACCTTCTCTTACACTTAGAGTAATCCGAAGACACATCTACACTATGTTTTTTACCTGTAATTATAGCCAATGAAAAGCCTGTGTTTATAAGGAATGCGAAGCCTGTTATTATACCAAATGTAGGCCGTGGAGGGTGATAAATAAACGAAGTGACAACCCTTTTCTGCAATGTATTATTTTTAAGTTTTATTGTTTCTTTTTATAGGACTAACAAGCTCCGCGAATGAATCCTCACGATCACAAGCAGAGCCTGGTTTTCTTCTAAGTCCTTCGTCTGAGACAACTGTAAAGCATGGAGAGAAACGGACAATAAAAGAGAAATGTCCTTATGTAATTAAGCGGTTTCAAATGGTTTCAAGTTAAGCGAAAAAAATGCTATAACATACATCAAGTCTTGGAGGCTGAAGGCTACAAACTGAAAGGTATAAATAATCTCGATAAATCAGGCTGGAAGTTAAACAAAAGTGATAAGCTACATTTGGAAATATATATTTCGGGACCGAATTTTTACAAAAATATATTTGTAAAAATGCAGCATTTTTACGTAAAAAGATGGTACCTGCTTTTTTGTTTTTTGGAATATGCGGTATGCTATCCTTGATATTAAAACCCAAAAGATGCTAATCTCTTCTTGGTTTGAATATATTTCGGACTTTATCATCGGGTTTATCATTTATGAGTAAACAGTTACATGAAAGGAAGCTCAAGGCTGAAGGCAATGGATGAACACACAAGCCACGTGACCGAATGAAAGGCCACAAAACGAACGAACGAAAGCAGTGAATGAACGAACGAACAAGATAACGCATGAACGAACAAACAAACCCGACAATCGAACAAGCGAAATGCCAGCCAAACAAACGGAAAATGGACTAATAGCACGAACAAACGCCCGCAAACCCGGCAACTCAACAAATGGCACTGTAGTATCGTTATTGGTATTGCATTGTGTTGTCCTTATTGGTATTGCAATTTTCTGTAAAATCGGTTTGGAATGAACCTGGGGAGGCGTCTCATGGCCCGATACTTTCCTTGGCTTTCTTGCTATCTTTTTATTCTCTTAAATTTCAATATTTTCCAGCATTTCTAATAAAGAAAATACTAAAATAATGGATAGTAAGTCTTAAGAAGATTGAATTTCGCCTTGTTAACCATTATTATTTAGGCAGTTGTTTATAAAAACAAAATAAAGTTTAAAGAAATTTTGATGCAAAATTTACGAGTATTGTTTCTCAGAATATTTTCCATTTTCCCTCACTAAACTTGAGAATATTTCTATTTACAAATTGTCTCCTTTCACGCATGAACGAACGAACAAATCCAACAATCGAACGAGCGAAATGCCAGCCAAACAAACGGAAAATGGACTAATCACACGAACAAACGCCCGCAAACTCGGCAACTCAACAAATGGCTGAATACACCTATCTCTTTTCAAAGCAAACAAATGTAGTGCCAGTTTGGTTCACAATATATTTTTGGGCGGCTTTAAATAAGATTAGTAGAAATTGATTTGATAATGCCATTGAGAAAAAAAAAACGGAAAATGGAAGATTAAATGTGTATTAACTTTTTACAACTATTTTAGTAAGCTCACCAAAACTTAAGTTAAATACCGCATAGAATGATAACGAAAAAACTCTTTAGTCTGCTCAGAAGATCTGTCATTCTCGTCAGGGGCACAGTGAACAGACCTGGTAGAGAGTTATAAAACGCAACCGAAATTTTGAAACGCGCGGAAGAAAAACTATACGTAAACAACGTATTTTTTTGTTTTTGTTTTTTTTAATATGTGGTATGCTATCTCTGATATTAAAACCCAAGAGTTGCTAATCTCTTCTTGGTTTTAATATATAGCAGACTTTATGATCGGGTTTATTATTTACGAGTTAACAAGTAAACAGTCACATGAAGTGAAGCTCTAGGCTGAAGGCAATGAATAAACGCACAAGCCATGTGACCGAATGAAAGGCCACAAAACGAACGAACGAAAGCAGTGAATGAACGATCGAACAAGATAACGCATGAACGAACGAACAAATCCGACAGTCCAACGAGCGAAATTCCAGCCAAACAAACGGAAAATGGACCAATAGCACGAACAAACGCCCGGAAACCCGGCGACTCAACAAATGGCTGAATACACCTATCCTTTTTAAAACGAAGGAAAACAGTGCCAGTTTGGTTCAGAATATAGAAGAGTATTTCTGAGCGGCTTTAAATTGAACCAGTAGAAATTGATTTGGTAATGCCATTGAGAAAAAACCGAAAACATGGAAGATTAAATGTGTAATAACTTTTTACAACTATTTCAGTGAGCTCGCCAAAACTTAAGTTAGGTACCGCATAGAATGATAACGAGAAAACTGTTTAGTCTGCTCAGAAGGAATGTCATTCTCGTCAGGGGCACAATGAACAGACCTGGTAGAGCGTTATAAAACGCAACTGAAATAGTGAAATTCGCGGAAGGAAAATTATAGGTAAACAACGGGGAGAAATTCTAAATTTTCCGCCTTAGGGTAAAACTCTCTGATCACACGTTTCAAACTGTGGTACCAAAGCTGGCCCTACGTGCCTGAGCTGACAGTTATTATTCTACACAGTTAACTACAAATAAAAATGTTTGCTGTACCTTGCTGAAGGTTGTTTGAGTTTTCTGCTCCGATATTTTTGCGCAGTTCAAAGGACAACGTCGTCACTGGTCAATTTCAGCTTAAGATTCGGTTAACACAGAGGTTTACAGGTGACAGAAACAAGTATAAACAGTCACCCCCTCCCTGCCTAGTCAAACATTTGGTGCGATCGGAAATAAAATTACGACCTGCTTATTTTTATTTTAACTTGTTTAATCAGCAAGGGATTTTTAAGTAGATTTCTAGCTCTTTTATAGATCATCAAATTAATTTGATCGCGCAATAAGCAGGTTGTAATTTTATTTTCAGTCGTGCGAAAAGATCTTTGCGGGGAGGGAGTGTTGCTGATTCGCACTTGATGGCGCAAAAATCTGACGCGTCTGAGCCGTGGCAACTGGACACAGCTCTGACGAAAAGAAAAACTCACGGTAAACAGCCGAAAGAAAGCTAAATTTCTGCCAGGAAATCGTTTCTTTTCAGGATTATGACAGGTAAGCGTATTCAGGAATTATCCAGCTTTCGTTTGTGACAATTTTGGTTGCAAGAAAGCCAATAAGAAACGAGTTCAAGGCGTTTCCGCAAAGTGTGTTCAAACGGTTTCGTAAAAAAGCTGCTCCCCTTGTAGCATTTTTATATAAGCTTAAGAAATTAGCATAACTCAGATCCGCTCGCGCACAAAACAGCTCAGCTCACGACTACAGTACTATCGCTAGCATCAATCAGCTTGATGCTGCACACAAAAGAAAACCACAGGAAACAAACAATGTACGCATGTTGATAATTCTAATTTTATTTACGTTTGGCTATCTCTAAAACGATGAACGGGGAATCGGGGAACGGGGAATCTCTAAAATAGGGAATCTCTAAAACGGGGTATCTCTAAAATAGGGAATCTCTAAAATAGGGAATCTCTAAAACGGGGAATCTCTAAAATGGGGAATCTCTAAAATAGGGAATCTCTAAAATAGGGAATCTCTAAAATAGGGAATCTCTAAAACGGGGAATCTCTAAAACGGGGAATCTCTAAAATAGGGAATCTCTAAAACGGGGAATCTCTAAAATAGGGAATCTCTAAAATAGGGAATCTCTAAAATAGGGAATCTCTAAAACGGGGAATCTCTAAAATGGGGAATCTCTAAAATAGGGAATCTCTAAAACGGAGAATCTCTAGAATAGGGAATCTCTAAAATGGGGAATCTCTAAAACGGGGAATCTCTAAACTGGAAAATCTCTGAAATGGGAAACCTTAAAATGATAGCATCGGTTCTTTAGAAGCTCACCTTAGCGGGGGTAAAGGTCAAGGTCGCGTTCTATGACTGATTGATTTCGATCCCTTCGTAGGTCTCTGGTTTTCATGGCTGGTGGGTTAGCTGTCGATGTACAGTACGATCAGACCTCAGACGTCCGTTAAGAAGGGTCTTTTTAGCTCCCTTCACGGACTATTGATTTCACTCCGCGGTTTGAAAAAAATAACCACGTGATCACAAGTTTATGGATCGCAAGATCGGCAAAGATCAGCAACGCTCAACTTTCGGTGAATGAATTTTTACTCGCCGTCATATTTCTTGGCCTCAGATAACACTTTTCCTGAATTTTTCCTCAAGGGCGACCTTTTATTTCAGGAACGGCGCTATTTGAGAGCATTTCTGATGATTGCCAGTTCATTCATTCATCGCATTTTCAAGTTTACAGATCTTGGGTTGGTCATTCTTTTCAAACGCGCGGAGTGAAATCAATGGCCCATGAAGCGGACCAAAAAAATCCCCCCCCCCCCCTCAAAAAACGTCTGAGGTCGATACTAACTATGATTGTCGGCAGGGAAACAAATGGGATCATCAGGTGGGTTGTGAATTTCAGAGTTCGCGTTAAGTAAATCTCTGCTTGAAAGGCGCACTAATAAATTACCTGGTTATCTATCCGATCTATACTCAACGGGCCTGTGGAGCCAGGGTAGCATCTGTGAGGTTTACATATACACGTGAACGTGAAAACGTATTTATTGTAATCGCCAGAGCCTGTATAGCTTACGTGAGCAGATGGACTCATTCGGTAACCTGAAGCGCAAAGCATAAAGGTTGATTTCCACTGTTACGTAAATTTTACGTGCGTGCGGGCGTGAATTTAACTGGCTTTACGTGAGTAAATAAAATAAGAGACAATGAATGAACAGCTTACGTAAACGTAAAAAGATAGCGCTTCCATTATTAAATTTGTAAAGCAACTGTAATTTGTTTATGGTAACTGCGAACACGGAATCGAATGGAACCAAACATAACGAAAAAGGAACAAAACGAAACAAAGCGGAAAAACGAAAAAGAAACGGAAATTTATAGTTTCACGTACGTGAAATTATTAAGCTACTAAAATTTTTCTTAAAATTTCACGTACGTAGCCTGCGTACATACACGAATTACGGGAAGGAATAATTCATGTCTGCACGCAAACGATGTCGGAAATTAAAATATCGCACGTGCACCGGTACCACAATTTCTAGTTTTGGGAAAGTCTGATCAATGTCGTCTCGTATGCATTTGGGTAATCACGCAACGCTCCTTCGTGACGACCCAAATAACGGCTACATAGATTCTGTTGAACAAAAATGAAGGCCGGCGAGTATAGATCGTAAACACTTCAGGAAGAGTACCAGCAAAAATCTGTAATGACAAACATAGCAGCAAGGCTGATCTGACGGCGTAGAAAGATTTGACTTTGCAAGACATCAACAAGACACTTTGATAGAACTTCAACAGAGCTGGGTTTCAGCCATAGACACGGTGTAAGTTGTTCTGGATGCGGGTTCTGGATCGGCGTGCAAGTGAAACGCTGAGTTAAGAAGAAAATTACCCGCCGTGGAAAGTAGGGCAGCTGAAGAAAGTTTGTGCAAATTCAATAGAGTTAACAAATTGTGGAAAAAGGGTTGCTTAATACATCCAAATGTCTCGAGGGAAATAAGTTTTGCGAAATTCGATAAGCCCCACAGACATAAATAATTACTACGCCTTCCAATAACGCGAACTGACCGAAGTAAACGTCAAAACTCAACTGGTATTCGCTGTTTTTTACTACCGGCAATCATAAATACATCACCAACCAGAGAACCGTTAAAACGAGAAACTAACAAACTGCTGGCGGTCGCACCATTCATACCCCACGAACTTGACCTTTTGACCCCGCTGAGCTGAGTTTCGAAAGGACCGCTGCGAGAATTTTTTGTCTTAGGGATTCCCCGTTTTAGAGATTCCCTATTTTAGCGATTCCCTATTTTAGAGATTCCCCGTTTTAGAGATTCCCTATTTTGGAGATTCCTCGTTTTAGAGATTCCCCGTTTTAGAGATTCCCTATTTTAGAGATTCCCCGTTTTAGAATCTATTTTAGAGATTCCCCGTTTTAGAGATTCCCTATTTTAGAGATTCCCCGTTTTAGAGATTCCCTATTTAAGAGATTCCCCGTTTTAGAGATTCCCTATTTTAGAGATTCCCTATTTTAGAGATTCCCTATTTTAGAGATTCCCTATTTTAGAGATTCCCCGTTTTAGAGATTCCCTATTTTAGAGATTCCCTATTTTAGAGATTCCCCGTTTTAGAGATTCCCTATTTTAGAGATTCCCCGTCTTAGAGATTCCCTATTTTAGAGATTACCCATTTTAGAGATTCCCTATTTTAGAGATTCCCCATTTTAGAGATTCCCTATTTTAGAGATTCCCCGTTTTAGAGATCCCCTATTTTAGAGATTCCCTAGAGATTCCGCATTTTAGAGATTCCCTATTTTAGAGATTCCCCGTTTTAGAGATTCCCTATTTTAGAGATTCCCTATTTTAGAGATTCCCCGTTCCCCATTCCCCGTTCCTCCATTCCCCGTTCTCTATTTAAGAGATAGCCATTTATGTTTGCTTTTCTCCACTTTTGTGGACTCCCTGTGATCACAGCCAAGCGAAAAACAATCTCGTCCTGCCGTTATGATTTAACGGCTTGCGCCATTCGCTTGTACGCGCGACTTAAAATCCAAACAGCAAATGCATGACGTCACAGAATAAGCGCGCGCGAAAATATGGCGAGAGAAATAGTATTTACGCGGGAAATGAACTCCTTCAATTTCATTAGTTCAATTGTTTAAATGAGATTATTAAAGTTCGGTGAAAGGAGACAATTTGTAAATAGAAATATTCTCAAGTTTAGTGAGGGAAAATGGAAAATATTCTGAGAAACAATACTCGTAAATTTTGCATCAAAATTTTTTTTAACTTTATTTTGTTTTTATAAACAACTGGCTAAATAATAATGGTTACAAGGTGAAGTTCAATCTTCTTAAGACTTACTATCCATTATTTTAGTATTTTCTTTATTAGAAATGCTGGAAAATATTGAAATTCAAGAGAATAAAAAGATAGCAAGAAAGCTAAGGAAAGTATCGGGCCATGAGACGCCTCCCCAGATTCATTCCAAACCGATTTTACAGAATATTGCAATATCAATAAGGACACCACAATGCGAAATCAATAAGGATACCGCAATGCGATACCAATAAGGACAACACAATGCAATACCAATAACGATACTACAGTGCCATTTGTTGAGTTGGGGGGTTTGCGAGCGTTTGTTCGTGCTATTAGTCCATTTTCCGTTTGTTTGGCTGGCATTTCGCTCGTTCGATTGTCGGGTTTGTTTGTTCGTTCATGCGTTATCTTGTTCGTTCGTTCATTCACTGCTTTCGTTCGTTCGTTTTGTGGCCTTTTACTCGGTCACATGGCTTGTGTATTCATCCATTGCCTTCACCCTTGAGCTTCCCTTCATGTGACTGTTTACTTGATAACTCATAAACGATAAACCCGATGATAAAGTCCGAAATATATATATTCAAACCAAGAAGAGATTAGCATCACTTGGGTTTTGATATCAGAGATGGCATACCACATACTTAAAAAAAAAAACAAAAAAGTAGCTTCAACGATGCAATCGGTGGAAGGAAATTTGTTAACACGAGAATTCAGTGGCAGTGATCCCTAGATTGTTGTCAATATTCGGAAACATTACAACAACGTCCTAGGAAACCAGAAGACTATCTTGTGGAAACGGCAAAAAACATTAAAGAAATTCTAGCAAAGCCCAAGAATACCAATTGTTCAGCTAGTCCTTCCGAACAAGGTTGTTTTAAGTGCAATGGGAAATGCGATCTTTGTAGGAACTATCTCGTTGAAACCAATTTTTTCACCAGCTGTAGTACTGGCAGCTATTATCGTATCAGACAGCACATTACTTGTAAATCCAGGAATGTTATCTACTTGGTTACTTGTAATAAGGGTAACCTACAATATGTAGGATCCACCAGCAATGAATTCAAGGTTAGGTTCCGGAATCATAAATCCGCCATGCTCACGGGCAAGAACACCTGTGAAGTCGCTATTCATTTTAATCAAGAACAACATGTGCTTTCTAATTTTAATTTTACCATTATAGAAGAAATTTGTAATGCCGGCGACAACAATTTAGAGCAGCGCCTTACTACGAGAGTAGCGCACTGGACCGCGCAACTCTGCGCGAACTCTGCGCAACTCTGCGACGAAGAGACAAACTCTTGACTGTTCCGGCGGTTTAATGCACAACGTTTCGGCCTTCGGCCTTCCTCAGGTACAAGTTTAAAAACTAGATATTTACAATAAAAAGTTAAAAAATTAAAAAGCCTAGTATGAGAAAATTACGAAGTCGTCTATATTTATAGTAGTAGTACAAGTGCCAAATAATGTAAACAATGGTTACGTAATAACAGACAGGAAAAACAAAAAATACTTAACTTGTAAATGGGAGCTAACAAGGTAGTGCAAATAGCAAAGCTGTTAAAGACACCACCGATTAACAAAATCCAAGCTTTGAGAAGGGTCTCCTACGCCCCGGTTGCTTGCTCGTGTCTTGGGATGTTGTAGCAATGTTCCCTAACACTGATAATAATTTAGGCATCTCAGCGGTCAGAAAGGCCCTTGACTCTAGACCAGATAAATTTCCATCTACTGATTGTATATTCGAAGCCGTTGAGACTTGTCTCCAAGTCAACAGTTGTCAATTTGCAAGTCAAAATTTTGTCCAGAAACATGGGACTGCTATGGGCCCAAAGAACGCCTGTGGCTATGCTGATTTAGCTATGGGATTGATTGATGAGAAAGCTAAGTTTGGGGGTGCAATCAAGCCTTTGATATGGTGGAGGTATAAAGATGATGTGTTCGATCTTTGGAGGTTGCCGAAATTATTGGAATTTACGGAGTACATAAATTCGCTCTATCCCACCATCAAATTTGAGCTGGTGTATACGGAGCGTAGTCTCAATGTTTTGGATCTGACTTTGCATCTTCAAGACGGTTATATAGCCACTGATATTTACGCTAAGCCAACAGATAGTCGTCTTTATTTACCTTTTCCCAGTTCGCATGCATTGTAAGCGTGCAATTCCCTAGGGGGTGGCTCTCCGAATTAAACGCAATTGTTCTACAGATCAGTTTCTGATTAAGAGATGTGAAGAACACAAAGAGCAGACAATTTGAAAAAGCCTTAAGTATTGAGAGATCCGAACTCTTGACAAAAAGAGTCAAGCCTAAGAAAACAGTCTTTCCTTTAGTGCTTGACTACAACCCTATTCTTTCAGACATCCAGAGGGTCATTTTAAAAAAACGCTCATTTACTTAGATCGTCTCCAGAGCTTTTAGAGATTTTTTCACCAAAGTCGGTTTTTCCAGCTTATCGCAGAACTAAAAATCTTAAAGAAATCTTAGCTCCCTCAAAATTTGGGGGCACTGGGAGTGTTAATCACACTCGGCAAGAAACGGGAGGGTGGTTCATGTGTAACAAACGATGCGATTTAGGCCAAACCCTTTTGATTCAAGATACCAAATTTCAGAGCTTTGCTACGGGCCGCATCTACAAGATCAATCAGCAATTAAGTTGTACGTCAAAGCTTCCCCACTTGCCCCATTCTCCACTGTTGTCTGGGTGTCTTGTTCGCATAGATGTGTACAATGTCTCCTACTTGAATGACTCTTCTTGGTTCTCCTCCTTTGAGTTTCTGGTACTCCTGGATTCCTGTCAAATATTCTTTCTTCCATTAATTTCTGAAGTGGGTGAGGATACTCTCCAAATATCTTCCCCGCCGGGCTAGTGTGTTCATAGGTACACTGGCAGTAGGAGATTGGTCTAGCAGGCGCCGCCCAACCACAACATGAAAAGGCGTGAGAGGAGCTTCTGATAGCTCTTCAGAGACATAGGTAAAGCGCCTGGAATTTAGAACTCCTTCAATTTCGATCAAGACTGACTCCAGTTCTACAAAACTCAGCTTTGCATTTCCAAGCACTTTCTTGAGGCACCTCTTCACTAGCTTAACGCAGATTTCAAAGAAACCACACTACCAGCTGGCTGTGGGCATGTTGAATTTCCAGTCAATGTTCTGATTCAGAACAGAATTCTTCACTTTGGCATCCTTGAAAGTTTTCCCATCTTCTGAAATGAACACAGGGTCGGTAATCCTCTTCTACCGAAAAATTGCTTTCGCACCCTTAAGAACGAGTTCGCGGAGAGGTCTGGGGTAAGTTCAAGGTGAACAGCTCTCGTACTGGTACACATAAAGGGAGCAATGTAGCATTTGTACATCTGTCCTTTAGACTGGTAGATATTCTTCACATACAAGGGATCGGCAAAGTCCACTCCAACTTTAGAAAATGCCAGATCATCTGAAACTCGAAATGAAGGTAGAGGTGGAGTGGGTGGAGTACTGTAAGCTCTCCCTAGCATCTTCTTGCATGTAACACACTTAGAGAGTACATTCTTGACAGCTTGCCGTCCTTTGATAATCCAGAACTAAGCTCGGATTTTGGTAAAAGTTTCTCCAACCTCATTGTTTCACGTTTTCATGAGACTGCATAATCACCAACTTTGTAAAGTGCGGTTTCCTTTGTAATAGGATGGGAAATTTTGCTGAATACAGTAGCGAGGAATTCTGGATTCTTCCCTTACATCGTAGAAATCCATCCTCATCTTTGAAGACTCGTAACTGTTCCCAGGTTGAACTAGATTTCTCCTTTTCTTCAAGTTTGGTTTGGATGTGTAACAGGATGTTTTTCTGGGCCTCTCTTGATCCTTCTGATGAACATCAGAACAAGTGCGGTTACTCTGACAAGTTCACTGAAACTGCTCAATCTATCTGATTCGATGGCTTCTGAAATGTTCTGAGAAACTTGTATCGATACAGTCATTACATTTGAGACTTCATGTCTGTTGTCGTTCCTCAATTCCTTTGTGGCTTCTTCTAAGATTGTGTCTTTGCTGATTGGACAGCTACTTTCCACCAAAGATCACTGAAAGCAATGTCAGACCTTTTAGCTCCTCGGGAAGCTGTGGCACTTGGGTTAACTTCAGACGGGCAATATCTCCAATGTTCCTTACTCCAAAGACTCCGGATCTTCTTAACTCGATTCTGTACAAACTGCTTGAAATGCTTCGATTCTCTATTGATCCACCACCATACAATCTGAGAATCAATCCCGTTAAGCACTGCGTCAATCTTCAGGGTGCAGCTTAATGCCTTATGCACAGCTGTCATCAGGTCTGCTAATGTTAATGTTAAGGCTGCCATCAATTGCAATCGAGGAATTGTTTCTCCTTTCAGAGGAGCGACTCGTGTTTTGGAGGCTAGCAGATGTGAGGAGTAGATGCTAGTGGTTGACACCCGGATGTATACTTTTGCACCATAGACGATCTTGCTTGCATCTGCAAATACATGCAGTTGGATTGATTTGACATCTTCTGCTTCCATCCCATCTAGAACACAGCGAGGGATTGCAATGATCGAGACTCTCACCATGTCTTCTACTAATTCTGTCCAACGTGATGTGATATCTTCTGGTAGGGCTTCGTCCCAACCAATCTTGAGCTGACAAATTTCTTGACACATGCACTTCAATGGCAAGATAACTGATGACAGCAGACCTAGTGGGTCATAGAATCGAGCCGTAATGTTCAACAGTTTTTGCTTTGTTAGAGTTCCATCCAATGCTTGTTTAGAGAAGGTGGCAAGGTCAAACTCGAGGTTGTCTTCTATCCGATCCCACGGAACCCCCATTACTTTGATAAGGGTATCTTCACTCATAACATTATTCGGAGTGGACTTTGAGTGATCGCCATGTTCAATCACATCAGACTTGGTTGGTGAAGGAGTGATTTCAGATGGTCGCTCAGGGATTGAGGATAGGGATGTCTCCTCCTTCTTGATCGACTCGGTTAACTCTTGATTATTTGACGCCCATTTCCGCATGTTAAATCTCCCTTCTCTGAAACGCGCTTCAATTTCCGGTAAAGTTCAAAGCAGTCCTTTCCAGAAGAAAAACCGTGCTCACAAATTCTGGATCAATGTCCTCATACTTTGCTACGTGATTCCTTAGTGTCACATTTAGAACGAATGAAAACCAGGCAAGGCCAAACACAAGCCGCGCGAATGTCAGTGTGATGATTTCCGGATTTGAGGAATAGACGTCATCTATCCATAAAAGCCTTAACAAATTTCTCTCCTCTGGGTTGACTCAACCTCAGCAAGATATCGAAGATCAGAGGCGTTAAGGCTGGACCTGGCAGAAGACAGTCATTCAAGCTTGGTTCATTGCGGGACTTAGCACTAGCATCGTAAACTATTCGCAGTTTGGTAGTAGCTCTGTCCTCTTTCACCACTTCTTTATGAGGAAGGTAATGAACAGTTCCCGGAAGAACTTCCTTTTCATGACTCTTGTCGGTTTTTATGACATGGGAAATGTTGACACTTGATGCATGTTGACCTGCACTAGTTGCAGCATGTATTGGACCACTTAACACATACCCCAGTCTTGTGCGAACTGCTACAGGTCCATGAGACTACCCCCGCACCACATGGTTTTGGACAATAGACCAGTAATAATCAGCTCCAATCATGACATCTACCTTAAGATCTTCACCCCCCCCCCCCCCGAGAATAGCCTGCCAAAGGTAAGCCCTGTAGATGGGGATAGCTCTGCTGGGCGACCTCAATGGTTTGGTTAGCTATGGGTCCACAAATTAATTCAACCTCATAGGCATTGACAAACACTTTCAATTGATCTCGCCATTCCAATGCAAACTGAACAATGTTACATTTCTTCAGTGACGATTCATTGTTTCCAAAACGTTTTAATTAAAACAGTTTCAGTTCCGATAGATGGCAGACCTAATTTGTTCCTCAACTGCACGCTTATGTAAGATTTCTGAGAACATGAGTCAAGCAATTCTCTCACATTACAAGAACTCTCTCCATTAAGGTTTCCGACCCTTGCTCTAGCCGTTTGCAGCAATACACAACTTTTCTCAACATCTCGTGTGAAATACAAATTAGTACTCACAGTTTGTTCCTGAGTAGCGCCTCCAGTTTGTCTGAACTGGGATGGATAGTTCTGCACCTGCACAATGACACATGATGTTTCCCGCCACAACGATAACACCTTGCTTCACAATCTCGACTCACATGACCACTCCTCAAACAACCAAAACACTTTCCTTTTTGACTGAGAATTCTCTTCCTTGCTTCGGGTTCCGTAACAACAGTGCATTTAGCCGATGGATGAGGTCCACTACAGAAGGTTCACCACCTCTCCTTGTTTAGAGGCAGTCTTTCACTGTTTGAAAACAGCGTTGACGTCGTGGGAGGTCTTTGAGTGTTTTGGCCATGTCGAAATCCGTGTCCAAATTCTCGTTTTTCCTTTCCTTTTGTTTGTTCAACCACTGGACCAAAAGCACACCTCTCTCGTATTTGTAATTCGTCTGCAAACGACTTCACTACCGTATCGAGGTCCCATTCGTCAGACATGCCGCGGCTTAAAATCAAACGTAATTCTTGCGAGATTTTCGCCATGATCACTGGCGTGAGAAATGTCCCGTACGTGTCGATTGAAATGCTTATTCCTTGCAAACTTCGAATAGCTGCCTCAGTTTTATCCAGAAGTTGCCGCAGTTATTTTAAATCGCTTGTATCATGCACCTTGGGTAGTTGCATCAGCATTTCTATGTGTTTTGCAATAATGACTTGCTTGCTACCAAACGGCTTGGTGAGAGATCGACCACATGGCTGTAATTTGAGCTCGTCAGTGGTAAACCTGAAATAGTTTCGGCTGCAGAACCTTCCAACAAAGATTTCAGGTGAAATTGTGAATATATGAAATTCATATATTTGAACTGCGGAATGAAGAAATAAATGTAAAGAAGATCCTCGCAATTATTAACGCAACTTATGCAGTTGCGAAAAGAAAGCCTGAGAAAATCAGGCTTGCCGGGATTCGAACCCTGACCTCTGCGATACCGGTGCAGCGCTCTAACCAATTGAGCTAACAAGCCAACTGGGAGCTGGTCATTAAATTGGCTCGTAAGATACGAACTGCATAAGTTGCGTTAATAACTGCGAGGATCTTCTTTACATTTATTTCTTCATTCCGCAGTTCAAATATATGAATTTCCTATATTCATAATTTCATCTTCATCTTTCCCGGGTATATTACGAACCAATTTAATGACCAGCTCCCAGTTGGCTTGTTAGCTCAATTGGTTAGAGCGCTGCACCGGTATCGTAGAGGTCAGGGTTCGAATCCCGGCAAGCCTGATTTTCTCAGGCTTTCTTTTCGCAACTGCATAAGTTGCGTTAATAACTGCGAGAATATTCTTTACATTTAAAGATTTCAGGTATTAAAACTTGTCGACTGGGTTAAGTTCCTCAGTCGAATGAACAGCGGACGAGAAACTGTCCCAAAACGTTGTACATTTCGTAGGATCTCCAGGGAATTTTGGCAGAGTGAGTCTCGGGAGCTTTGCCTTGCTAGCTGGTTTCGCGCTAATTTTTGGAGCTTCGTGTTGACGTATCGATAATGATGTTGACATCGTTTCATCAGAATTCTTGGGTTCCTTTGGGGACAACAAGTACGAAGAAATCAAGGAAATTGTTTCCTGACGAGATGCCTCAAATTCACATGGTCCCAAAATTTCCTTTTCGATTGCATCGGCTTCCAACAGTTGAGCAATCTCTTAATCGAGAGATTCAATTTCCCTTTGTTGTTTCTCGAGGTTAATGCTGTGTGATTCCAGCCTTGGGCGAATGTTCTCCACGCCGTCATCCTTAAGCATAATAATAATAATAATAATAATAATAATAATAATAATAATAATAATAATAATAATAATAATAATAATCATAATAATAATCTTAATAATAATAACTTTATTTAATGAGGGTAGCACGAAATAGTGCGAAGCACTAATAAACTTGTGGCCCCCCTAACTTTCTAAGATATTTACAATGAATTATCTAAAAAAATATTACAATGAGTTATTAAGCAATTCTTTCACGCTATTTGCAACCTTCCGCACGTAAACTCTGAAGCCTGAGCGTTCCAGAATTTTCTTTTTGAAATCTGACATGGTGATCGAAGGTTGCTGTTGTCAGAAGAGATCCATTCAACTCTCATTCACTCCAGGGTCTCAGCACCAAAATGTCGTAACGACCATACTCTTCAAAGACAATTCGTAGATACTCCGTGATTACAAGATGACAATTGCTTAGACCGAATTCCGAAAAAAAGATGAGATAAAGGTCCATTAGAGTTCCAGAGATTTTCCGAGATAATCCTTCTGTCCGCCTTGTTCATCGAGTTCCGTTCGAGTCTCATGACAAAATTCGTAAAATTACGTATCGATTGTTCACGTACGATTTGCTAGATCCAGTTTTTGCTCGTTTACATCAGGCACTTTGCAATGTTTTTCTAACACATTTTTCTTTAGAACCTTCAGAATCTTGGAAATGTTAATTCGAGAGGGTTCTCCTTGGCGTTTTGTTCTGTGATTTACATCTTTAATGCGAGCCCTTGCAGTTGCCTTACACACTGTGTTGTCTGAATACTTTTGTTTTTGTTCATTTCGAGTATTAATAGGGTTCAGAAAATAAGAATTGTCAGAAGGGTTTTGCAAAGCATCAGAACAATCATGTAATTTATATGCTTCAGTTTGTTTGTAAACGCATTGAGCTACTTGACACAATGGCCTCTCAGCTGTCTTATGACCATATTTCGCCAGTTTGTTTGGGTTACGATCACACTGGATCGGTTGGCACACTGGCCTCTCAGTTGCTGACCACAAGGGTCTTTCAGTTGCTTCAGCTGCTGACTACAGGGGTCTTTCAGTTGAGGACTTGCGACTACATGTATGCAGCTTTGCGTTACGTTCCGGTAAGCTTATATCAACAGAACTTTTTGTTGTAGAGTGAACTGCCATTTTCGCAACATCACAAGATGGCGTTTTACTCGCTTTACCTCGAAACACACATTATCTTTCAATAAAACTAACCAGTGAGTTTTCTGAAGCCTTTGAAAAACCTTTTAACAACTTTTTTTCTGGACACGATAGTTAACTAACAAAGAATCATACTTACAAAATCGCCTTTATTGTTCCACATTGCAGACGAAAACTTCAAGTTCGCGAAATTTATCTTGGGTTATCTAGCTGCCTACACCACTTCCAGTTGCAATACTTCTGGGGACTCTACTGGGTATTTCGCTCGCGATCAGACATGTTTTGTTTATAGCTTAGCCTATTCTTCTCCGCTATTCTATGTCATCTCGCCCGCCGATTGGACGAGGAATGCCCCAAGCTGGAGCGTTGATGAAAAAGTCGCTTGTCAATTTCCACGTGCGTTGGCCGACTGCTTGGCGAGAAGCCCGAAAATTGTCGGAACATATGACGTATCAAATCGTATGGGCTTTTGCAATCCTCGATTACCAACGACATGACTTCGGCACAACTAGGTGTACCTTCGCTGACAGTTCGCTCGTATTCGTCAGAGCAAGGAAAATCCGAGACACTTCGTTTGGGCCTGTGTATTCTGAGCAATGAAATTTTCTACCCGAATGCAGAATTAAGCTCGGGTGTCCGAGCAGTAAACAACACGACGTCCACACTTTAGTTCCACAAAAAGTCGAAATAACTTTAGCATTCGAAATAAATACGACAAAATGAATCCCAATAAAACATCGCATTTATTTTACCGCCAAGTTCCAGGAATTCCTTGAAATATTCTGAGAAGAGTATCAGCTGCAATTCAAGGGAAATTATCTTTACTTGCCGGCAAAATCTTCGCCTTCGCAAAAACGTGGCTTTCTACACAAAACAGGATTTTTCCGCTTTATGTTTTTTACATCTTACTTTATCGATGGTCGAGTGTTCTTTAAGGTTCCAACGCCAAAATGTTGTGCTTTCTTTCAGAATCGATTTACTCAATGAAATAAATAAAACAAAATGAATCCCAAGAAAACTTGGAATTTATTTTACCGCAGAGTACTAGGAATTGCTTGAAATATTCTGAGAAACGTATCCTTGCAATTCAAGAGAATTTATCTTCACTTCCCTTCAAACTCTGCACCTTCGCAAAAACGTAGCTTTCTACAAGAAACAGGATTTCTCCGCTATAAATTTTCCACATCCCACTTTACCGACCGTCGGGATGTAAAGCCTCGTTTCGAGGGCCACGAAATCGAGGCAAATTTGGTGATAAACATATCCACATATTGACATCCAAAAAATCTCAAATGATTCTGGCTTCGGGCACAGGCAACCCAGGCTGGTCACGTACGCAACCTGAAGTAGTCTGCTGCGAAGCTTTATGGCTTCGTAGCAACTTTCGTTCGAGGAGGACTTCTTGACCTATAATATACTATAAATTAGATGGAAACGGTACCCCTACAGTAGTATTGTCAGCACCATGAGGGCCGCACGCCTCGTTTTGATGCGCTCGAGTGATTTGATTGGTGGAGAAGGGTAGTTTGGCGGCCATGTTGGTTTGGGCAAGTGACGTCATACTGACGTCATACCTGTGACAAATCAAAAAATTACCATAGCAACAAGATGTCAGGTTAAAAAAATTACAGATTTAATGGCGGAAATTCCTTAGGTACAAATCAGGAGCGTGTGCCTGGACCCGAGGGGTGTAGCAGGCGTCCCTTTTTATCAAAGTGCAAAGTCCAAAGTCCAAAAATTCAAAAACAGGGGATGTCATGTAGAGAAAGCGAATCATTAATTAAATCCTGGAGCACGTGGGACCTAGCCCGTTTAGCTCCAGGACAGGCTAACTACTTAGATTAGTTTTGTAAGAGATCCCCTTAGTCAAACAACCAATGAAGTTGATGGAAGAAAGAAAAGCTTAATGAGTTTTAGACGGCTTCCTGATACCCGTAGGGGTTGCTGTGAATCCTTGCTTGCTTGGAGTGAAGAATGAAATAGGAAGGGTGGGTTGCCTGGTTTTATAGAGGAGAGGGGGTCACGTGACATCAATGGAAGAACCAGTGACAAGAAAGTCGCGTGAACCAAAAAATAGTGATAAAAAGGTTAGGGGGTATCCCTCACGTGACATGGATTGAAGAACCAATGACAAGAAAGTTACGCGAACCAAAAAAATGATAAAAAGGTTAGGGGGTACCCCCTCCCTATTTTTGCCATTGTCCTTTGCGATCCAGCGGGTATAAAACCCTCAGCGCGTGAACCCGGGCTTCACTCTCATCTTTAGTTAGTTAGAGTAGACCTTTGTCAGTTTGAAATCAAGATGGAGAGAAGAGTTGGTCTGTTTGACTTGGGCAGTTTCATGAATACCCATGGGTACGAGGCAGTCAATGAGGGGATAGCAGAAGAGAGAACAGAGCTGGACAGGTCGGTGGATCTGAAGGAGGAGGAATGGCACGCGGACGTCGTCTTGATCCTGCGGTTTCGTAAGATCCCCTGGGATTAAGATGACGCCCACGTGTTCGCAAGATTCTATTGGAGTATTATGGTCAATCAAGAGAACGCCTTTCGCCATAGACGCCAAAAGAGAGTGATGGCCAAGATGTTGGCGAGAGTACTGGTACCCCTCATTTGTAAGAACCGTGTGGAATGTTTAGACGAAAGCCGTTGGCCATTACCACGGAAGACTTTGATGTACTGGATTATCACCTGCCTATCGAGTTTACCAAGATCCACACGAGTCGTCGATGGCAGACGATAGCCCAGTGCTACCGGAACATCAAAAGCGAACAAGAATGGCAAAGAAGAAGAAGATTGAAAAAAAGGAACATTCTTTTATTTGAGAATTATTAGACAAGACCTTTGAGTCAAGAGGAAGCGGAAAATGACAATTGTAATTACATTTTTGTGAAATTTGGTGATTTTTTCAGCAACAAACTGTGTCCGTGTCCATGTTTTGCCACGCTGCATTGGCGCATTGCAAACGTTCTTGTATTTGTTGTTTTTTAGTGTCACTGTAGCGGCTTTTCGTAAAGCTTGACTGAGATTTAACGTAGAATATATATCTCGACGAAGTTTTTTAAAAAGGGGAACGTCTATGTAGCACTTCCTCTTCGGAAGAAAGCGGTTCTTTTTTCACACAACACATTTGTTCCTGCATAATGGGATAATACACTTAAATATCTTTACAAAAGTCGACACTTTCATGATTTTTCTTTACAAATGAAATTCTTCGCGTTCAACTCTCATTGTTCAATGTTCTCCGGCAGACAGAAGGTGCGGTCAAACAAGGCTTTGATTTCCTGTTGGATTTTCTCATCAAGGTCTCGGGAACCAACCACAGCACTACTTTGATGAAGGGTGGGTTTGGCATCCCAGGATAAAAATTTGGTGCCAGCTACCAGACACGCGACATTGTCCTCTACGTAGTAGTGATTTTCAGAGCGGTACCAAACTTGACTGGGAAAGTCAAACAGATAGACTTCTTTGCCTTGATCCAAAGCCAGTTGAACGGTCCACCCTGTTCCCCCTTTTACTCGTTTGCCGTCCTTTTCCAGTACGAACCGAGTTAGCAGTTTGGTAATTGCGTTGCAACAATTGAAGCGTGTAGAAATGGGTAGGAGGAGCTTTGCGTAGCGTTTGAGCAGCCTGATAAAGGTGAGGATTGGCTAGGACCAACACTTCCAAACAGGCAGGACTGATGAACCCGTTCCGTGAAAGATTGGGTAGTACAATGACTTCGACCTGCATTCCAAAATGTTTGGCCAATTCTTCAGCCAATTGATTGTTTCTTGAGCACCAATCGTGTAGAAATTTGCAACTCGTCTTCTGGTCCAATCATGCTGATGTTGGGGGGCATTCGTCAGGAAGAATGTAGCCTGTGTCGGGTCCCACGATCTCAAGAATATCTGCTTTGCTTAACCCTAAGGCCAAGCTGAAGTCAATGAGGAGATGAAATCGACACTGTTGGAAGGTAAACCCAGCGGCTAGACCCCGATTGACACGCTCAACAAAATAATCTTCGTCTGTAGCAAAGACTTCACGTTTCAAATCCTTGTAGTAGTCCCTGGGACGGAATAAAAAAAGTGAACCAAGGTCCGACTTAAATAGGTGAGAATTCAATGAAAGTTGACCAATCCGGAAAGACTTGACCTTATTTGGTTATCAAGTGATTGGAAAGTTGACCAATCAGCGTCAAGGTGACTTGACCAGACAGAGTTAAGGTGACCTGACCAATCATGAAAAACATGATCTTATATGGTTATCACGTGGTCCAATAGCTGACCAATGACAGTAAAGATGACCTGACCAATCTTGGAAAAGATCACCTCATTTGGTCATCACGTTATGCTAAAATGAACCAATAAGAAAAGTGTTTAAAGGGTATAAAAAGCGAAGCGTTGGTTCTCATTTTTTCACTTTGAGCAAGGATGTCTACCTCGTGGGAATATGGCCCTGTCTCTACAGCTCGTTATCCAAATCGGAAGAGAAAACCTAGTACTGCCAAAGGCACTAATCCTGCGGGGAAGAAAAATAAGGAGAAGGAGAAGAATGACACCCATGTGATTCAAAATATGGCAACCATTGGTTTGGATGCGTTTAAGAAAAATGAGGTGACCTGATTGGGTGAAATGCCTGCTGATGACAACGATCCTGCCGTGGTAGTAGAAAGATTGCCACCATTACCTACCAAACCCTGACAACCCACATTGCACATTGCCGTAACGAGACCGTGGAGGTTATGCAAGAGGGAGTGTCTTACCCTCAACCGAGTGACGAGGAAACCAAGGAAGCTGTCCAAGAGCCGATGAATGAGGTGAACACAAGCCACACAAACTCCTGCTCCTCCTCCTCCTCCTCCTCCTCCACCTGAGGATGACAATGAACCTTTTAAAAGAATGGTGAGGTTGGCTATCATGTTTCACAGCCCTGCCTTTTCCAGCTCTGAGGACTACTTGGTTTGCCCTCATCATCAGGTTTGTTTGGAGGAGCGCGTGTCTCAAAATGGGTGGGAGTATGCGAAATGTCCCGTGTTTCCCTGTTTGCTGTTTTGTGCTAAAGAAAAGGTCATTACCTATATGAGGGAGGTGTATCGTCAGCTTCATGTAGACGTTTGCAGCATGTGGAGCTGTTTGTTGCGCTTTTGCCGTGAACCAGCTGTGCTTCAACACAGTAAGTCCCAAGACAACCCCAGACGGTTGTTTTTAACCTGTTCCAAGAAAAAGTGCAAGTTCTTTCGGTGGGCCGACAAACCTTTGGGCCAAAAGTATCGGAAATGGTTGCAAAACAAGGAAGAAAAATCAGATCACCCCCTACCTACTCGTGATGCCAATGGATACCCGCTTCGTGGTAATGACTTTCCAGGTGCACCACCACCACGGACTACGAGAAGCAATTGCTGCGAGAAATCCAGGAACTCAAGAGTCGTGAAGAGGCTTTGGTGGCACCGGCTCCACCTCCACCCAAGTACAGGGATAGTGTACCAAACTGACAGAAACGCCTGGAGGCTGTAGCCTATGATGACCGTACTGGCTTACCCAAGGAGGCTTTATTTTGAACATTGTAAGAAAAGAAAGAAAGAAACTCTTTTTTAGAAAAACAGGTCCGTGAAAAAGATGGTTTCCAGTCGGAGCGCCGACATTTTTACAAATACGCACTCTTTTTTTCTCTTTTTGACTTGTAAAAAAATATAAAAAGCGTGTTGTATTGAAAATAAAAGTTCATTTTTAAGTTTAAAAACCATGGAGTCTGTTAAGTGTTATTGTTGGGATTGTTTATGGTGTCATTCAATGGAAATGGCATCAAACCTTTTGTGCGTTCTTGTACGAACACCAAGAAGGAGAAAAGGTACCCATTCCTACTCCATGTCCTGAAGACACTCATCCCTTGAAGGTGTTTGAAAACACGGACGTGGAAAAAACATATTTCCATGGGTGGTGTTTGTGTTGTGGTTGAAAAAACACCCGCAAGCATTATGGTGGTATCGACCATTGAAAAGGCGCACCCCAACACCGTACCCACCACACAAACACTGTTGGATCACTTTTGGAACGTACAGCACCTAGAAAGAAAAACAGAAAGACAACTCTCTCAGAGCAGTGGCTCTCCTGTTACCATGACCCCAGGGTCGAAGGCAGTTTAGGCGGAGTGCAACGCTTTGCCCGTGCTCATAAAATCCCCGTCAAACGAGCCCAACGTGTCTTGGGACGGGATCTGGTTTATACTTTGCATAAATCCTGACGCCGTCGTTTTCTCACTCTCCCGGTGATTGTGGGTGGATTGGATGATCAATGGGTGGTGGATCTGGTGGAAGTGCAACCCTTGGCCAAGTACAATCGAGGCACTCGTTATTTACTTATGGCTTTGGACGTGTTGTCCAAGTACGCGTGGGTGCAACCCTTGAAAGCTAAACCGGAGTGGCTCTAGTAAAAGCCTTTGTTAAGATTCTTAAACAAGGACGTAAAACCAACCGTTTGCAAACGGATCGAGGCAAAGAATTTTACAACCGTACGTTTCAACGCTGGGCCCAAGACCAAGGGGTCGATCATTTTTCTACAGAGGGAGGTGCTAAAGACGCCGTGTCGGAACGGTTTATCCGAACGTTGAAAGAACGACTCTACCGTTATTTCACGGCAGCCAACACGTTGCGTTTTGACGATCAGTTGCCACAATTGGTGCAAGGCTACAATGCTACGCGTCATCGAAGTATTGGCATGGCCCGCAAGGACGGCACATGGAACAACGAAGAAGCTGTGTGGGAACGTCCCTACGAAAAACGTTTGAAACAAAAACATCCCACCCCCAAATTGTGGGAGATCGCGTGCATCTCAACAATATAAATGGCATCTTTGAAAAAGGTATTGGCCCGGTTGGGCCGAAGAAGTGTTTGTGGTGTATTGCGTGATCCCCGGCGTCGTACCCACCTACAAGATTCGCGAGTGGGATGACACCCCGGTGAAAGGCACGTTTTACGAAGCCGATTTACAAAAAGTGTACGTGTCCGATGATGCCTTGTTTCGCATCGAAAAGGTGCATTAGCGTCAAAAAGACCGAGTGTTGGTCAAGTGGAAAGGCTGGCCTGACAAGTACGACAGTTGGATTTCCAGTCAAGACGTGACTTCACTGAAAAAAGCATGACGTTTTTGCCCTCGTCTTCGTTTTACGTGACCTTGATGAGTCATGCCAGTACCCGCGAGTTTCCTCACAATCGCCCCCACCATTTCAAAAACCGTTTACCTCAACCCATCCGATTCGTGGGACGAGGATGGCATGTGGGCATGGTCAGTTTGTCGCTACCCACCATCCCCACCGTGGAGGAAGACTTCTCTGCTTTACGTGCAATGGCACGAACGAGTGTATGACCAAGATGACCAAGGTAATGATCGCCAGTGGCACCAACGTCGCGAACTGACAATTTTGGGTCAAGACATGAAAGAGAGTTTGTCTTCGTCCACCGGATACCATTTTTTTTTCAAAAACTGATTCATTGCTACGATCAAGGGCGAGCCAATCGAACCAAACCCCAAAACAATGGGATAAGGATAATGGCACCAAGTTATACCCCTCGTTTGAATGGACGTCTCGAGGGGATTTGTTGTTGAACGCCGCCAATGTGGATTATAAAAGACAAGTGGCACGCGTGTTATGGGGTCAAACCTTGGCACTGAAAATGGGATGGATTGAAGAACCGAGCCCTGTTAGGTTTCGACTTATGGCAAGAATTTCGGTCCGATGTCATTCCCGACCCTAGTGATGTTTTGGATGCCGACAACAAACCTGCGTTTTGGACTGTGGATCGAGGGTATTTGGAATTGAGCCTGTCGTGTAACTGGCGTTTTGTCAATTTGAACGACAAGTTTCGTCCCTCGACAGAATTTGCACCCACGCGTCCCTTGCACGTATATTGCAATGCGGGAACCAGTAGCATGGTGGGTAATCGCGTCATCGATCTATTGAGAGAAATCAAGTATCAAAGTCAAGGGACCACTCACTTTGAACCGTTACACATTCAATATCTGCCCGTGCAAAATGAAATGGTGGAAATCACTGAAACGCAAATGGCCGAAGTCAACGGAGATCTCGTTCAATTAGGGGAAGTTCACTCCATCATGACCCTACACTTTAAAAAGGTGTAAAGAAGAGACCCCACTCGACAAAAGAGAGAGACAGGAAGTCCTTTTACGCGGCGTTACCCAGGCCCAGGAACCAAGCCAATTCTTTCAAGATTCGTTTACCTTATCCATTGTGTTTACCTGGCGGGGGATGACAAGTAGGATTGAGTGCCATTTCTTTACCGGATGCCTGTGTGAATTTGTACGATTTGGTGGTCAAATATGGGAACATCTTGTCAACCTCATGGGACCAAACCGTTCCTAACGTGGGTGGAAAACAAGGAGAAATGCAGTCAAAAATAGGATCCGCTCAAACCATCATCAATGACATCAAAGCTTTGGATTGGATCGTGGATGGAGTGAGTTTGATGAAAGCCGCTATTACTCACCTAGAGCAACAACGGAAGGAATCCGCGGTCAAAGGAGGACGTTTTACCAACGATCAGGGCAAACACACCTACGTTAAGTTTCGTTGGCAGGGTGAAGACCTGTTGATAGACAACACCAACGTTTGTCATTGTGATCTGGACATTCCTGCCATCACCATCAACACCACGTTGGCCCTCAAGATGGGATGGTTGCGTAAGGTGAGCAGTGAATTGATTTTGGGACCCAACTTACAACAAGAATTCATGGGAGATCAAGTGCCCAACATGAAACCCCAAAGTGATTGGAACGATTTGAACGATGAGGACAGCAACCCGTGTTTTGGACAGTTCGATCTTTTCTTTCCAACTATTTACAATTAAGCATGAGTTGTAGTTGGCATTTTACTAACTTGAATGTGGCATTTCGTTCCGTGGTGGGAGAACCCACACGTTCTCTGCACGTGTACTCCGACGTGGTGGGTAGTACCATTGTGGGAATTCGCGCGACTGATTTGTTGCGTGAAGTCAAGTACAAACGTGAAGGACGAGGTACCACCTACTTTGAACCGTGACACATACAATACATGCCTATTCGCAACGAGTTTATTGAAATAATTCAAACGCAAGTGGCAGAAACCAATGGAGACCTGGTCAAGTTTGGAGAAGGCAACACCATTGTCAAGTTGCACTTCAAAACGGTAACATGACAGTCATGCCTCACAAAAGAAGAAAACGAACACGACAACGACGACAAAGACAACCCACCCAAAGGGGTAAAGGTGTGAAGGAGCTGTAGCAGGCATTCCCAAAGCAGCTTGGAAAATCACCAAAGGGTTGGAACCGTTGGACAAAAAAAAATGCCCGAAAAGCTCATCGAAAACGCATGGCTGAAATCCGAAGTGGTAAAAGGAAAAGGTATGCAGGGGAATCTAACACTTACAACATCATGTGAGTAGTGTATAAAAAGAGTCACGAGAACAAAGAAATTTATTATCAGTGGTGTACGCAACGAGAAATAAGAAGAAGACATGCTTGGTGGCAGTTTGACGCGATTTCGACCTCCCGAGTACTATCAGGATGGGAAAGGGGTATTGCATTGGCCGACATGTTTCGAGGAGGTTTCCAAGGACTTAAAAGGACCCGAAATCCACTGAAAGTACCTAGTAACACAATTCGTGGATTGAAAGCAGGTTTGACACGCGCTGTCAAACGAAAAGCCGAACAAGTGATAAAACAGGAAATCACCAAACGAACCAAGAAAGCGTTGGCTAACCCAAACGTGAAAAAAGCCGTGCGTGTGGCCAGTACATTGTTTCCCAAACAAGTGAAAAAAGCACGTGTCATTTTTGGTGTCCAAAGAAGAAGAAGAAGATGTGTGTGACTCCCGTCCATTCTCGTCCTCGACGTATCCGTAGCATCCTAGTTTGCCTCAACGTGGTGGGTTGTTTCCCTTTTGGAAAATGATGATCAAAAGACGACCGTGACAACGCGGGGGTGGTTGAGTGGAAGTGTCATAAGAATTCCTGAAATGGATTTGGCTCAACGGTTGGCACGGCAACGACGGTATAAAAACCCATCACGACATGGTCCTTTTACTTCTAGAAGAAGAAGACGTTGACGTTAAAAAAATGCCACCAAACATCCGTTTGGAAGCGCCACCACCTACCACTCACACCCGTTTCGAAGGGACCATCGACCCGGCTTTGACAGTGTTCAAGGTACCTCCTACAGACATGAGCATCGTTGCCTATCGAATGGTCACCAATCAACCCACCACCACAGGCATCAACCCCATGGAAATTATCATTCCTGCTTTGGACGATTATGTGGATTTGAGACGTAGTTATTTTACCATGGAGCTACGTTTGCAAAAGATCACCAATGATAACTTGGGAGCTGGTCAAAAACTGTGGGTCACCAACAATTTGGCTCATACCATCATCAAACAAATTGACCTGCAGCTGAATGGTACCTTGATCAGTCCGCTATCAGACACGTATCATTACAAAGCCTACATGAAGACTTGCTGAATTTCAACCGAGAGGAGAAAAACGGTGTTGGCAGCTCAAAGTTGGTTTAATGCTGTGGATTTCCCACCCCAATGGACAACAAACAACACCAATTTGGCTGCTAATAGTGGTGCCGGACATGTAGACTGGCAAGCTCTCAGTGCCAATCGCAAAGCCGCGTTGGCTATGTCCAAAGCAGAAACCGCCAGTTATTTGGATGGAGCTCGTCACAGTTTGGTGTTTACCCTTCACTTTAAAGTGTTTCACACGGGCAAGGTGTTCGTGCCAGGTGTGGAAATCATGATGAAATTTCACTTTAATAGTCCTAACCTATTTTTCAATGGAGTGGGGTTAGCGGGTCGCTTAATGGAGGATGACATGAAGCTTCGCTTTCATCTCTGTCAACTCTGCGTACATGAAGCTGTGTACAAGACCCTTTCTGCCAGAAGACACAATGCCAGAGACATGGCCTCCTACCCCACGGTTCGCAGTGAAATCCAAACCCTCAACATGCAAGGCAATCTCACCAACAGAGTTCCTGACCGTTTGATTGTGGGCATGTTGGACAGTCGAGCCTTTAATGGAGGTGTGACCAGAGAACCCTTCTGCTTCCAGAAATTTGGACTGCGTTCCATTCGACAGATGGTGAGAGGAGAAGAATTCCCTTATGAAACCCTATAGTTGGTTCATGACAGTGGAGACCGAGATAAACTGGGGTACTTTCGATTTCTTCAAGCGAGTGGAGCCTGGGGCAAAAAGCAAGGCAACATGGTGCAGCGAGGAGATTGGGGGAAAGCCAAAAATTGTACTCTGTTAATGTTTGACAATGTGGCTAATGGATGTGCTGGTAAAACCCTAAAACCCAAGCAAACTGGAGACTTGCGACTGATCTTGGAATTTGGAGCAGCTCCTAACATCAATATAACCGTGCTCGTGTATGGAGGGTTTGAGAGTTTGTTGGAGATCGACCCGAACGGAGCGGAGTTGTACGACATCTATCAGCATTAGAAGAAGATGGAAAAGATGGAAAAAGTTGCTTTGAACAATGTGCAGTCGGATTATCTGGCGCACGACGATCCTCAATTAAAACCTTACTTTTATGGGACGGTGGCTTGTGATCGTTTGCCCACGAAACCCGACAAGAAAACACCCACAACCTATATTGTGAACACGGACCCTCATCAACCCGGTCAGCATTGGTTGGCCCTCTGGACCTATCACAACGTGTGTGAAGTGATGGATAGTTACGCCCTGCCCTTAGAAAGGTACGAACAAGCCGCCCCTTTGAGAAACTGGATCGTTCGACATACGTGGAAGTACGCGGTGACCAATGGCAAGTCCCTTCAAGCCATCAATGGCAAGAGTTGTGGTGATTATGCGTTGTTGTACTTGAAAGCCAAAACCCGTGGACGCACGTTGCAAGAGTTTTAAATGACTTTTCAGATTACGATTATGTGAGTAATGATCACAAAGCAAGTGAAAGAGTCAAACAGTTGATTTATAACGAGTTGGTTTGGTACAAGGTGTGTCAAAGCCCTTATCATCAGCGTTGTTGTTAATTAATAAAAGGTGAAACCATGAATCAAAGTGTGTGTCATTTTTTCTCGGGAGTGTCATACTGGGAAGAGCCTATCGCTTTCACACCCCCTCTAGTATTTTGGTGGTGGGTCCTTCGGAGTGCGGCAAAACCATGTTTACGGAAAAACTCACGTTAGAGAACCCCGAGTTGTTTGAAATCCCTCCCACACAAGTGCATTACTGTTATGGAGCTTGGCAAGACCGATTTCAACCCAAGCAAATCGTGGTGTCATGTTTGACGAAGGTATTCCCGATCACCAAGCCCTGGTCCAATGGTTTCCTCAAGGGTGAGGGGTTTTGGTGTTGGATGATTTGATGGACGAAGGGAGCAACGATAAGAGCGTGTTGGATTTATTTACCAAACATTCCCACCATCAAAACGTCACAGTCATCTACTTGTGCATGTTTCCCGTGGGCAAATATGCCAAAAGCACTTCCCGCAAGGCCCATTACATCGTGGCGTTCAAGAACCCACGAGATCGATTGGGGGTACGTAATGTTCTCCTTCAATCGTTTCCCACCACGTGGAAAGACAGTTCGGAAACCTTTCATCACGCCACCAAGCGCCCTTATGGGTATTTGGTCTTGGACTTGCATCCTGCCTCCACCGATCAACAACTTTTGTTGAGTCACCTCTTAAAGGACGAGGGATGGACTCGTTATTATCAAAAGCACAGCATGCCCACGAGAGAATAAAGTAGAAGGTTGCAGGGACTTCCTCCCCATTTATATTGGGTTTGTTTGGAAAAGATCGTGGGCGATTACTTTCATAGCATGCCTTTGGAACACATGGATCTCCGTGCCTGCTAGAGGTATATAATTTGGTCCAACAAAGGTGTAGAAATTCCATTCAACGTCTCATTGAACGATACAACGAAACGTATTTTCGTAAACTGGTGTGGACGTTAGAAGATCGAGCATGGCAGATGATGATGGATCCCGACGTCCTCCGCAAACTTACGTAACCGTTTCACCTGCGGGGGTAGGCTCCTCGACCACCAACCGTGTGTCACCCGGAACCATTCAAGAAGTTTTAAACACCGGGGACCAGTCCCTGATTGACCAAGCCTGGGAACAATTGCCCGTGGAAGAAATGACCCTTTATTTGGAGTCCCTCCATCCCCTCCCGGCGTTGTTGGTGGTTTGGCCCCCGCAGGGGTGGGCACTTCTGCAAGATCCAGAAAACCTTCCACAGGAGCGGGAACACCTCATCGTGGGAGTCGCCTTCTTTGTTCGGGAGCACGCACTCCACACAGGGGTAGTCCCAGATTGTCCCCGGGAGGAGGAGGAGGACCGGGAAGAGCCAGCACCCCGCGTGGACGGCCCGGACGAGGACGAGGACGAGGACGAGGACGAGGACGAGGACGAGGGCGAGGTCACCCCCGCCGTCCTCAACCATCTCCTTCCTTGCCTTAGTCACGACCTAGTTCCTCTCAACAAGTAACACCTCGTGGGTCTCCTAGGACGTTAAACCAGGCGGATTTGCAACGTCGATTTCGCATGTTGTTGCAAGATCAACAACAAATCGCCCAACGACGAGAAATTTCCAATATCACCACTACCAACAGCATCGTGACCAGCTATAAACAAGGAGGATGTCCCACCGTGCAAACCAATTCGTCGCGGTATTCGTTTTGAGAAGTTGTCTCCCAAAGAAAAAGTAACAGTGTCCTTGCTCAACGGATCATTGTCCAAAGTGAATTGTTTAAAGCTTAAACCGGACCTTTTGCAAAGAATGGATTCCTTGTATGCCTTTTACTACAAACAGTGGTGGTGTTATCGAAAGATGTTGAATCGTTTCAAGTTTTACAACGCCTTGTTCAATGGAATGGCTTTGCTACTCATGGCTGCCGGGATGATCGCAGGTCCGATTGTGGAAAACAGTACTTTGGTAGCGTGTTTGGCTGCCGTGGGCACCGTGGTGAAAGGATAGAACGATTTCAAAAAAATACAGTTTCAAAATGGACATGAGTCGGTTTCCTTTTACCACCTACGCCAAAGCCTTGATCGAATTGAGAACTTATGTCTGTGGGATTCCCTTTGAGGGACTGGAAGGTTTTTTATTAAGATGCAAACGTTGGATGACACCATCATTGATTTTACTCCACCCCTATACAAACGGTGTGTGCAAGAATATTATCGTCATTTTGTGTACCAACAAGTGGGTGTTCATTGCTACATGGATGGATGTCATCGTCCTTTGATGTCTAAAAGTTACTGGGTGGAAAAGGATAAAAAGGTGAACCCTCACAGTCCCACCCTCATGGACTCAGAACCATGGCCCCAAAAAGAAGAAGAAGAAGAACAAAAAGAACAAGAAAATGTCGTAGAGTAAATGCGGGAGGAAGTATTTAGTCTCTGCTGAAAGGAGCAGCTAAAGCTGGGGTTAAACTCGGCAAGAGTAAACAGTAAAAAAAAATGGGAGCCCTAGGTGTAGGAGGCGTTGTTTCCAATTTTCGACGAAAGCCGTGAGGAGTATGAAACGTCTTCAACGTCAGTGGCCATTTTTACGGTCCCTGTTAAAAGAAACCAGTCGTTTCAAACGTCAAGAACCCTTACAACATGCCAATGCAGATCAAATCAATGCTGTGAGTGAACAGGTGTTATACCTGTTGAGAAACAACATTCCTGTGACACCACCCATCATGGCACAGCTCCGTCCCTATAAAGGGGTGCTACGAAACCTGGGTCGTCGCCAACATTCGGTGAAAAAACGTCGTCAGCGGCTCGTCTCGCAAATAGGCAGAGGATTGTGGCATGGTCTCAACAACGTGTTAGCTCAATGTGTTCGACGACGCTAAAACTTCAAACGTGGGTCACCCTGTTGCAAGACGCCAATCGGGAACAAGAGGAATGGAAAGCGTGTTGCCACTACTGGAAGCATAAATATCAGGAGCTGTACCAAAAGCATATGCAAACCTTGATGAGTTTATGTTGTGAAGCGTATCGCTCCTCGGTCGACGAAGAACTGTGTACAGAGTGCTGCGCTTGATGGAAGAAGTGTACATGATTCCTCAAAAGGATTTAGATCAACTCATTCAATATTACAAGGGAGAGTTAACAGAAAATGCTCTCCTCAACAAAGCGGCCACGTTGGCTGCTAAAAAACATGTTCTGTTGGCAGATCCCAAACTACCTCCGACCATCGTCAATACCAAAACCAAACCTCTCAGTCAAGAACTGACCAAGTTAACCAAACAATTACGTCCTGGTGGTGTAGGGTTTGGTGCTCCTGGTGGCCCACCCGGAGAGGAGGAAGAGGAAGAAGGGGATTTGGTCACGGGTCCTGTGGAACAATGGTTGAAACACATGATAAAAGGCAGTCCGTCCACCCCCAAACCACAAATCACTCCTTCAGGACGAAAAAGCAGTGCACCAGTCAAGAAAGGCAAGGCGTCCACCAGTAAAGTCACTCCTTCAACTAGTCGACGAGATAGTGATCTCACCACCCGTTTGCAAGCCATTCGAGAACGACGGAAAACCTTTGAAAAACAGTACGCTGCTAGTCCTCGGGGCAAAGGCAAAGGCAAAGGTCCTGGTCCTGTCAGAAGAAAAAGCGCTCGACAAGTGGAACCGTTGAAACCCTCGCCCGGGTGGGAAGATTGGGCTCAAGGCAAAAAGTTAAGACGTCCATTAGATTACGACAGTGACTGAAAAAATGAAGTCCCGTCCCAAGAAAACACCGGCCAAAAGGAGGACAAGGAAAAAAAGAATACAACGAAGATGAGGTGGGGACGTTCAAAAATGGTTGGCCAAAACAGGCATTGAATTTCATTGGCCCGGTTATCAGTACATGGGACCTGGTACTCATTTGGCCAAACGTCTCAAACGTGGAGATCCCAGCATCAATCGTTTGGACAAGATTGCCAAACAACATGACATTCATTACAGTCATGCTAAGAATTTGAAAGACAAGTGAAAAGCCGATACCAAGATGATCAAAGCCATTGAACGTTTGCTCGGCAAGAAAACCATGACGGAACTTGTGGCGAAAAGAATCATGTAAGCCAAAAAACGTTTGAAACGTTTTGCCTTTGAAAGGAATCACAGTTCGCAAAAAGCCCATTTTTTGCAACGCGAGTTTGGTAAGGCGATTGTGCTACTTTGAACCAATCTCTATCCACGCAAATTTGAGGGAGGTTTAAGATGTCTATTGATAATCTAAAAAAAAACGAAGTGAATTGGATGTTTCCTTATTTTTTGGTGAATTTTTAAGTTACCAATGCCTCATAAACGGCCTAGTTACGAAAGTTCCCGCTTTGCTAGAAGTTCTAACAAGTGATTTCGGCATAATTTCTTTAGAGATAAGAAACAAAAAGGCAATCAATCTAAACACTACTACAGTAGAAATAAGTGACTGAAAATCCAGGTCTTTCCCATAAAAAGCAAGGGAACTAGCATTACGAAAAGGTGTTTTTACCACCTTGCGCATTTTGCGTTATCGGGTATACGGGTATACATATTGGTTACACAGTTGAATGCGACTCATTGCAACGCTGAATGACCATGAAAGGCATAGTGGGAATAGTTTTATATGCAAAAAGAAAAAATAATGGTGTGGTGCCCAACATGTTCGAAACTTATCCAAAACGAGCACTTCAATAGTGAACCTTTATATTGTAGTCATCGAGATTGGCCACACTTTTGTCAAACAAGGACCCAAAGGCTCCAGGACAACTTGAGCTTTAGCTTCAGACATGAATTTATTAAAGCAACAGGGATACGATGGACACGGTTCTTTAATTTCAAAGAAGAAGACGGCAGTAAAGGCATGGCGGTAAGCAACGCAAAATATTACGTACCATACTTGTATGTCTTCATTGTTCTACACCACTCATAATTGCCTTTTGCGTACATCTCGCGGTTTTTTTTTTCGATTCTACTTTCTCTCTTTGTTTTGATTTAAATCGTCCTTTTTGAGAGGAATTTTCAAAATATCGTTGAATCTAGGTGTCTACGGACAGTTCCTCTATTCATTTTTGGTTGCATAAAAATGTTAATCAAGAGCGAACAAGAGCTATTTCTTGTCGAAGTAGATATGAGGAGCACAACTGCCCGTGAATTGCTTCCAGTCGGTTACTTTCCTGAAAAGGGATTATGATGGGGGAAGTGCTTAATATATGCCAAATAGAAGGGTTTAGGAAACTGCTTTGCACTTAACTTTGGGTGAAAAAGAATAAGGAACACATCTTTTTATGAATGAGGTATTTGAGTTCTCCAACAAAAATAAAGCAGTAGTAAACCAGTGCATAAACCGGTCCACATACTTCAATTAATTTATTCACTGATAGATACCGACCATTCAGCGGGCTCAGACAGCGGTGGCTACCATAACGCACAGCTTAAAGGTCGACATCAACACGTGCATCACGTCGGGCTATCAGGTCGCCTGCACGACTCCTATTTCAAGTCTTTGTACACCGTGCCTTTTATCGGTCTTTTGACCAGTTTTGCTACTTGTGTTTTTGTAGTGGGTTTAGTTTGGAGGATTTTTAAAAGGTGACTGAATTGAGCCATTACAACTTAGGTGTCGCATTTTAGTTAGATCTCGAGCTCATATCTGATCAATTTTCTGATAACTGGTGGATATTTTGTGGCTTGCGCTGTTTGGTATTCTCAGTTAAATTTGACCTCTGATCATTTGCAGTTACCAAGTCTGATCCTAATGAAGAGAAATTGCACAGGAGATGAAGTCTCAAACGTGAAATTCGTACGCATATGGCTGTGGCATTAAAAAGCGACCAATGGAAAAAACAAAGAACAGGTGCTTCTTCACGGGAAAATGTGTGTGCTGCAAATAAATTCACTCCATTATGTATTTAGTAACCAGTCAAGTGTTTCCCAACTTGGACAGCACGTACTCTCTTCACGTTTTAGAATTCATCTCCGGCGCACTTTCTTCTCTCTCTCCTGTGCACTTTCTCTCTTATTAGATGTTTCGATGTGAAGTATCGCCGTATACTTTTACGAGTTGTGCTGTATTTTGACGAGCCTGCAGGGCTCAACTGTACAAACAACGGGTATGAACGAGTATCAACTGTATCGACTGTACAAACAACGAGTAAAAATAGACGGCGATACTTCACACCGAAACATCTAATAAGAGATTTATTATCCAACTTAACCTTTTTCAACTCTTTTCAGTAACTTGAAAGAAAACTTACTACAAGTGTAACAGGATGAGCGCGCGCACAGTACTGTACAATAACCAACTATACAATTTCGTGGGATATTTGTACTCGTTTCGCACGCTTTCTGTACAATAACTAATACAGTTGGATAATAAGTAGTCCTTTGAAATACAGTAAGAACAAAGTTTGAGGCCGTTCGCGCTTACTGCCTTTGCGCATACTTTTTGTTCATTTTTACCACACACAGTCCGTGTCGCAATGCGACGGCATACTTAAGCGCGGGCTAAAGAAGTTAATGTAGATACTTTCGTGTGGGTCTTGTTTATAAACTTTGCACGGAATGAATTTTCAAACATGGAACAACGATATAACGGGAACTCTTTGCAGTGAAAGGCGGAGATGGCTGTCTTGAAATAAAATAGCTCTGCAAAAACTCTACAGTAGAAGTGACCCGTATTATCTATATGAACTAGAAATAGTTGATGCTACAGCTGCCCCCACTGTTACTGAAAAGTTTTTGTGAACGTATCTATTGATTTTGAAGGTTTCCTTTTTCTTGATTTACTTAGAAACACTTTTGTGTGGCATGTTTTTTTTTCTGTAGTATAATTTAGGTTTTAGATTGTTTCTGCAGAAGCAGGCCAAGTTTAGATTAGCACCCAGTCCAGTGCTAAGAGATTTCACTGACATTACGGAATCGCGCCAATTGAAACGGGTTGACCACTAATGCAAATGAGCTCTACTTTTTCTGTCAACCATGGAACTTCTTTGTGTTTGGGTATGGTTTGCGTGCAAATTAGTCGAACCTATTAATTGATTGAGGAACAAATTAGAAGAACAAAAAGCAAAAAGAGAATAAACTTAAAGCTAATTTCGCGAGTCGAGGGCCGTAAAATATAAACAGAAACTGAAGAATTCGACCTAGAAATATTTTTCAAGAAATTCACTGTTTCCATGAGCTATTTCTGAGGGGAAGTGCTACAGTTGTTGTGTTTCCACGCGACCTAATACAATCTTGTGACGCGATATTTCTCACGAGTTTTAAAAAACAAAACTGATGTCTGTTGGGTTTACTGGTGTTGAGATTCACTCGTTCGCTAAGCAATGCTTTCTTCTTTGTCGACCGAGTCTTTCAGTCCTCCGAAGTGATTTGTGTCTGACTAAACATTTCCAATCAATGATTTGTGTATGATGCGTGTCCGACAAATAGACATACGCAGCGTCTCTGGATCCAAAATTTCTTAGGCCAAACTCGAACTTTTCCTTCTCGTGGCCAGAGAATTTACTCGAAATTTACGGGAATAAAATGAGGCAAACGGAACTAAAAACTTCAGTTTCTCTCCCCCCTTCAAAACAGCTGCTCTGCGAGATTTATATACTGAACACATGTGCGGTTAAAAGGAAACACTCGCAGTATGACTGACGGAAAAAGAACCACACGTTTTCTTGAATACCGTGTACCTTCTAGATAGAGATTTTTGATTTACTAACACCGTCACATTACCCAGATATTCCCTTCGGGCATTTACTGATGCTAAGTTATCATTACCCATTTATTCCGTTCGGGCGTTTAGTGATGAAACGTCATCATTACCCACCTATTCCGTGCGCGCCCTGTTCTGGCAAATCGAGATTTGATCTGGTATATATACCTACTGTATATTTTAACTGTAAGTACTTAACCTCCCTTTACTTTATATACGTGTGAGCTATAAGGATGCCTCCTCGGAATTTTGCCTCTAGGCAAAATCCCTGCGGGGGCAAATACCAAACCTTCGCCTTAAACGATAAGTTCACAAACAACACCTTTTTGGCAATATTTGAAAAAGGTTAATGGAAGTTGGTACGTAAATCCTGAAAGGTGAATTTCGTTTTCGCAGTCAAGATCACCCCCACCCATGTTTTAATTTGCTCTATTCATTGAACATATAAGTACTGTATAGCGAGACGTGGGGATGCGGTTATTCGAGCATTTACAGTGTTTTCCCAATATCAGCTATGAAAGCCTTATCAAGTAGCAAAGGCCTATTTCTTCAAAGTTTAACTCGTACCTTACCTTCAAAACGAATGCGAGGACCCCATTTTTCTGGTAAAGCAGTAACTGCAGCAGAAATTTGGACAGCAATCGCCCATAAAAAAGTTTTTTTCAGCGAACGTAGTTAAGAAACAAATAAGCGTGTGTACCGTGTTGCCATTGAGGTTGAGTGTGTTAAAGGTCTAATTAATTTTCGGTGAACACTCATTGAAAAAATGGCACAATAAACCAAGCATTTCATGTAAAAAAAATAATGATTTGAATAGTTGGTAGTGGGTGTTACCTAAGTGCCCCATTTTGTTACAAAAGTGCCTGATTTCGTGACAAAAGTGCCCGAGTTGTTACCAAAGCGCCCTACTTTCGGTTACGAAAGTGCCCTAAAAAGTTACAAAAGTTCCCTGTCGTTACTAAAGTTCCCTAGTTCGTTACCAAAGTTCCCTTTTATCGTTACCAAAGTTCCCTTTCTACGTGACAAAAGTGCCCCTTCCTCTGGCTCTCTCTCTCTTTCTTTCTCTCTCTCTCTCTCTCTCTCGGTTCGCTTTCCGCTTTCGATTTTTTCCCGGTTTGCTTCCCGATATCGTTTTCTTCGCTCCAACATTTTTCCCCGGTTCGCTTCCTGATATCTTGCAAGATACTCTATGATTTTTCTCCTTGTATTTTTCACGGTACCTTTTTCTTTGGGCACGTCTGTTTAGTCCCATTTCCACTAAATGTTCCACTTCTGCGAACTGTTCCATTTCCGCTAACTGTTCCATAACGATTTCTCCACTGAGGAGCTGCAAAGTCCAATCCTTCAATGTACTAGTTGCAAGTCAACTGGGGATAAATTTCAAGGGAATCTGTTAACAAGTCTTCACTTTCTAACTGGGCTGCGCACTTTTCTAAACTTCGATCTTTTGTCAAAGCCGTCAGTTTTGCCGCTTGATCTAAAATCTTCTTATTCCTCTTTAGCCTCTCATAAACTGAAGGATTCATGATCCTGCAAGAAGCGAAAATGGCACCCATCTTTTATACCCTCTCTTTTCTTTTCCCGAAAAGATTAATGGGTAAAAAATAAGGAGGGGAGAGGGGGGAGGGGGGTACCCCCTAACCTTTTTCTTAATCATTTTTTTGGGTTCACGTAACTTTCTTGTCATTGGTTCTTCAAACCATGTCACGTGAGGGTATCCCTAATCTTTTATTATAATTTTTGGGTTCACGTGACTTTCCTGTCATTGGTTCTTTCTCTCACGTCACGTGACCCTCTCTCCTCTATAAAACAAGGCAGCCCACCCTTCCTATTTCATTATTATTATTATTATTTTGGTTCACGTGACTTTCCTGTCATTGGTTCTTCCACCCATGTCACGTGATCTGGTTTTTCTTTATAAAAAAGCGCACCTTACTCCTATTTCTTCAGTGCGGTTTGCCTTCGGGCAATCGTCATGTCGTCAAGACAAAAGAAGAAGAACCAGGTCCTAGTGGTGTCTCCCGCAAGGGGGTCTTGGCTTTGCTTGGACTTGATAGGTCGGAGCATGACAGTGAAGAAGAAGATGCGTTATGCAATGACGTCATGGATGCCTTTGAATGCCAAAGGGCTTTTCAAACCCAACTCCTTCAACAGAGCTGGTGGAGGACTCGATCCTTAAACCCCTGTGGGAACCTTTAAATTTGATCTTCAACCCATTGTGGATCGACGCAGTGTTACCACGGGGTCCGCGAACGTCATTTTACCACTCGATTTCGTCAAACGGGCAATTGTGTGGACAGTCCTCATGTGGTCCAAGCTCTGCCAAACGGGTTATGACGCGCCTTGGATCAAGTGTTAACCATTACCCCTGACCTTCACGACCAAGACCGTCTTTCCTTCACCCTCAGTTCCAATCGTCTCACCAGTAATTTCAATGGCTGGGGATTACGGACTGGCGAATGGCAACAAGGAGGGGTGAAGGTAGAGGCCCTTCTCGAACGTCTCGCCAAAGCCTTGAACAGCAACAAACAATTTGAAATGGACGACGACGATGACCTGTGCTGTGCTCGCGCTTTGGTCTCTGCCAAAGCCAAGGTGGACCATCATCCCCAATGGCAATCTTTCAAAAGGGGGAAAAAGATGCAAAAAGAGCAAGCCTTGTTACTCCATCACAAAGCCAACGTCCCTTTTAGTCCTTGCGGGTTCCAAGCGTCGACCCAATTCAGTAAAGCCCCATCCCTGTACGAGTACCAGATTGTCTTGGTCGATGCGGACTGCGCGTACCACGTGAAAAGTTTTGAACCACCCTTGTCCAAACAACTGATCCTGTTCCACCAGAAAGGTCACTACCAGTCATCACCAGGTCATCACCATTCTCCCCAGGTTCTTCAACAAAAGGTACGTCTGTGCCACTTGCTTGAAATCCTACAACAATGAAGGACGTGACTGCTGTCAAAACAAAGTCGAGTACCGCGCCTGTTGCCAAAAAGAGTGCCCCGATTTCCTCCACGCCTACCCGTGCGGTCTCAAAGCCTCGCAACGTTGTCATGACTGTAGACGGGACTTTTTCGGAGACACCTGTTTTGCACCCCATCGCACCAAAACCCGTCGATGCATGGGCTGTCTCAAACTGGAGGTGGGATGAAAGACATTGGATGTCATCGCTGCGGGTACGTGGATTGTCCTTCCTACCACCAGTACGTCGACGCCCAAACCACCGTTGTTACATTCAAAACACCCTCACCCCTCATGAAATCCAAGAGCAAAAAAAGGAACGCAAATGAAAACGCCGACGTCAACGAGGTCCTACCGCCAAACGGGGTGCTGCCACTGGTCTTCAAACCCTGCAGGCCAATGAGTAAGGAGAAGATAATGATGATCATGATGATGACGAGGACGAACAAGAACTCCCACCCTTGCACGTGGTTTTTGACATCGAGGCCATGCAACCCCAAGAACAGCACGTGGCCAATCTGGTGGTCGCCGAAACCAAAGACGAACCTCGACCCTTTCGCTTCCCAGGAGACCAGTGTGTCCGAGATTTTCTCCAGTGGTTAGACACTGACCCTGAATGATAGGCGTCGAGTCAACGTCATCGCTCACAACTTTCAAGGATACGATGGGTATTTCATGGTGCACCAGTACCATGTCAACAACAAGGAGGTCGAAAAGCTCCGCAATGGGTGTAAACTCTTGCAAAGTGGTCCGCAACAAACTCCGATCACGAACGCGCCCTGACCGGGACGTGGTGCACCCCCCAATTGCAAAAAGCCGTTGCCCTGGGTTACCAGATCCAGTACATTTACGAGGTGTGACATTTTCCCGACACCTGTGAAGACCTCTTCCAAGAGTACGTCAACGCCTGGTTGAAAATCAAACAAGAAGCTAGCGGTTGGCCCGAATGGGTAGGCGACGACGAAACCAAACAGTACATCCGCGAGTATGAGGAGCACGAGGGCATCCGCCTGGAGTACGACAAAATCGAGTACAATGCGGGTTTGCGGCAACTGGCCAAAATGATGCTCAATTCCATGTGGAGCAAGTTCGGGCAACGTGTCAACAAGATCCAAGTCGTGGAATTCAGAGATCGCCAAGATTTCCATTGTTTCCTGGACACAGACACCCTTGATGTCTGTCACGTCTCCGTCATCAACGACCACCTCGTGGAAGTCCATTATCAACATCAACAAGAAGACATCCCCGTGTCCCCCAATGTCAACATCTTCGTGGCCTCTTTCACCACCTGTTGGGCGCGTCTCCGTCTCCGTCTCTACGAAGCTCTGGAACTCTTGGGCAAATGCCTGCTGTACTTCGACACCGTCTCGGTCATTTACCTCGAGGAACCAGGTCAACCCAACCCTCTCTTGGGGGATTACCTCGGAGAGTTCACCAGCGAAATGAAGGCCGATGATTACGTCATGGAATTCGTGTCGGGAGGGCCCAAGAATTATGGGTACCAAACCAAGAAAGGGAAAGACGAGTGTAAAGTCCGCGGCTTCCGTCTCAACAGTGAAAGCAAAACCCAATTGAATTATGACGTCATGCGCCAATACGTGCTCGTCGAAATCCAACATCCTCAAAAGGAACCGCGCCAAACCTAAGTTGTCAAAACCCACAAGATCGTGCGTAATGCCAAACCCTACGACCTCTACGCCTTTCCCGACTACAAGTGTTACCTACTGGTCTACGACAAGAGGGTCATCGATCCCAGTACCTTCCAAACCTACCCCTACGGATACCAGAAAGTCATCTAGAACTCGGGTCCAGCCCAAGCTCAGTCACCGTCACGTGACACCCCCTTTTCCCTTTTTTTTTTAAATTTTTGCACTTTGATAAAAAGGGACGCCTGACATACCCCTCGGGTCTAGTGCACACGCTCCCGATTTGTACGTAAGGTTTTTTGCCGCCATTAAATGTAATTTTTTTACCTGACATCTTGTTGCTATGGGGATTTTTTGATTTCTGACAGGTATGGCGTCACTTCCTCAAACCAACATGGCCGCGAAACTTCCCTTCCCCACCAATCAAATCACTCGAGGGCAACAAAACGAGGCTTGGGCCCTCATAGTGCTGACAATATTACTCCCTACCATATAGCTAGAACGAACTATGCCTCAAAAATAAGCCTAAAACAATAGAGCATGTTAGGCGCTCAAACGCTTCCAGCTTTCGTATGTTTTGCCAAATTTCGCAACATTCAGGGAACTTAGATTTAACTGCTACCTCTTTCAGTTTAAGGTACACTTCAAGGACTCTTTAACATGGTAAAACAGCAAACTTGCATATACTGTAAGCGCAAAAAAGGAATCCAATTTCAGCGGAGCCTCCTCGCATTTAAAAGTGTACATAGGGTAAGACTAATCCTTACGACAGTAAACTAAAGACGCAGAAGACAACAGAAAATTTGGCCATATAAAGTAACAAATAAATGTCACAAAAAAATTGCCCTATATTTGGTTTGCAAAAGGGGCTACAAATATGAAAAGAGTAAATACGTTACAGGACCGTTAACATTGAAGTTTAAAAATTTTCAATGAATGATGACGATAGGCTATGAAATGAAGACATGACCATCGTAGCTATAATCGCAATTTAAGCAGTTGCGAATTAAGCCAGAAAAAAAAAACACTAGATTTTCGGGGCTTCAACGCGATGTCAACCCGTGGCCTCTGCGTTCGTGCTGCAGTGCTTTACCGAGTCATGAAGAACCAAACAATGGGACCAGGTGAATTTATTGAGTTCATCTTAACCCGTGAAAGGAATAAAACATAGAATGAAAAAATCCCGTTGAAGCCCCGAAAATCTTTTTTTCCCCGGCTTTCTTAGCAATTGCCTAAATTGCGATTACAACTGCGACAAGCGCGTCTTCATTTCATTTGTATTTCCCCAGTTCACAACTTTTTCATTCGATGATGGTATGTTAGTAGCTAAACAGGAAGTGTCATTAGTGCAGCACATCACGTCTTTTTAACCCTTGCGGTTGTCTTAGCTTTGTCAATCAAGATTGCTTCATGCGCTTTGCAGCGAGTATTTTCTGATTCAGGTTTACTAAGGATCCGGCAATTCTTAAAGTTAGTCGCTTGGTCTTTCCAATTCTAAAGGCCTCTAGTATAGCCTATTGTAGGGAGTATCTCCCCCAACCCCCTAAGAAGAATAGATGGTATGCGCGATCTTTTTGGTATCTTGTCATTTTTCACGCTGAACGAAACAGTATTCGGTTCTCATTCTGCCACCGATTGTTAGCAGAAGGAACGAAATGGACGGAACACTGGTTTACTCCGAACAAACAGATCTGCTTTCTTTTGGACTAGGCAAAACTGTGTTCTTTTGGAAAACGATATTCTATGACTTCTGTTACCCCTCAACGGGAATAAATATATCTTATTAGACGGTTTAGTGTGTAGTATCGTGGGATATTTTTACGAGTCGCGCCGTATTTTGGCGAGCCCGTAGGGCGAGTCAAAATACAAGAGACGATTAAAAATATCCCACGATACTACACACTAAACCGTCTAATAAGGGATTTATTATTCAACTTAGCTACAAAATGGAAAAGTGGTTCATAAACTGCCTGAGTTGCGTGACAAACTAACGTGACTTCTGAGCAGCGAGTGAGCGCGCCAGCGGAGTCAGGTTTCGCGCGCTTGACGTGAGGTTGTTGTTGATTGGTCAAAAATGAAAACTTGTCAAACCTGTGTCAATCGAGCGAAGCGTCGGGATTTTATTTCAAACTTGCAAGGAAAACAAAGATGGAACAACGCAAAACTGAATTATTTTCGGGTTTACAGTTAGATAAACAACAATGTTCTTGGTCAACGAGTAAAACTACGAAAAGAAAGAACTTGACAGAACAAACAGAACTCGAAAGTCAAGTCAAACAAAGTTAAACAGCACTTCAAGCTCAGTCATCTTCGTCCGAATCACTAACCACGGGTCGTTTTGGAAGAGATAGCGGTGGAGATTTCTGACCGACAACAATTGTACATTTGTTGAAGACAGCTCCTGAGAAATGATGGGTTCCGTTTCCTGACTTTGACAAACAAATGACATAAAAGGTTGTTAAGTTCCTCGGCGGGAATTTCTTCAATGGCCCTTGTTTCTTTAACGGACTTGAGGTCAGTTTTTGTATTTTCTGTTGTATTTTAATACATTTCGATTTTCTTCAATAAATAAAGAAATTTCACTGTCGTCTAGGTCATTGCTTGTCTCTAGGATCTCGTTTTCGTTAAAAACCTCAAAATTTGGTAAGCATTCATTGTTTTCTTCGGGAAAAACGAGCGTTTCGGCCATTTTTTCATCGTTCACCTTGTAAGCCTAAAGCCTGACGTGGCATTTGTAGAAAACCTGTCAAACCGGTCTTCTGGAGTACAAATACCGTGGGATATTTGTACTCGTTTTGGGTGTTATTTGTACTCTACTGAATGCAGTTGAATAATAAGAATGGTTATAATAATACTAAAAAGTGTTCTCTAATTAAATAATTACCAACTTTAAAAAGAAAAGTAGAAAAATTCATTGCCTGACGAGTAAATTAATTTCACGTTAAATTTCATGCGAAAACCGGCATGGCGCACGATTCACAAAATTGGTTTTTCGACTGAAATACAAGGTAGAATTCAAGAGTCAGCTATTTATGTACTTTTCTTGAGTCCCATAATTACAATTATTGGATAAGGATGAACATGATAGCGAGAATTGTAAGGCCTCGGTTTGTGTTATCTGAGGAAGCCAAAGGCTTAGGCGGATAACACAAACCGAGGCCTTGACCGACTCTTGCTATCATACAAAAACAGAATCCAATAATTGTCTTGTTATGCACCCATTTGAGCATTGGAAAAGATAAGAGCGCGCACAAGAAACTAATCACCCAACGACACATCAACTTGTTAACAAGTATATTTTTAAGCTAACAACCTTTTGCTTACTCTAAAATTTGCAGTAAGGTTTTACAAAATGCAATTGAAAATATTCTTAAAACTTAAAATTAAACTTTTGCGTGAATACTATCCATTTTGGTTCAACCTTCTGGAGAAATGTTCCTTGAAAAGCTTGCGTAAAAAAGTGACTCTGCAAAAGCTTTTGCATGTAAAATTAACCTGTTGTCTTCAAAATGACGTCATTTCTACATGGATTACAGCTGTTGTCTGTAGGAATGACGCAATGAAAATGGTGACAGTCGGAATTAGCAGTGTGCTTTTAGCCAATCAAAATTTAGATAGTGACAGCAGATTACAATAAGTTGTATTGGTCGTATTCCATATTAAGGCTAGTAAATATGACCTAGGTCGCCACCAGTCTCATGGTAACTGCGTGGTTAGATCATACGACTAGGGTGTGAAAGGATATGGGTTCGTTCCCCGTCGTGGACTGACCTTTTTTGTCCAACGCTCTCGTCGCAGTATAGTATCATTGTCATATTTTAACAATTCCTTCACTTTTTTGTCTGACAACACACGCCAATGAAAAGAGTTTAAAAAATTTAGCATGGAAATTATCTATTATTAAACCATTTTCACAATAGCCACAAGTTATTAAAATGATATGCTACTACTACAACTACGACAAAAAAATGAAACAATTACACGATAAAGCGATGCTGAACCTTATTATAAGAAGTCCCTAAATAAACCATTAAAAGTTAACTGACAGTATCTTAAGCAAAAAACAAATTACTTTTCAGTCTTATTTCTTTGCTATTCCTGCTCTAGATATATAGTTGAAAATCTGGTTTCTGTTGTTTCAACGTATTTCTCATTGATTCTTTTTGTTCTTTAAAATAATATTAGAATTGATCAACTCTAGTGTGGTTACTTTGCAGCTTGGATGTTTCAGTGTTTCACAGACTGGCAACACCAGCATCGGTGATCTGATTACTTCTCAGGTCTAGTGTGGTTACTTCGCAGCTTGGATGTTTCAGTACCTCACACAGACTGGCAACACCAGCATCGGTGATCTGATTACTTCTCAGGTCCAGTGTGGTTACTTTGCACCTTGGACGTTTCAGTGCTTCACATAGATTGGCAACACCAGCAGCTTTGTTACTTTGCAGCTTGGATGTTTCAGTATTTTACATAGACTGGCAACACCAGCATCGGTGATCTCATGAAAAACCCAGGTCTAGTGTGGTTACTTTGCAGCTTCGATGTTTCAGTGCTTCACATACACTAGCAACACCAGCATCAGTGATCTGATTACTTCTCAGGACTAGTGCTGTTACTTTGCAGCTTGGATGTTTCAGTGCTTCACATAGGCTGGCAACACCATCAAGCTTGGATGTTTCAGTATTTCACATAGACTGGCAACACCAGCATCGGTGATCTCATGAAAAACTCAGGTCTGGTGTTCTTTCAAGGTTAGAGTCTCATCTCCGAGTAAACTCAACTGACGGAATGTCATCAAGAAAGCAAATTTAAAATCGGGGATTTGTGCGTTTGGTGGTGGTGAGTGAAATAACTGACCATCAGCCCAATCTTGAATCAGCTTTTGACAGGACACTGTTTTTCCTATGTCTGCTTTTCCAGTGAGAAGAATAGACTTGGGATTCTTTTCATCATCTGTAATTCGAAGAAATATTTCTCGGCAGTGTTCGACTCGAGTTCCACTCACTTGACCGTAACGGCTGAGAAGTCCCCTTCTTTCCATTTTGTCTTCCTCGGGGATTTGTGCCTTTGGTGGTGCTGAGTGAAATAACTGACCATCAGCCCAATCTCGAATCAGCATTTGACAGAAAACCGTTTTTCCTATGCCTGCTTTTCCAGTGAGAATAGATTTGCGATTCTTTTCATCATCTGTAATTTGAAGAAATATTTCTTGGCAGTGTTTGACTCGAGTTCCACTCGGAATGGCTGAGAAGTTCCCTTCTTTCCATTTTGTCTTCCTCTTCAACAGGCTTTCTTCCATGTTGTATGAGAAGATTAGTGAATATCTCATCTGTTTTCATGTTGGAAATAGTGAAGAGGTTCAACAGTTTGGGTTGGAACTCTGTTTGTCTTTTTATTCTCTTTCATAGCTTGTCAGTAGCTGCCCACTGCTGAAAAATCAAAAACAGTCATTTTAACAAGGCAAAGAGGATACCTGAAGGCGTGCACGATTTTGATTTCTCTCAAGCAAAACCCCTGTAGCGTTATACAAACAAAATTTTGAAAACCTATAGCCACGGTCTTAACCAACATTTTGAGTGCCTTTAGTTACTGGGAAAAAGGTGGTGGGCCAAAGTTAGGTAACCAACTGACACGAAGCAGAGGCCACATTTGGAACCAAGAGCTCAACTCTCTTACCACCGCACCCATCCCCCCGGCCTCCACCATCGACACTCTTACCACCACACCCCCATAAACACGAGATCAAGCAATTCAGAATTCGTAACGTAAATGGCTACGTACCAGAATATGCATTTACAAAATTACCTCAAACCCAACCAACACAACAGCGAACACCACGTGCAAACCACACGCATCACTCGATAATAGTCAGTTATTTTCTAAATTAAAGACTCGTAACAGCTACCTTATTCATTGACCTCCTTAACAATGACCGATTCCTTCGTCTTTATGCAATTAAAATCAACTTCTCGCCTCAAATAAACACTCATCTCTCTCCCTTCTCAAGAACTATGATGTATCGATGGTGCAATCCACTAATTGCATCATCATACTAGTGCCAATCCCTTCTCTTCCTAAGCTACGGTTCCTTACCAAGCTAATAAGCTGCAAACACAGCTGTCATTTCTCTCCTCTGCGAAATACAGGTTACCCAATGGGAAAACTTACAATCCAAAATTTTCACCATAACCACTAACTAGACAACAGCCAATTTTAATTAGTTGCTTTACTCAGTTGTGATGCGTCATACAAGACAAATACAGAAACCCCAAACTTAACAACCCTTTGCCGTTCATATCTAAAGGACGTTCGTGCTAATTGTTTCTGCGCATCCTTACTGTGCACGAAATTCACTGCCACGTCATGCATCGAGCGCATGCACTGTTGAAGAAATGTCGAGATATATAGCGCCAGTGGGCAATTTAGTGTCTATGCACGGGTTTAACTCTCTTAAATGTTCGGTGACCCCATATTGTATTTTGATAGATCACTTTCTCTGTCAATTATCTGTCTTGAGAAAAATTAAAGAAAATCTGTATTGTGGAAGTTTGATTTTTTTCAACTTTTCTGTCCTTGCATCATCGAATTATGCTATTATTGTAGCTGCACGGTGTTCGCAAAAGTCCATCTTAGAGGATGAGTTTAACTAAAAGGATGACACCAGCTCACATTGTTTACTTGACAGACCCACTTAAATAAAATTTGACTAAGAAAGTGGGTGTACAGCGAATCATTTTTAATATTTTTCAACTAACAAGCACTGAGGCTATGTCAAGTTGCGAGAGCCGATTTGTCAAAAATTGGGGTAGTTTTCCAAGCGCTTTATTTTGAAAACGAAGTCGGTGACCCCCAATTCTTTTCCATTTCTGACATAGGTAACTCATTATCTGACTGTAGCCAAAGTCTGAAAAAAATCTGTGTTGAAGAAGTTTTTCGTGCGAATGTCCTTAAATACTGTAAATTAAAAGACAAGAACACATGTAGGTAACATTCAGCAGACTAATATGCGCATGCATCTTATGTAAGACAGTACTGCTCTTGACTACCCCTATCACAAGCTTAACAGCACTTCGTTCCTATGTTAAGCCAACTGACCGAAAAAAACCCGGCCCAATTTATAAGCTGGTGGTCGCCATAACAATGGCCAGTTGATAATATAAATTTAGCCAACCCCTAAAGCAAACTCCATACTCTCATTCAAGTCATTAAATAAAAAAAGAAAAGAAAAGAAAAAAATCCATGACCCCCCTGAGTATCAAACCCAGCTCGCCAGGACCGCAGACCGGCATGATTCCACTACACCATGCAAGCAGACACCATTTTGAAGAGGTTAATTTTAATTCTAATTCCTTTTCCCGTGACGAGATGCCTATCAACACGAACATGCTGGTGTTTTTCCTAGGAAAATCTGTTCGGACCGCCAAAAAAACATGGTTGTGGACAGAAAAAACCAGAAGGCACTATTTCTGCTATATTTGGCGTCAGGACCGCTGCCAAATGCTGCAAACTCCAGCGTTGTGCTGACCAAGTTTGCAGCAGAACCGACAACAAAGATGAAGTCCTTGAAGGGAATTTCCGTAACTTGAACTTTTTGCCTTCCACCAAAAAGACAGCTGAGTATTCTTTCGAACTTTTCTTTCCATTTATAGATATTAGATATCAGATATTTTTTTCTCAAGTTTTATACTTCACGTCTGTCGAAATGAATCATTTTGCTAAACAAGCTAAGCTTTGAAAAAAACCTCTTTTTCAAAAGTGATGGTGGTCATGCAATTTCCTGCCAAGAGAAACGCTGGTTGCCCAAAAAGCACTGTGCGTTTTCCCACCAAGAAAAGATGGCATTCTCCACCCCAAGTCGGGTTGTCATGTGGCTCCCCTCCCCCTCCCCCAGAGTCTGTACAGGCGCCCATACGCTGACATCACACCAAAATTTCTTGGATTGATAGGTTACCAATAAAGCATTAGAAAACTTTTTCCGTGTTTGCATAGCCTAATATAGACATGAGGGGTCGAGAGAATTCGAGACAGTTATGGGAACCCGAGATGAAGTCAAGGGTTTTGTAATAATCTTTGTTTAACAGGAATGGAAATAAACTAAGAAGACTCGCTCATTGTTGTGTATTCAGGTCCTTTCATTCATTGATCTACTCTGTAATCACATGGGAACGTGGTTAAATATAAAGATCAGTTGTTGGGTATAGAATTACATGTCAATCAAATATAGGATGATGGTGATATTATTACATCTCCCTTTTTCGAAAAGATAAAGGAATATCTAATGCAAAAATTTAATGCGATTGGTTGTTATCAAACAGAAAAACCTTGCATTTGAAATAAGGGAATCAAGAGAAGCTAATATAATATATGCAGTTCATTGTTCAGAAATTCATAACATAGTCTTTGAATCTGCTAGAAAGGTTTCGGGCTCTATCAGATGTGCGTCTTGGTGGGGGGGGGGGGGGGTTGGAGATTTGTCGGCAGTTATGGTGGTGTGTGACTGCTCTTCTCTTGTGCTGCTGTTTTGTGACTGCTCTTCTAGGGGGGAGGTCTGAGGAGTTTCTGTTTTGTGGACCATATCATGGTCGTGGGGTACTGATATGGCAGGGGGAGACTCTCTGGTCTGCAACAGATCTTTGCGATTGTGGCGATATTGCTGTCCAGTTGCTGTTGTGACGAAGTATGATCGTGGGGTTTCCGCTTTCTCGCTGACCAAGGCAGGTACCCAGGTGTTTCCTTGTCGCAGGCATACAGCTTCCTGGGGTTTCAGTGTTGTTAGAGGTTTGGCTCCTCGGTTGTAATAATGAGCTTGGTGCTGTTGACAGGCCTCGAGTTGTTGTTGTACTCCTGTAGCTACTTGGGGTCTAAGGAGTTCTTGTGCTACTGGAATCTTGGTTCTTGTGGCGCAGTTCATGAGAAGCTGTGACGGGGAATATGCCATTCCTGTCACTGGCGTGTTTTGGTACTCCAGCAAGCCAATGTATGGGTCATTTGTCTTCTTAAGAATTCTTTTGACCGTCTGCACAGCTTTCTCACTAAGGCCATTGGACTGAGGGTACGTTGGACTTGAGGTAGGTACTTTGAATCCCCAGTCAGTAGCAAATTGTTTGAATTCTTTAGTGTTATATGGCATGTTGTCTGAAACAAGTTCCTCAGGGATTCCATGCCTGGCAAAGATTGATTTCATGTGCGTGACAATAGTGCCTGCAGTTTTGTCATGTATTAGGCTTGTCTCGATGAATTTAGAGTAATAGTCCACTACTACAAGGTAGGGTTTGCCTTTGTGTTCGAACACATCAGATCCTAGTTTTTGCCATGGATGATCTGGTATGGAATGTGGAATCATCGGTTCCTTTTGACTCTTGTGTCTGTGAGTCAGACAAGTTGCACATTTCGCAACAGTGTCATGGATGTTGCGTGACATTCTGGGCCAGTAGACAGTGGATCTTGCGCGTGCCTTGCATTTTTCAATGCCCAGGTGACTTTCATGGATTAAATGAAGGATGTTGGTCTTCATTGCTTTTGGGATGATCAATTGTCTCCCTTTGAATAAAAGACCTGCTTCACTCAGTTCATTCTTGATATTCCAGTATGGAGCAAGGATAGGTTTCAAATCCTTTCCGCGAGTTGGAAAACCTTCTGCTATCTGTGTTCTCAGCGCCTGTAGTGTTTGATCTCTGGCCGTTTCCTCTTTCAATTGTGTTAGTTTCTTTGGGGTAGCTGGGATTTCTTGGACGAAACTGTGTACCATGACTTCCATGTCTTCATTGAGGTCTTGTTGATCCTCAACAGTTTCATTCAAGTACGCTCTTGACAATGTGTCGGCAATGAACATTAACTTTCCAGGTACGAACTGCACCGTTAAGTTGTATTTCTGCAATCTGATCAACAATCGTTGAATTCTTGGGGGTGTCTGAGATAATGGTTTTGTCATTATCGCCTCAAGTGGCTTGTGGTCACTGTGTACCACAATGTCATTTCCGTAGATGAATTAATGAAATCGCTCGCACGCGAATACTATGGCTAATAGTTCTTTCTCTGTCTGAGCGTAGTTCTGCTCAGCGTTGGTGAGAGACCTTGATGCATAAGTGACAGGGTGTCCTTCTTGAATGAGACAACTGCCAATTCCACTTTGAGAAGAGTCAGTTTGAGTTGTGATTTTCTTCTCGGGATTGAAATATTGGAGGACTGGGCTGTTCGTGAGTGCTTGTTTGAGTTTGTCCACCGCATTTCGGTGTTCATCGTACCAGACCCATTGTGTGTTTTTCTTCAGCAACGCACGTAGAGGGGAAGTGATTTCTGACATGTTAGGAATGTATTGTGAGAGATAGTTCACCATTCCGAGTAGGCGTTGCAGGTCTTGTTTGTTTTGTGGTTCTGGCATGTCGATAATTGCTTTTATCTTGTCAGGATCAGGTTTAAATCCATCAGCGGTTACGATATCGCCCAGATATTTCACTTGGTTCACTCGTAGTTGAACTTTACTGTGATTAAATTTGATATTTCGCTCTCTAGCGCGTTCCAGCACCTGCTTGAGGGCAATGTCGTGTTCTGCTGTGTCTTTCCCAGCGATGATGATGTCATCATGTACTGCTAGAACACTGGGAATGTCGCTGAAGTTGTCGTCTACCATTCGTTGGGCCACGTCGCTGGCTACACAAATTCCAAACGGCATTCGGTTGAATTTGTATCTTCCGAATGGTGTGTTGAATGTGCACAGATAACACGATTCTTCGTCGAGCTTTTTGTGCCAATAGCAATTACTCATGTCAATCAAAGTGAAAAGTTGCTTTCCGCTCAATTTGCTGGATATTGTTTCAGCTGTTGGCGGCTCGTAGTGCTCTCTCTTGATTGATTTGTTGAGATCTCTCGGATCTAAACGACATCCCAGTGAACCGTCTTTTTTCTCTATGATCCCCAGACTATTGACCCAGTCAATCTCCTTGTCGACTTTGGTGACTACACCCATTGCCGTTAACCTTTCCAGAGTTTCTTTGAGTTTGGGTATGAGGCTCAGGGGTATTTTCCTTGGTGGATGAATTGTGGGTTTCGCATCGTAACGTAGCTCAATGTGGTATTCGCCATTTACTAAACCGAGTCCATTGAAGACATCTTGATAGTTGTCGAGCATTTCCGTTTCGTTTGTCTTCACTTACTTACACTTCACTTACATTGTTGTGTTTACTAATTAGTTGCAGTTCTCGGCATGTTTGAAGTCCGATTAGTGGTTGAGCTTTCACGACGGCGACAACGAAGAATTCAGCATCGACGGTTTTGGCATCTTGCTTGATTTTCATGGTACATGTTCCTTTAATAGGTACACGGATGCCCCCGTAAGCGGTTAACTTGATTTTGGTTGTTTCAAATTTTGGCTTTCTGGTGAGCTTCTCAAAGGTGTGTTCCGGGATAACATTACATTGTGCTCCAGTGTCAATCTTGAAACGGATATCTTCATCGTTCACATTCAAGTTAGTGAACAGTTCCTTTTTGTCGTTTTGTGATGAGTCTAGTGCTCTTAGGAATAGTTCGTCATCCGTGTCGGTATCGCTACGTTGTTCAACCTCGTGAAGCTTTTGTGCAGGAGGATTTGTACTTTTGCTGCGGCACATGTGGGCGAAATGATTTTTCCCTTGACATCTGTGGCATGTGTAGCCAAATGCTTTGCATTCTCTTGGCTTGTGATGGGCACTGCAATGACCGCATGGCTTTTTGCTCTGTTGTCTATCCTTTTCTTTGCTCTGAGGCTGGCTTCTCAATGGCTGTTTCTGTTTCTGGGGTCTTTTGCTGGTGTGCACAGCTGCTGCTTCTAAGGATGCATCGTTCAGATTTTCTGTTTGCTCGTTTCCGTGGCTCGCACAGTATTGATAGCGACTTCAAGTGTTAGTTCATTGTTGTGTAAGAGTCGTTCTCTTATACCTTTGCTGTCTATTCCACACACAATTCTATCTTTGATAAGACTATCCTGAAGAGTTCCAAATTTGCAGGTTTTAGCTTTTGTGCGAAGATCGGTGACAAAAGCGTCGATTGACCGGCCGTTTTGTGTACACGAAAAGAATAAATAACGCTCATATGTGACGTTTTACTTGGGTAAGCAGTAGGCGTTGAATTTTCCAATGAGTGGTTCTATCTTGTTCTCTTCACTCTCCGTGAAGGTGAAAGTATCGTATACTTCCAGCGCCTTGTCTCCAATAGTATGCAGAAAGACTGCGCATTGCATTCCTTCATCTTTGGCGTCTACTCCACTAGCTTTTGCATAGAGCGTCCACCTCTGCTTCCACTTTCGCCAATTTTTGGCGATGTTTCCATCCATTCGTAGAGGTCCTATGGGCTTCACGTGTTCCATGATTGCCCAATTTCTGACACCATGTAATAAACTTTAACAGGAATGGAAATAAACTAAGAAGGCTCGCTCAATGTCGTGCATTCAGGTCCTTTCATTTATTGATCTACTCTGTAATCACATGGGAATGTGGTTAAATATAAAGATCAGTTGTCGGGTATAGAATTACATGTCAATCAAATACAGGATGAAGGTGATATTATTACAGGTTTGCATAACTTCCACGAACTCTCCCAACCCCTCGAGTGTTTAGAAATTAGGCTATGCTTCTATAAAATAACTTAAGTCCTCTTAAAGATCGTGACGTGATCGTGACTCTCATGCAAACACACCTTTCAGCCAATCGGAGCGCTCGTAGTATCAGTTATTTTATAAATTTGCTTAACAATGGTGCTCCACTGGCACGGGCTCCACTAATATTTAACTCGTTTAAAATAACAAAGTCAACTCGAAAGCTGAACGCTGTTATAAATTCACCCACTGCTGAAAATGTTTACGCCGAGAGAAAGAAACAATTTTACTGTTGTCTAGAATAATATATATATATATATAATCAAAACTTAATTTTTGATAAAGACAGCCACATAGCCAGAATCTGGCTAAATCAGTAAAAAGCGGAGTTGTCCCTCCACGACTAAATACGTTAACACAGGTTTCATGCACAATGGTCAAACCCAGTACGCTGTTTCAGGAATCCCCTGCAAAAGTTAACAAAACCACTAAAAATCGTAATAAATGCTGCCAAATTTAAAATCGAAGTTTTCTTCTTAAAATCGTTCATCTTTGAAATCCAAAACGTATGCAAAAACAAACTAAACAAGATTGATAATTGGCGAAATTAGTTGAACTCGTTTCTTTTTAGGTCACGATGTGAAAAGTCTGTCTTCATTACGCGGAAAAATATCAATTCACTCACTTGCAAACACTGCCTTTCTATTTCCCCTTTGGCCTGAGGGTGCTTAGGGTAAAGTTGAATGTAGAGTTTAAGCTATAGAGTATTTTAGCTGGCACTGAGTCGAATTATTTGCTTATCTCGGTTTTGCATGCGTTGATTTTAAGACAAGTACAGCTACCACAAGGCTAACAGCGGTTTCTCTATGACATAAACTTATGGGTACGCAATCTTGACTACATATTGATAACTGTTTTGTTTGCCATTCATAACCAATTGCTGATGTCACAACCGTAGGGCATTACGGCCGGAACTGGACTTTTATGGAGACTGAATCAAATCTACAATATTTATTGGAAAGTATGTGACAAAAATCCAGGAATACAAAATAAATAAGCAACTTGCTCTTTCCTTAAAAACGCTTGTTCATTTCAGGTCTTCTTGTTTAGGAAATGAACAACCTGGAGTTAATTTGTGAGCCACTAGGTTCATCAGCTACATGAAGTCTTAACATTTTTCTGTTTTTGAAATAGCAAAAATGAAAACCCACAAGAACTTCAAGCCAAACCGTAGTTGTTAGAATTAAACCTCTGAATTCTCCTACATACAGAGTCCTTGCATTTTCAGTATTTACAACATATGTATCTGAACGCACAGTGTTAAAGGTTCCTCTTGAATGAATAATTTATATAACATTTTGTTAAAGTCTAAGCTTGTTTTGACCGCTAAACATTTCGACACAACCCAGTGTAGATTCTCGTTCCCTCTTTATGAGGTAGATTCCAAATGCGTGAATTGAATCAAAGCTGAACTTTATGACAGACTTTTCATAAATAAATAAATTAACTACCATGTGTGCAATTTTACTCTGAAAAGGGTTTAAAAAGCCTTAGGAAGTTGAAGGCCCAAAATGTATGCCTCACTTCTTGACTTGCCGACATTTGGACAAGCCTTCTGTTTGACGAAATTGCTATGTTCTAACATGTAATTTTGATGGACTTACAAAATTATTTCTAGCAAGCATTTTGATTGGGACCTCGAATATCAGTTGGCCACGTTTACGCAAATGTTCATTCCTGCTTTCCTTTCTTGGCTTCTCATTAGTACGTGACATGTCGCTTATCGACTGGTTAGTAGGAAATGCCCAAATAGCCCCCAGAAGCTCAGAACAGCGGTAAACACACAGCAAACACACAACAGGCAAGGGTTTTCAAACTTGATTTCGATTTATAAGTATTTTCGATCAAATTTCAGCTCCATACAAACTCTCATATTATGCTTTGGTTACCTGTGATTAACCGAATATCTTCGTAATCTAAAGCTATTTCTCTTAAATATTGCCATGACGTATTTTATACGACTGGGCATGAAAACATTGATAAACGACACAGACAACACACGTCTACAGTACTCCAACCAGGAGGAACTATGGAACCCTAGTTATCTGATAGCCATCAGATCACAGCTAAAAATAACAATTTACACAAAATATCTGCGACATAGCCCAATGATACAGAGAAGTTCCTCTCTCAGAATACTTAAGATCCCTCCAAAATCAATGAGTCCACACGAAAGCTCACAGAAATAACCACAGAAGTGTGCTTAACTCCACCACAATATCTCGGAATATCTCCACCACAATAAACAGGAGAGTAAATCATTTAAAACACGCATGTGTAAAACACATGTACCTTGCTAATCAGAACACAAAGCGAATTTAAAAAAAAAAGGACGTACAAATTGACCGAACTGTTTGTGTGCCTCATGTTTTTGCAGAAAAGGGGTACATTATAATTGCCACTGAGACACAACTTCATGTTTGCATAAAAAATATCACGGCAAAACACTCTGCCGAAAAGCTAATTTCCTTTAAAGTGTATATGACAGATTTTTTAAAATTTGCCTGATCAAATTTAAATGGTATCCTGATATGAATATCAAAAATTATTTTTCAATTTCGATTTTCCTTCCCCGTGCTTTTGCCGTTTAAAAACGTGAAATTTTACTTCCAGTCATGTCAAATACCGTGCAAAGGGAGACCTGGGCATAGTCACGTTGTGACGTCATACCAGGAACAGAGTCAATGCCAAAACAAACTACGTGGGCTGCATTGCGGAGATCTAATACACCTTATTTTTCTTTATTCTGCAACTGCCGAAAATTGACTTAGAGAATACTATAAAGAGATAGAGGAGACAGAACGAAGAAAACAGAATCTACAAAACCTGTTTGATGGTACCAAAACGCTGAAGTGTGATGGTAAACTGTCCAATGCATGACAAGTGGGTGATATAACCACAGAATCCCCCACGACCTCAAAGCCAACATATTTTTAGGTTCAAAGAGAAAAGACAGCAACTGAGGGAAACAAAATACCTTCCTTCTACAAGAACGAGATACACTGATGACACACTTCACTTGACCATATTGCCAGCACCAAACTGCGTTCAAAATTGAAACTCAATGAATATTGTTACACTTATCGAGTTCACCATGGACTTAACGTTGCGATACGAATATGGAATGGTCTTTCTTCAGGAACAGTGAACGTGTGTCATCTAGGACTGAGGCCTTGCAGGACATCTGAGCGAGGCTCCCTCCCACTCATTCGTTTTTAATCATCTTCACACTCATGTCACGAGCTGTAATGTGGTGCATTGGTGCGTTGCAACGTGAAATACTCGTCCATTGCTTCATTTGTTAGTCTTGGTAGGTGCTGTTTTCCCCCTTTCCTCCAGTGAAAAGATTGTTTTAGTCCTCTACTGCTCCAATTATCATGATGAAATAGATGTTTAAGAATGAATATCAGCTATACGTTACCTCGCAGACTAAAATTAGTTTTAACAAATAAAATTACCAAAGGCAAGATGATGTCTACTGAGCGCTTAACTGCAAAACAGTAAGTGTGCTAATTGTGTAGAATTTCTTCTCTCAGAGTGTATCAGCTGCTTTACCTTTACTAGACGGGCCCAGGCACAGGGGCCAGAAGTGGGCTTGTGTTCTGACCTTGTTTTTTTGGGAAGAGCTCGGTTTATTGCAATCCATCCACTGCACGTGTTATTGGAAGTTTTAGGGGAACCTGTAGGACGACTTTGTTATTCGATCCAAAATCACTTGCTGTTCACACACAACAACTTTCAAGAGGGTTTATGGTCATTATAAGGATAAAAATACTCGATTTTAAAGTGAAAATGGAATGGGAAAGCCCGAAAGATCACATTACACGTGAAACGGAAATTGGAGGGCTCAAAGCAATGAAGTAATTCTCCCAGGACAGAATAGCATTTCTCTCATGAAAAAGCATGAAAGAAAACTGAAACAAAAGACATTCATTTCAGGCCTTGGACTTCCTGGAGATTTCAAAGCCTTTTCTCTATCAAAACAGGAAAGTAAATTACTTGTGTTATAACACAGAGGCCAAAATTACCGATTGTCGATTGGTTGAGGCAGAGGGCGTTTTTCCTTAACTTTCTTTCTAATGAGGGCAAAACTACTGACTCCTGATTGGCCAAGTGCCAAAAATACTCGCATTTGATTGGCTGAGCACGAGAGAGCGCCATCAATGAATGAATGAAGTTTATTTATACACAACCATTTACATTTTGTAAACGTCTTGAAATGAAAAGCGGATTTTAAGTTGTTCAACACAAGGATATTGCTTCAGAGTTTCACTTTAAACCGACTGGTTGGCAAAAATGGTGGGGAAATCGGGTGATAGCTTGAAGAGAAATTCGAAAAGGTGAACCTGAAAGTTTTACGGGAAACAGCAAAAGGTTATTTGTTTTAAAACTACTGAAAACTTTGATTCAGCAAGCGAGAGGAAGCTTCGCAACTCAGGTCAATGAACTAGAATTGTATTAATCTCTTAAGATGAACATATGCATCATAGACAGTCTCTTTTGTTCTGTATGTCGCTGAGCAAAAGTTATACTGCTTGTGTAATGAATTGTTTACAAGCGTACCGTAAACACCGGCGTATAAGCCGCACCTTTTTACCCTAACAGTTCGCTCAAAATCGGGGGTGTGGCTTATCTGCAAGAACATCTGGAAAAAATCTGTAATTTTCCATGAATCATCACCAAAATAAAGTCAAAAACGTAACGGTACCACGCTATCTTCGAGAACTCGTGTGGTAAATGGCCCACTGTTTCTCCGTTGTTGACAACTTTGATAGCAAATTTGTCAAAGCAATTATCAAACTCCCTTTCACAGGCGAGTTTGTCACTGATGGATGGCTCCAAATATCCTCGTAAACCCGCATGGAAGCCACGAACAGTTAAAGAAATCGCTATAATTTGCTTTGCAAATTGAACAAAGCGACAACAGTTGTCACCAGTTTTCTCTCTTCTCATCGAATGCCTGGCTACTAAGCCACGATACGCAACCGAATGTCCGAACGAACTTCACTTACAAGTTTTTGGACTTGAATAGCTTTAACTGTAAAAATGCTGTAAAAGTTCATCGGGGAAAGTGGTCTTGTGTTCAAGTACGTTTTCGTACCTTTTTTACACTTGTTATAAGGATTAAAATGCATGTTTGAGTCTTATTCAGACTACAAATTGAATCACCGATCTGTAATGAAAAGGACTTCACTTCAACCAATATGTTCATTGAATGAAATGACTCGGCTATGAATTTTTTTTCCAAATCTTGAGCTTCTAAACTTGGGGTGCGGCTTATCTGCGAGTGCGGCTTATATGCCGGTGTTTACGGGTACTTTTATTCTGGGGGCCCGCTGATTGTTCCATGTGCATGGAAAGTTTTGCAAAAATTTTGCCCTCTGTGTTGTAAACAAGTAATCGCATTGAGTCCTCGTAGAATTAAGGATAAGTTTTCACTTGTATTTTCAAAGATTTTAAAAATTGCCCTTGTCGCAATTTTGTGAAAACTTTGAAAATAAACGTTAAAATTTATCCTTATACTCGGCCTCATGTGATTACAAATACTAATTGTAAATTTAGTTTGTTATGATTGTTTAATTGACCAAATGAACACAAAATAAGTTAAAGCACAAGACAGCCTGTGCATAAGGATGTCCATGAACAAGCAACTATTTTGAGAAGCTGTCACTGATTTCGACCTAAATACACTTATTTGCGCATTCAAAATGTCAAATGTCGCTAATATAAAGAGGGAAGACAAAACAGTAGAATCTACACTGGGTGGAATTTGTTGGATCAAAACAAATTTGAACCAAAGGCACGATATTTGTCTTTTAAATAAAGCGTTTAAACACAAAACTATGGTTGGTTGAGATAAAGGTTCTCAGCCAATCAATCACAATTCGCAACGTTAGCCAAATGAGTGCACTTGACTAGCTTAGCTCCAGTAGGAAGCTCTCAAAAGGTGCTCCAAATTTGCTTCATTCTCGCAACATCTCCATAAATATACCGAAAATAACCCGTTTTTACCTCTGAAAAAGAGACAGTAAATAGGTTGATGGCAAATCTCAGGTCATTGCATGAATTGAAATAGTCTTTGTTTTTATGCCTGGATTTTCGCTTTGAGAAACTCTAAGGAATAAAATAATTGAGAAAGAATCTGGAAAGAAACCTGTGAAGTTAGGAGGTCAATATTGCAAGAACGTCAGCGCCTGGTTGTTCGAAGGCCGATTAACGCTAATCCACGAGTAAAAGTTAACCGTGGTTTTCATCAAGCTCTGAAAATGTTTTTAAAAGGTAATTTAAGCTAAAAGTCATGCTAACTTTGACGGGATTAGGATGCCATATTTCACAAGCCTTTTAATTTTATCAACTGACTTACCATTTCTACAACTGATATCAGACTGTAGAATGAAGTTCCGTTTTCGTTTGGTATGTTCAATGAGGAAATGTGACCAACCAGAAGACACGTCTACATAGCTTCTCTCAAATCCTAAATATTTGTTCGTCTCAGGTTCCATACTGATAGTTCGCAGAGGTTTATCAGTTAACAGTACCATTTTGTCCATAGGGTGGCCACATTGACTGTGTGGCAGTTTAAAGTTTTAAATTCTATTGCAGGTTGCACTCCGAATTCACTAATTCGTCTGGCCAAGATAATATCCTAAAACAAAGCGATTTTAAAGCACTTCCTAAAAAGGAAGATTACTATTCCAAATAAGGAACACGATCCCACAAGTCCACAGAGCGCCACAACCAAACCGGCCATATTTCGCTTTGTGAAGCTAAGGAAGGTGTTTTGATTTGTTCGTCGGTTATTTTTTCCTTCTTTGGACGTGGCTAGTCTGGTCGAAATGTCAGAAACAGGCTCAGAATATTCAGAGCCTGGGGAAAGTCCGAACAAGCGCGTTGATCCTACGGGATCACTCTCACTTCGAGACGAAAACTAGCTCGATTTCAGCTCCGAAGAAGAGTCTCCTTGTTTGGTGCGAAAACGGCATGGAGCAGTTTTGGATTCCCAAGAGGGAGACAACGAACTAGATGTCTCTGAGGCTACTTGGCCTCAGGCCTCTTGGCCTTGACGATATTTCTGCCGCAAAAGAGTCGGAAAACTGGGCTCTGTTCGCCTTGCACTGGGAGGCTTTCCTGTTGAGCGTTTGCAGAACTGTGCTTTGAGCGTTCATACCCCCAGTGAAGTATCTGTGCAACATTCCAAGCGACAGCCCGCTCTCCTGACTAAGGATCGTGCAGATCCCTTTCAGGTAGCTCTGCAAGACGCGAAAAAGGAATCTTCCCGAGCTGGTAAAGTACCGGTTTCAAACGAAGTTCCTCTGCTGTCGGGCTCGTCCAACTCGAGGTACTCCTTGTGGACATGCGGTCAGCAGCTTAAAGACATAATAGACATCGATTTCTGAACCCCTCCAGAGGACAAAAACCATTCGGAACTTTGTAAACAATTTCCGAAACCTGATGTGCCAGCCCTGACAGTCCCGGAGCTTGACCACTGGCTGGTTTTGGTGGGGGGAAAAGAAAGCCTTGGGCAACTGCATTGGGAGCAGAACCTACCGTTAACTATGTGCAATTATATGGATGTGGCTGGTCCTTTGTGTATTTTGCTCCAGCACCTGCAGTCTGACCCTGGCTCTGTAACTGAGCGTTCAGCTATAGACCTCATTCTTAAGAGCCTCCGATTGCTAGGGCATGTAGTGGCCTCAGCCAACAAGCAACGCAGACAAGAAATTGTTAAATCCTGCAATATTACAGATGTTACTCAACTATCAAAGCAGTCTGACCCAATGCAGACTTACGTTTTTGGAGAAAGTAAAGCTTCTGAGCTTAACTTTGTGGGCGATCTTGCAGAGGTCTCCAAAGCAGTTCAATCTAAAAAGAATGCAAGCTCCAACAAAGCCAAGCCTCCTTTCAAACAGGCCAGAACCAATTCCTTTAAAGGGTCTTCTGGTTCCTCCAAGCCCAGAAACCTTTCATCCCATGAGCACCAGCCTTTCGGAGGGCTCCCTTCTGGGGAAAACGGGAACCGGCAAGGGATTACACAGACCAATCCCGTTACAAGATCCCCAGATAGAAGACTTCAATGCAAACGGTCTTCAACAAACCTAATCAAACTCCAAGGTAAGCTCAGTACATATGATTTTCCATTTTCCTACTCCACCAGAGAACATTCATTCTCAGATGGTGGCAGCGAGGTTGCAGTTCTTCAGCCACACATTACTCAGGACCAGTGGGTCTTACAGACCATACAGGGTTACGAAATAGAACTGCTAGACCGTCCTTGGCAGTCCAAAATCCCTTCTCCCCCTGTACTGTCACCCACACAGACCTATCTAGTAGTAGAGGAAATAAGGAATCTCCTACAAAAAGGAGCCATTTTCGAAGTTCCCTTCAACCCCAATGTGGGATTCAACAGCAATCTACTTCTTGTGGAAAAGAAGGGTGAGGCAGGACACCGTCCAGTAATCAATCTTGCGAGTTTCAACAAGTATGTGAAATACTCCCACCTCAAAATGGAAGACTTGAAAGCAGTTGCAGACCTGCAGAGACCGGAGGATTTCATGTGCAAGCTCGGCCTGAAGGATGTGTATTTCACCATCCCTTTGCATGCCAGATCCCAAGAATTCACCCGCTTTCAATTGAAAGGGAAGACATATCAATTCAATTGTCTTCCATTCAGGTTAACTTTAGCCCCACGCACCTTCACCAAGGTACTCAAACCAATAGCGGGTATTCTGAGGAAAATGGGTATCCGGATAATAATTTATCTAGACGACATCCTCATTATGAACAGCACTTTCAAGGGTACCCGGGAAGACATCCTAACCCTGAAGTACATTCTAGAGGGCCTAGGATTTCCGATAACCCTGGAAAAATCCATTTTCATCCCTGTGCAGGCCATCGAATTCCTGGGAATCCTTGTAGACTCCATAAACATGAGGTTTCTCCTCCAAGAAGGAAAAGTTGCTGCGATTCAGAAGGAATGTCACCATCTGGTAAGCCATCAAGTTGCTTCATTGAGCCAACTTTTGCATATAATAGGGAAGTTGACTTCCTGCAGAATTGCAGTTTTTCAAGCCCCCCTCTGTTATCGGGGGATTCAACATTTGAAGAAGAGCAAACCCGTCACTCAGTTAGACAACAAGGTAGAAATAGCTTTAGATCATCATGCTCTAGAGGATCTAAGATGGTGGCAGACAATCTTCCCCTTGCGAACGGGCGCCTCATTCGGAACTCCCTGCCACATCTAGTAATTCAATCGGATGCCTCCAATTCGGGGTGGGGAGCAGTAAGCAATGGGGTAGACACCAGGGGGACATGGACACAGGAAGAAGCCCGTCTTCATATCAACTGCAAGAAACTGTTAGCAGCATCATTTGCAGTGAAAGCCTTCACCAAAAATCTTTAAAATGTCCATGTACAACCATTGCCTATATAAACAAAATGGGGGGAGCCAAAAGGTGCCTCCTCGATCATTATGCACGACATCTGTGGAGTTGGTGTCTCGAAAGGAGAATTACTCTAAGGGCCGAACACATCCCAGGCTGTCTCAACACAATAGCAGACAGGGAATCGAGAGCCAAACTAGACACATCCGATTGGCACCTGAACCAGAACTTCTTTCAGACATTAATGGACAGGCTAGGCCAGTGTACGATCGACCTTTTTGCAAGCAGAACCAATCACCAACTTCCCAGGTTTTTCAGTTACAAACCCGACCCGGAAGCAGAGGCGATCGATGCCCTGACACAACCATGGGCAATAGAAATAGGCTATGCCTTTCCTCCATTCACTCTAATAGCCAAATGCCTAAGGAAGGTAACTCACGAGAAGGCAACAATAACTCTAGTATTCCCAGTTTGGCCCACTCAGCCATGGTATGTACAACTCCTCCAACTGGTGATGGACACCCCCATCCTCCTTCCCATAATACCAGGGCTCTTAACAGGCCCTCAGGGTCACGAGCACCCTCTGGTGAGCAACAAAACCCTCTTACTTACCGGCTGGAGGGTATCAGGCGAGGTCTTCTTACAAAAGGCTTATCAGGACAAGCTGCAGGCATTGTCCTCGCTGCCCAGAGAACTTCAACTCAGAAACAGTACAAGTCATGCTGGTCAAAATGGGTGGGCTGGTGTCATAAACAACAAGTTGATCCCATTCACCCTAGTATCGTAAAGGTGGCAGATTTTCTGTCTGACTTATTTCAGTCAGGCCTCCAGTACTCCACCTTAAATTCTTATAGATCTGCAATAAGTTCCACCATACTACCTATGGATGCAAACCCAGTGGGGCAACACCATTAGTATGCAAATTCATGAAAGAGGCTTTTAACATGCACCCTCCCCAACAAAAGTACTCCCACACTTGGGATGTTGCATTGGTGACTAAGTATTTGGAAAATCTTCCAAATGATAATGATCTGCCAATTAGTACTCTTACAAAGAAATGTGCTACGTTTCTAGCCCTCTCAGGTTCTAAGAGGCAATCTGATCTCCAGGCATTAGACATTAGGTTTAAGAAGCACATCCCTGAGGGGGTAACTTTTCAGTTAGCAACTTTGACTAAGACTAGGAGTTCCAAGAATTCCATGGAATTCTTTTCCCCTTCATTTACGCACAATAAGAAGTTGTGCCCAGTAGCGTGCCTAGATTCTTACGTAGAAAGATCTAAAGCCTGGAGGGGAGTTGGCAATAGGCCCCAACCATTATTTCTCTCCGTTCAAGCTACCCATAAACCAGTGTCCTCGGCAACTATTGGGAGGTGGTTAAAGGATATAATGAAGGAGGCTGGTATTGATGTTGACATATTTGAAGCTCATCCCACTCCTGGGGCGGCAACTTCAGCTGCAAGGGACAGAGGGGTCTCTATCCAAGAAATCTTACAAACAGCTGACTGGACCAGGGAAACAACATTCAACCGTTTTTACTATTGCCCAAAGTATTGTAACTCATTCGGCAAAGCAGTCCTCCATGGTGAGTGCTTGCTTTAAACAGACCAATTAGTGAATTCGGAGCGCAACCTGCAACAGAATTGCAGATTGTACCAGGCTACATAGTAGCTGCTGAACAATCAGAATTCTATTAAGGTTGCACGAAGAATTCGCTATTTCCCACCTCTCCCGCCTCTCTTAGAGTACTGGTTTACCATAACTCTTTGTCTCTCTCTCTTCAGACGACTTGTCGAGAGATGACTAGGACTTATTCCACTGACAAGTGCCTCTACATTGGACCTTAATCGTGGTCTTTATTCAAGTCTGTCTTTGGTTGTTGCCATTGAACGTTGTTTAAATGGATGCAAGCCACAGATACTGGCTTCAATGTTTCTTCTGTGTTAATAAAGCGTATTTATTTTCTAAGATTTGGTTGCCTCTGTAATAATAATTTGTTTTTGGAAAGCTCAGTATGACCGGTGTGGTTGTGGCGCCCTGTGGCCTTATGGGATCATGTTCCTTATTTGGAATAGTAATCTTCCTTTTCAGGAAGTGCTTTAAAATCACTTTGTTTTAGGATATTATCTTGGCCAGACCAATTAGTGAATTCTTCGTGCAACCTTAATAGAATTCTGATTGTTCAGCAGCTGCTATGTAGCCTGGTACAATCTGCAAATATAAGGAAATCTATCGAAATACAAAAATTTGGATTATCAACTGAGTTGATAAGGTAAATTGACCATATAGAAATTGAAAGCTAACATCTTAAGCATTAGCCCTCCCTCACAGCAAATCAAGAAACTGTGGGTTGTGCTTGGTTGATATGGAGAACGGTTGAGCTACGCTGTTGGTAGGAACATGGCAACGTAAAATATACAGAATAAATTAGTTGAATAAAAAGCATTCGTTGACACCATGGGTAATGAGCTTGCTGATTTGAAAAATGAATATTTGCCCTACATTTTAGCGGCTTTCCATGTAACCCTGAAGTAGCAAGGCCAGAGACAATCATGTGTTGGCTTGAATTCTATTTCGTCATTGGTCTAAGTCGCTAGTGAGTCACGTGAGATAGAGCGCGGGAACCTGAGCATTCAGTTTTGAGTGTTGACCTTTGAGCACTCAGGTGTGTGATCGAGCGATCCACAGAAAATGTCAAAAACAGATACGGAGAAGACGTTTCTCTTCAAGAGGACGCTTTATTAAGTGAAGAACATGAAGATATAATTGCAGGAACTACGAGCGGCAGTGATAATGTCACTGCTTCTATCCTACAGTCGCTGAACCAGCTGAATACAAACATGGCAGCCATGGGCGAATCGCTCAAATTACTGCACACCAAAGGGGAAACTCTGGCCCCCACAACGGCAGAATCTGCCAGGAAACGAAAATCCCCATCAACAAGGGATGACTCTGAGACAGAGGAATCAGATGCAGATAAACTTCTTGCCGCAAACAAACGGCCAAAAGTTGCCGGCAACGAGAGCAATGGCTCCACGTGCGAAGACACTACAGGAGATGACGAAGGCGATTCCTTGCTAGATGAAATTGCGCAGTCGCTCACTGACACGGAGAAAACTGCCCCGAAAGTATTGGAGAAACTTGCCAAAATCATCAACTTGAGGTGGCTTAATAAGCTAGACGATACACACCTCAAGGAAAAATCGGAGAAATATCTGCGGCCGTTAAACTGTGATCGGCTAATCACTCCGAAAGTAAACCCTGAAATTTGGGGGTGCCTCGATCGACAAACGAGGGGCAAGGACCTTAGGTTGTCCAGCTTACAAGCCACTCTTACAAAAGTTGGCAATATTACCGCACAAACAACGAATCTGTTGTTGAAGGCTCGTGCCGAGAACAGCAAACTTGATCTCGAAAGTATGATACGAGTGAATACTGACGCACTGGCACTTCTTGGGCATATAAGTTTCGAAGTATCACAACAGAGACGTGATGTTATTCGACCGACTCTGCACAAAGATTATGACACGTTGTGTGCTTCACACGTGCCCATAACCACCATGTTGTTTGGTGACGAACTGCAAACGCAGCTAAATCACATTCGTGCCTCAAACAAGATAAGCAGCACGGCAAGCCCATCCAACTTTGCTCATAAGCGATCCTACGCTAAATCGCATACAGCGACTAGTGATCAACACTGGAAGCCTTTTTTAGGCAAAAAGCCCTCGGGCAACCAGTCGTTCAAGAAGTCGACTCCATTTCAACCTCACTGGAAGAAACGAACCGGCCAGACAGCGGACCGGAAATAGCCAGTGACATAATTACGAAACTTAGCACCACTCAGGTAAGTGAGTATGAGGCTATTTTGCCATCACTTTGAGAATATTTTCAGGAGAGAACACGAACGTTCAAAGCGGGCAGTTTAGCTGCTTATTCTCACATATGGCATGAATTGACTTCTGATCCTGAAATTTTAGAGACGGTTACTGGTCAGCATATTGAGCTTGACACAGTGCCTATGCAGGGAAAACCCTTGATGCAAACTAAGCTATCCGACATACAAACAGAATCTGTTGACCTGGAAATAGCTCAACTCCTTAAAAAAGGTGTTATTCAACCCAGCAAACACGAAGCTGGGGAATTCATATCAACCATATTTACAAGACCCAAAAAAGATGGTTTCCATCGTATGATTTTAAATCTGAAGTCTTTTAATGCAAATGTAACTCACTACCACTTCAAAATGGACAATATTTGGTCTACTATCAGACTAATGAAGCCTGGATGTTACATGACATCCATAGACTTGAAAGATGCATATTACACAGTACCAATATGCAAGGAGCACCAGAAATTTCTCAAATTTAAATGGAAAGGAAGCTTGTACCAATTTGTGTTTTCCTAATGGCTAGCACTTTGCCCTCGAAAATTTACAAAGCTGCTAAAGCCAATATTTTCATGCTTAAGGCAACAAGGGCACATATCAGTTGCATATATAGATGATTCTTGGTTGACAGCAGAGAATTTTACCCTATGTCTGCGGAATGTCATTGATACTACCACCTTGCTTGACAAAGTAGGTTTTATTGTCCATCCTGAAAAGTCTGTCCTACTTCCAACTCAAAGGATAACTTTCTTGGGGTTTGTTCTTGATTCCGTTTTGATGCAGGTGTCACTGACTCCAGAAAGGGCTCTTAAATTAAAAAGTGCCTGTGAGAATTTGCTAGCTACTGCCTCCCCATGTATTAGGGATGTGGCCCAGGTACTAGGGCTTATGACCTCTAGCTTTCCAGGGGTGATGTATGGTCCATTGCACCATAAGTTTCTTGAAATGGACAAAACACAAGCTTTGAAAATAAATAAAGGGAATTTTGATAAGAATATGTGTTTATCCCCAGAAGCCACAACTGACCTTAAATGGTGGGTCAGTGAGCTAGAGACAACATATAACCTCATAAATCATGGGGACCCCCAGGTTACTATGACAACAAATGCCTCTCTGATTGGATGGGGGTGCTGTATGGAAACAGTTACTTCTGGAGGAAACTGGACTCCAGAAGAAGCCCTGTATGACATGAATTATTTGGAAATGCTTGCTGTTTTCCTTGCCTTAAAATCCTTTTCAAATACAATCTCAGGGAAGCATGTTAAACTCCTGGTTGATAACACTACTGCTGTGACCACAGTAAACCAGATGGGCACATGCCATTCCCGGTTGAACAATCAACTCGCACACAAAATCTGGTTGTGGTGCATAGACCATAGAGTTTGGCTAACAGTCACACATATCCCTGGGAAAAAAAAAAAAATGGCAGATAGAGACTCGCGGTTTTCCCGAAGAGAAACAGAATGGACTTTACAGAGGCCACTCTGCAATGCCGCCATTAAAAAACTAGGTGTTACACCTGATGTGGATTTATTTGCCTCTAGATTAAATTTCCAGCTTAAACCCTATGTTGCATACAAACCTGACCCTGAGGCACATGCCATCAATGCATTTCATGTCTCATGGAAGGGCTATACGTTTTATGCATTCCCCCCGTTTAGCATTTTACAATGGGTATTACAAAAAATTTCTGAAGAGGAAGCTACAGGCTTGTTAGTTGTGCTAAATTGGCCAACTCAAATTTGGTGGCCATATTTAATGAATATGCTCATTGATTTTCCTCTGATCCTTCCTAGGAAGGAAGACACTCTGTACCTACCAGCACATCCTCAGCTGCTGCACCCACTGCACAAGAAACTTCAACTACTGGTCTGCCACTTGTCAGGGATCTCACGAGCAGAGGAGTTTCGGCTGGCGCTGCAAAGATCATCATGCAGTCGTGGCGAGCGGGTACACAAAAGCAGTACCACACTTACCACCAGAGATGGAGAGTGTTCTGCCATTCAAGGGGTATTAATCCCATTTCAGCTTCTCTTGAGGATGGCCTGGAATTCCTTCATAATCAGTATGAAAATGGTCTATCGTACAGTGGTATTAACACAGCTAGAAGTGCTTTATCAACAGTGATCTTCCTTCCAGATGGTAGCTCTTTTGGAAATCACCCTTTAGTTTCCCACTTCCTTAAAGGAGTTTTTGAGTCCAGGCCTTCTTTGCCACGTTACAAGGACATATGGGATGTTTCTGTTGTTTTAGATTACTTAAAAACATTACCTTCACTTGAGGAGTCAAACCTCAAGGACATTTCACATATAATAAAATACATGCAAAAATTTCAGCGTGCTGATTGGCTGAGAGCACGTCAATTAATCCCAAACAGTGCAGAAAGTTGAAATTGAGTGCA